>JAHWFO010070582.1:1575663-1712247 GCA_023313115.1 Rhysida immarginata | reverse complement strand
CCCCCCCCCCCAATAAATCACAACTAACGATGAAAAGTAAATAATTGGTTTTTATGGCTTCCGATACTGGGCTCGATGGCCATAATAATAATAAAATAAGTTTTTTTCTCATTGAAGATTGAATCCCCATAATGCTTTTGGAGAGAGGGTGTTGTCTTTGTGTGAGCACGCAATCATCCCATCCCAATGTACTTAAATGAATTTGAGGGGCGAATTTGTTTATTGCTTCAACTGGAGGGAAATTGTATTTATATATCTCGTGAGTAAACGGTCTTAAATCTAATTGAATGGAATTGCGTGAGCTGACAAGTTTTTTTTTTTTTTGTTTTTTTTTCATTATTTTCTGGGGCTTCCTGCGATTATGAGTAACGGCCCACTTAGTTTGGTAGAATCTGCACTGGCAAGGGTTGGAATTAGGTCGTTGCCACATGTTTTAATGAAAGCTTTACCGTTATCGACATACATTCAGTCAAATAAATACCGGGAATTTTTCGTATAATTTTTTTTTTTTTTGCTGTAAGGCTGCGCCTAATTATCATGCAGAGCTCTGGCGCCTTCTGTTAGCCAGTTTTTTTTTAACAGCTGTTGATTTTGTTAGTCGACTTCAAGTATGATTTGAGATTTTTGAAATCGGTTAGTTCTTGGATTTTGGACGAGGATAATGCACCGTCTGACACATCGAATCTTGTATTTGAAGTTTTGACCAATAACTCAACGAATGTCATCGATCAAGCATCGTATTCGTCAAACTTTTTTCAGTTTCCCAAATTCAAATGGCCACTTTGATTCATAAAACATAATTGGCAGAAGTGCTGAATGTCCTCCCGGAAAGTGCCTATAATAAGTGTTTCCTTGAAGAAGAGACATACTATCTAATTTATTATTATTATTTTTAACGTTTGCATCCCAGAATGGGATATGTAGGAAGTTATCGTAATTGTCTATATAGATTGCCGCAGTAACATCTAGGCATGGTCATTTTGGTTCATGCAATGCTTCAAGGTACAATTATGAATTTGATTTCGTGTATCAAAAGATAATTCATTCCAAACAGGGACTGTATTGTAGGGGAAGAATCTCTGTAGACACTTAGAGATAACCTTTGTGAAGACAATTTTCAACTTCTGGGTTTCACGAGACTTGTTAGCATCTGTTATAACTCAAGACTAGGAATAACTTAATCGCTAAGCTTGCTGGGACAAGTTGAGGGTGTGGAGCAGACACCCTAAAAGCATCAGCCATTGCACTTGTCTATTCAACAGCTGGAATCGGAGCTCTCATGTTAAACCCTTAGCCCCTGCTTGGATCAGAAGAGAACAGGCAACAACTAAGATCCTCCAATACATAATGACAAAGCTTGATTTATCCATCAACGCCATACTGAATAATCCCCTTTTAAGGAGATTAAGGTCGAGACGTCTTGTCTGGGCCTTCGACGTCATGTCCCGTGTATCCTGGTTGGAATATTGGTCCAAAGCCAACTTCACCACAAGCACTTATTTGAAGACCCAACAGTTAAACTCCCTGGCTTTGATCTTCCTAGAAAGCTATGGACTAGGCTCCGTACAGGACAGAGCAGGTGCAGAGAGTGGCTCTCCAAATAACCTTCTATACATGCAATGGACCATATTATGTCAGATTGCCCAAAGCGCCGCTTCACAGGTGGGCTAACAGAACTACACTGTGTGTCTGAATATGCCCTGGCTTGGATTTCCGAACTGGATATTGATTTGTAATCCCCCTTCTATTTTATCCATTGTCATATTTCCTTTCTTTTTGCTGTGATTTTATTCTATGTACCATACGCAATAAATAAATAAATAAATAAATAAATAAATAAATAAATAAATAAATAAATAAATCTCTTAAGTAACTTCTTACAAAATGAATAGGATGGTCGATGTTTATTAAGGCATGGTACAGTACTTTTAACCTGGCATAACGTATTAATTTATCCAAGGTTAAGATACCATAAGTTGACAAGTATCAGATATCAAAACATATCTGTTTAAGGGGAAAGCCGCACGTATAACATTATATGCAGTTTGTATCCGATTGAAAAATGCCTTAGTGGCAGACGACCACATGACCAGTTTGTATTCGATCTTTAATATCAGTAGGGTCTTAATTGTTTTGATCATCTCACATCTTGTTAAAATTTTTCCTAACCTACTAAACAAGAATCTCAACCTATTGAGGTCAATAAATGAGGTCTCATTGGTTTCTGAAGGATATCCTGTTGTCAAAACTAAGGTCCTGAGGTCTTGTAAAGTTCTGAGTTGTGTGTCTTTCTGTTTGTCTATGAGAGGAATGTTTGTTTTTGATTCATTCAAAATGAAACCATGAGTGGTGTACGAGGTGTTGAGAGTTTCTATATCTTTTTGAATTTGTTGTTGTGCAAGGGATTGATGTCCGGATGGATAGGCCTTGTATAGGAAATTATCGTCTACGTACGACAGAATATTAAAGTTTAACGGTAGATTATAAACCTGGGCTGTTGCAACGACGTAAAGCACGGTAGTGGTCGGAAACCCTTGGAGCAAACCTCTGGTGGAAGGGTGTTCAACATGCCCATGACAGTTCAATGTAGTTTATTCGATCATGACAGTAATCACGCACCATGTTTACCATATCTTGATCAGATTTAAGGAATTCCAACTGGCTGATCAATAGTCCTCTATCCACCGTATTGAATGCTTTTATAACATAGCTGCCCATTATCAACAGAGGTAAAAATATAATTAAGAATGGTTAAAATTGGATAAACTATAGGGATACCAGGTCTACCCCCGACTTGCTGAGATGATATAAGTGACCGCAATATTTTTGTAAACTGGGCAAAGTACGTATGGATATCGTGAGTAGACTCAATGGGGATAGTCTCAATTAACGTTTACTTGAAGTCATTTGGTAGTCGTTGGAATTAATAATATTCTATAGTAAGAATTGAATCTTACAGCAAAGGTACCATAGTATGTGTTCAAAATAACGACCACCTGCCTCAATACAGGCCTTACTTCGCCATAACATCGAAACCATTCAAGCATTCGAAGATTCCAGGTATCTCCTGAACTTCTGTTGTGCGCCCCACGGGAATTTCATACAACGCATTCTCCGTAGGAATAATTCCATGCATGTGTGGTCAGGTGATCGAGATGGCCAGTTAATGGGATCTCCACGACCAATCTGTCTGTTTGAAAATCTGAGATGAAGATAATCACGAACCTCAAGGATTAAATGTGGAGGTGCCCCATGATGTTGAAACAACATATCCCGGCGAATCACCAAAGGTGTGTCCTCCAAAAGCTCTGGTAAAACGTTCTCCAAAAAACTTATTATTTTGTGGGTGTAATAATAATTTTTTTTCAATGTGCCATTCTTGGGCACTGAGTCATTTCCGACCATGAGTTTATCGGCATAAAATAGTTTTGCGTCTCTAGGTTAATGCCAGCAATCTTAAATTTTCCTTAAGCTTTGTTGATAGATATTGGAAAGGTAACACTGTAATGGTAGGGCAAACGACAACGGATGCAGAGTTGTTCCATAGATCCTGCCATTGTTGGATCTACTAACAGAATCATTGCAATCGAGTTTTCCGAACTCAGTCATCTCATTGGATTTGTGTCCTCCATGGTTGCGGAAGGTGCGCCTTGGGGTCATTTTTTGTAGCGTAGGTAAAGTCAAACGTGACTTGGGGCGAGCTCTAGTGGATGAGCGTTGAGAGGAGGAAGATTTAACCGTTGTATAATAAGCGAACTCCTGGTACATTGCGCCGAATAACCACACTCAGGTTAACTGAAACCCTGAAACCTGTCTAAAGTTATACAAATATAAGACAGCCAAAACAGTTACTTGTACTGCTTTTGATAGAAAAGCATAGCGAGCGAACAAACTTTCTCTTTTTTATATTTAGGTATCGATTTACTTATACCATTGTAGGTGGGTCGCTATCAAAAGCGTGACGTCACACTTAGATTGGCTTCAACTTGGCTTCATATAAATTATTTGACGGTGTTAAATTGTTATCTCAATCGTCAGCATATAGTTGATGTCAATGTCTGTCGTGATTTATCTGTCATTTATCTCGCCCATTTGTCTCCTGGCCTAAGGAAGTCGCGAGTTTTATCGACGTGTGCATTCCGGACATCCTTGTTAATGAGCAGCGTTCGCTTCGATCTTCAACTGGTGGCGATTGTCATTAATTAAGGGAACATCCGTCATCGACCAAGGATTTTAATCTGGAAGGTTTCGATGATGATTATCTAAGAAGTTTGGTCCGTGATAGCAAGTATATAAATAGTCGTCCAACCGTGTGAAAGGATGGCGATAAAAGAGAGAGATATTGCACGTAGAATTGCGGGTGTTGAGAGTAGGTCCCTCGAACGCCTTTTGTCTCCCGTGTGATTTATGACCCCCTGTTGCAAGATTGCGAGAGATGACTGTGTATGTGTTTCGCCTTCCGCTTTATCTGTCGGTTTATTTTCTGCCATCCACGTGATAATGATGATAAATGCAAGGCTTCTTCTATAGACTTTCGAACGATTTCCTCAATTCCAAGTTTTTTTTTACTTCAGGCCATGGAGGAAGATTGGGTCCGTGAAGAGAAAGAGAGAAATGGAGATTCACAAATCTTTCTTTTCGGCTGTTTGGCTTTGTAGCTCCATTCTCGATTGCGCCTAAATCTGTATTGCTTTTCTTTTGTGATGGGAATAGCAGTTTCTATAGATATTGTCAGTGACTCTTTCTTTGAGTGGTGAGAAATTGGGATCTCTAAAGTAGATTGAAACAACGAAGCAGCTGGCTGGATTGTTGAAAGATGTGATATCTAGAGTGGATATATGATCCATAGTCTTTTTAAGTTAACCTCGATGTATTCGCTAATCAATCACTTTTCGATAGTTGAGAGTGAGATTCAAGTCCTCGCTTTTTCTACGTCCCTGTTATGGATATCTGATTTCTTTTATAAAATGAGCCTGGAAAAATGATTGATGGTGTTAAATTAATAACTTTGGCGACCAATGAATCGATAATGTTTTTCTTTGCGCTTTATCGATTGTATATCGATTTTTTAAAGTTTTTTTCTTTGAGCTATTGGGCTCCTACTCTGAAGTTCACTTTATTTGTATGAGATATTCAAATGTTTTTTTTTTATTTTTTATTCTTCCCGAACCCTCTTTCCTTGCACCCTCAACACGGAAGAAGGAAGCGATGGCAGTTTGCATTTTTTTTTTAAAGCAGTCCAAAATTCTTTTGGGGGTACTGGGGAGAGTAAAGATTAAATGTCGCGCTGGGAGTTATCTTGGTCTCTTGAATAAATATTTTCCTAGTCATAAAGTGGGTGTGGATAAAAAAGCGAGACAAGTCCGCCGAGACAGAAGTTATCTCGATCATCTTGTCCCTTTGACTTATCACCTCCCAAAGTGGCGTGGGTAATTCTTTTTGAAAGTGAAATGAACAGTTTTTTTGGGTTTTTTCCCCTTCCAGTTTCGCCTGATGAACGATGGTCTTGATGAAAGATAGGAAAAAAGCGAATTAACGCACGCTCTTTTGTGTTGAAATGCCAGTTTTTTGGATGGGAAGGTTGTTAACGTAAGCGGCTTTGTCTTAAAGAAGATACTGTCTGTTTATAAAGGTGCTTTGTCGTTTGATTACGTTGTAAGAAACGAATGTACACAAACTGGCGAATGAATTAGAGAAAAATATTTGATATTATATTGGAAGACCAGGTTTTCCTTAGACTTGGGCTTTGTCTCTCAGTAGAGTGCGACTTCTTTTCCAATTGGTCAGTAAGCTTATCTTTGTAAATATTATTTCAATGACAATTGAGTAACTCAGTAACTTCCAAAGAAGAGCGATCGATGAATATTGAAATGTCGTCCATTCTGCTGTCTCCCCACACTGTCTTGTCTCGGTTAATGGCCTTCATCATCATCATCATCATCTAACAATTTGCTTAATGGAATTTCATCAATATTTCCAGCCATTGGGCTTAAAGTATTTTTTCATCGTCATTCATCGGTTTTATGAGTCACCATTAAACAGTCATTAAGTGTATTAGTATGTCGGCTTTTTATTTTTCTCTTCTGTAAAGAGGGTTTTATAGACCTGGATGGGGGTTCTTTGGAAACATAATCTACGCTTAATTGTTTTCTTTTCGAAAGGCTGTGAGTAATCATATTAAAAAGGTTTTTATATTTTGTTGTCGTTTCAGTATTGCTTGTAAAGGGTGCTTTCTTTCTGAATGGAATTATGGGTTGATAGTTTTTTGGGTTTTTTCCCATCTACTTTGATTATGGTTTTTCTATACTGAAAAGCAAGAAAATCAACTAACAAGAGAACTATCAGAACTTGTATCTCACAGTTTCAAATTCAAATATTTTACTCAACTAGAGCTAATATTGATGCTTGCAAGAAATAGCAGCATTTTGTTTCTTTCAAAATAAACCGCCAAAACGAGAAATTGAGCGCACTAGCCATCCAAAGACCCCATCGTTACGCCATAGTTAAAGCCGTGTGTGTATGAATGCGCTTGGCAAAACTACTTCCTACGAAAATTGAATGAATTTGAAACGGTAATCTTCGTAAATTTTCCGGGTCTGACGGTATTCATTCGCGAGTGAAACGAGGGCAAGGCTGTCGAGTGATCTAATGGGGCTAGCAGCCGAGAATACGAATATGCGTTTGTGAATGGGTTTGTATCGCGGTGCTTTATAATTTTAAATAAAATAAATATTCATGGATGCGTACCTCATCTTATAAATTATTTCGAGACGATTAATTATACAGCAAAAAAATTAAGGTTTTGTGCTTAATAACACTGCTGTAACTGCATTTTTTTGACGACCGCCGTTAACGTTTTTGTTCCAACTTGCCGCCATGCTTTTTCCCTTCACGCTCGCTATCGCCACTATGCAACGCATTCGCTTCCAAGGTATGCTTGCGTGCAAACAAAGAGTTCCGGGTACTGATTAGATTTGATCATTGGTGATGAGACGTTTGTCCTTTATGGCCCAGCAGAAGTGGTATGAAGACATTTTTACGAGAATAAGTCGAGGGTAAGTTCAAATGGATATAGAAATGAAACAAATACAAGTACTGATTTGGGCACAGTACTTCGAAATCCCTGTATATTAAGGCACTTGTCCCATTGTTTCACAAGTCCCTCAAAACCAGTAAGTTAAAACTCTTTGGCTACTACCTGAACAAAGTGGTGACTTCCCTTTGTACAGCTTCGATTAAGAGCACGGAACAGCAGCATCGTAGGGAAAGTGTTCACCCGAAAGATGATTTTTAAGAGGGCCAAACTAGGTCAGGGCTATATGGAGGATGCTCAAAAATTTTCCACTTGAACTTTCTCAGCATCTCGGTTATCTTGTTTTCAGTAAGGGGGTGTTCAGTCTTCTGGGATGCCTAAGGCATACTGCTTATCATAAAAACCTGACTTTGCTCCTCACGACTTCCATTTGTTCAGTCCTCTTAAACACCATCTTTCGGCCGACGATGAAGCTGCTGCACAGAGGGAAGTCACCGCCTGGTTCAGATAGTAACCCAAAGAATTTTATCTTACTGGTTTTGAGGGGCTTGTGAAATTATGGGACAAGTACCTCAAGGACAGGGAGATTATACGGAGAAGTAAAAGTAGTACTGACTTCCCCTCGTACTAATCTACGGTTCCTTCCCAACTTACTTATGACCAACTGTTCGATTCCTAAATTCAATTTCCGAAGACGCAGTTAATCTAGTATGCATGGACCAGGATTGAAATTCCTCGGTGCTATTTTATGCATGAACGCTAAAGTATATGTGAAGGGATGCGTAAATAAAAGATTGATTCCTTTAGTCCTTCATCACCATCAGCTTGATGAAATTCTGTCCTGGCCCGACTTATCAAGCGTCTACTACGCGCGAAAAGTGGTTGCCTATCGGGCTCCTGTATTCAGTGCGACCAAAAATGAAACGGACATGCTTTATTCTTACACTGCACAAAATAACGCATGAACAACAATGTTGTTGGATCTAAAAACAAATTGGCAATAGATCTTACAATATACATTTAAGAGCTGATATTATAAGCATCACCTGCTTAAAATATCAACTAAAAATGAGAAGGACATGTCAGAATATTTGACATAACAAAACAAAAATATATTATGAGCTGAACACTTGAGATATTAATAATCAATAAGCCCTCCTTTGTGTTTTTTCATAGAACCAACAAGTAAACGAAGAACATCTGCAGGAACCTTCTCCCAGCTTAGTTGATTTTTTTTTTCAAATCTTGGAATGTGCCAAATTGCCATCCGCCATGGTAAATATCTCTGGCCAGGAATCCCCAAGGTTCTCAATGGTAGACCTTGCTGGCCAATCCAGAGTGGAATATTGTTGCGATCAAACAACTGTAGAGTTGTTCTCGTTTTATGAATGGGGGCATTATCTTGCATAACAATTCCACTCCCTCCTCCACATTTGTTCCAGCATAGAAGCAGGTAATTTTTCTAGAATATCTTGGTATGAATTTGCATTCATTTTTGATGACGTGAAGACCATTGGGGTATTTCCATGAAAAGAGAAAATGCAACTCATGTCATTACTCTTGCGTCTCCTTGTTGTCTCTTGGAATGCAATAAATCTACCTTTCTCAAATCATGCTAGCAGTACGCACCACGATCAGGCCCATCTAAATTCCTCGCTGAAGACTACCTGTGTACATTGTAGATCCCATCCAACTTTATCCTTTCCCCACTCTAGCCTATTGGCTTTATACGTTAATATCAATGGAGGTTTCTTCTTAAATGTCCATTTGATTCAAATCATTCCGTATTGTCTTGCACACGTTTAGGGCTAATTCCTATGTTTTTATTTGATGCTGTTCTGAATATTTGTAGTTTAGTCCTCATCGTCAACTTAGCTATTCTTCCCTCACCTTTTTTTAATACAATTATAGACTGTGGTTTTTGATTTTCCTACAGTAAAATTTTTCTTGATAATGCAAAGCGTCAATCTGTCCTTTCTCGAAAGCTGACAAATTGACGATAGTCTTCTCCTTTTGGCATTTTGCTAAAATACAATGCATAGAGTTGGCTAATTTTTTTTAAGAGTATCATTTGTAAGTCACTAGAATGGGAATGAATACATTACTTTGTTGTCAGTATTTAAAACTGCGGTATATCTCATTGAAAACAGAGCTATCCTTTTACTTACTTGGCGCGATCATGTGGTGATTGCTATAAAGAGCGTGTTTTTTCAATAACATGCTTCAATTTTAACTTTAACGGACCTGTTCTATTTAGGATACTGCAGGTAACATACAAATAAAGCTAGACATGAACGTTTCTAAAAAATTTCATTGAATTCCTATTATAAACTAAAGAAAGTTGTACTTTTAACACAATTTTAGCTTGCTGAATGTCTCTTCAATTAAAAACTGCGCAAGCTGGATTTCAGCATTCGCAAGAAACTGTAAGCGTTTAAGTAATTGAAAGCCTTTAAAATTTTGGGTGAATAAAATATGATAATAATTATTTAAGAAGAAGTCCAATATTGAAATTAGGAATATTAAATGCGCTTTGAATATTAATTCTGTTTTAACAATCAAATTCAGAGCAATGAATATTAAAATGCTATTTGAATTTCCGAACGCCTTTTCACCTTTGAAGTTATTGGAAAATTTAAGCAACGTAATTCCTTCGTTATTTCCTTCTTAATTGTTTAAAATTTCTAATTTTTTTCCCCGGAGTTTCTGTTCTTTATTTTTGCCGTCTTAATGAACGCCATCCTGCTCATTTCCTTTTAAATTTTTCATTGGAAAAAGTTTAAATTTCACGAAATCAATTTGAAAGCAATTGGTCTGGCCATTTGGGCGATCTGGAAAAAATAATAAATTTTTCAAGGGTTGCTCTTTTAGGGTGAGATGTTTATAATGTAGAAGTGGGTTCCTTGAGCCAATTTTATCCGTCCTGAGGGTGATGAGTTAGGGGGGTAGGTTAAATAGATCGGCCTGTCAAGATTAATTGCCCCCTCCCTTGCTTCGATTCTCTTTGTCTCTCTTCCGTTGTTGGCATTGATTGGAACACAAAATGCCTCTTACCCTCCTCGGTCTATTGTTGAAGGAAAATGTCTACGGCGACAGGGGACTGGGATGAGGGGGTAATCGGTAAAGGGGCGAATGAATAGAAATAGCTTCGTGAGTGATGATGAACAGAAGAAGAAACTTAACTCTGAGATGTGAATTGATAAAAGAGGGGGGAGGTAGGAAGACTTTGAAATGGTTATTTCTCCGGGGTAGACCGAAGCCGACGCGATCTATTCACAGTTTATATCGCGTCGGCTTCGGGTTGACACACAGTTTACTTTCATGGCAGATTTAATAATAAGATTTAACTTGATCAGAAAGTTATAAAGGAAACAGGTCACGAAACTGGCGATGCGGAACCAGCTTTGTTTTTAGTAGTTGCTTTTGATACTATCTATCCGAAAATATTTTGAATATTTCAAACAGTATTGTTTATATTGTATAGGTCAATCAAACTTTAGTCTTTAATTGCCTCATTTTATAAATTCTAAATGGAATTACAATTAGACATCCAGCAATAAAGATGAAATGTAGCTAGAAGAAGATCGCGCTTTTCTTTGGGTTTATGGGTTGTTTCCGAATTTGGGATCGCGGACATTATTATTCGAATTGCTCAAAATGTGTTGCTGTCGTTATTACAAGTTTCTCTTCGCACTTTTGCATAACATCATACACAGTTGACGAGGAAGGTCAGTCACGACACTGATATTCCACTAATGCCGCACCAGCATTTCGTTGCTTAAATGTATAAAGGAATTTCATTTAAGTTTTCACTTACTATATTATAATTGAATTTTTAGAATGTAATTTTTTACAATGCCACTAATATTTTTTCTCTTATTTTTTTTTTTTTCTTTTCAGGTAAGTGTCTTCTCAGTGAAACTTTTACTTGAATGATCGTGGCGACAATTTCAAAATCGTGAGGTACTTGTGAAGAATTTTTATAATTTTTGGTTTATCGGCATTCGAGATTTTCGTTATATTTTTTGAATTTTGTGTTTGATTTGAAAATGTATGTTCGTTTTAATTCATCCAGTGGAATTTCTCGAGAAATGCAAATAAAAAAAAAAAAGTTCCGGATTAAAGTTTCGTGGTTTCCAGGGGGTCATCCAACTTTGTTAAAATTAGACCGCTCACGGTCTCCCCGTGCGGGTGTAATAGGAGAAATTTAGAATAATTTTTTAGAATAATAGTTAGCCGAAGTTAATCTGCGTTTTTCACAAACGATAAACACCAAAAACTGTGGACACCACTATCGGTAAGCTACAACGCGAAACCACAATTCCACAATAAGATATTTTAATGACTCAGGTGTACCGGGTGATCCAACATGCTCAGGGGATTTTTGTTTAGAATGAAAAAAAAATTTATATTAGTTACATTTTTGACCAAAAGGTGGTGCTGGAGTTTCATGTAGAATACAATCTGGTGAAATAAGCAGATTAATTAATTGCGCGTTATCTTGGCTCTTGGCGTTATCTATAATAAGGATGTTATTTTTTAATATTTTTTTGACAAACTTTTAATACTTTATTCTTAATATTTTTATGATAATTGTTTAATATTATATTTTTAAAAATTTATTGCAAATTTTTATTTTTTTTAATAACAGTGTTTTAATATTTTATTCATAATATCTGATTGGAAAATTTTAATATTTTAAGAATTTTAAAGAAAAAAAATTCCCTGTAATATATCTAAAAAAAATAAAAATAAATATAATTAAGAATTGCATTTAAAATGTATCATTTAAAAATAAAATATTAAACATTTTACAATAAAATATAAAAAATTTATTAATAAAAAATTACAAATTACAAGAAAAAATAGTTAAATTATACAAGAAGATCATAAAGAAAGAATGCTTTATCTGAGCCTTAACAGAAGAAAGTAGGTTATTGCCTCAGGTAAACTTTGTCTTGAACATTCCCTCAACATGGGATAGATGGCGCTGCAATCAGGGTAAATTAAACTTCGCTTTTTTTTTTTTTTTTCCTTTTTTTTTTTTTTTTCCCTATGGTAACCCTTTAATTCTTAAGTAGCGTTCATGTGATGGTTTTATAGTGAGAATGTGTGAAGCGGCAGGATCTGATCGCAGGAGTTGTAAATAACTCACTCGAGTTTATCAAATCTTCGCCGACTACAGCGCCATCTATCACGAATAGAAAAGAATGTTTTCAGATTAATTGTACAGGGTGAGTCAAAAGTCGCAGTACACCCTGTTTTTTCGAAAACCTTGCAGGCATTGGGAAATCTGAATATTCCAGTAGGTATGGGTGAGGTGGTCTATCTTCTACGGTATGTACCGAACATGGACGCCATCCTGAAATCGGCCATCTTGAATCTAAGTCAATTTTTTTCAATGGAAAGGGGGTCGTGTGATATATCAAATAACATCAGCGTTTTCTGACAATTTCATTCCTGTAAACAGATTTTGACTCACTCTATACATTATTTTTGACGTACGTTCCGAATATACAATAAAAATAAGGGGTTCGCTTTTATAATTTCAAAGTTACTGGCCTTCCCACTCTCAGGGATTAAAATGAGTCTTCCTGTATAATCTAAGTGGTTATTATTCATACTAGTACGATCAATAAGATCGGAGACTGTGCTGATATCTCCAATCAGGCTTGGAGGAGAGGGGAACTATCTGACCGTGGCGTAGGGGCATATTGGACGCGAGACGTGGTAAGGAGCAAGCATTTGCAACATGACGATGCCCCCGCACATCGAATCTTTCATGGTGCAGGCTGCACTGGCCAAAATAGCATCGTCAGCCCTACCACCCCCTCCCTGATCATCCGATCTTGCCCCATGCGACTTTACCTGTTCTCCCGCCTGAAAAACGAACTCAAAGGACGCCGTTTCAAAAGTGCATCTGAGGTTCCAGGAATGTTTTCAGCAGCTTCGCTTTGAAGGTGGTTGTGTTTAATGCAAGATAACAATACTTCTTAGCCGTCAGGAAGGCCAGTCTTCGAACTTATTGATCGTATTTGTATTTCGTTTTGTAAATTAGTTATGACTAGAGTTTGTCTTTAGACAATAATAAATGAAAATGTTAACATATCGCAATGTGGCAAATATGTTTTCCTTGGCATTTAATAACTCAATGTTAAAACAGTCCGTGGCAACAATGTTCAGATAGTCCGTGGAACGTATCACAATTCCATGAATATCAGGGGACCAGTTTCATACAATGACATCAGTCACTTGCTTCAGTCGTCGGTCCAGGTAGACGAGTATCAACAATGAACATTGTACATGGATCTTTTCAAATTCAGTTAGGTCCTTCTTTATTCCCATGCTGATCAAGTCCTACAAGTATGATTAGACTCGCCCAACTCTTGATTCAAGGCCAACCTTTGTAGATTACAAGAGTGTAAAGCTTGATTTTTGAAACCAATTTAAGCTGATACGCCAAATTCGCATCTCTGACACTTCTTTTGAAACCGATCAATTAGTACGCTTATTGACTTAATCGGCTTGGACTGCTACACCTGTTTTCAGAGAATAAACCGATTAATAGTTAAGCGTTGGAATTATTAATCCTGCCTACTTAACCGAAATTTGATTGACTTTCCGCGCAAAAAGCAATGAAGAAAGCATAAACAAATTTGAAATCGACAATCTGAGTTTCATTGGAAAGCTGCCAGCGTATAATTGAACCGTGTTATGTTCTGATTGGGTGTCCTATGCTTTACTTCTTATTCCAAAGAGCGTTATTCTTAGAAATTTAGAGCGCGAATGAAATGTTCTGACTATCGAGAAGTAATTAAAATGGAGCCGATGGGAACCCCCCCAGGGTGAAGTTGGGGATTTTTATTTATTATGGGTTTGTTATTTCCTCCTTTTAACAATAAAAGCTCGAAGGCAAATGGGGACCTCTCAGGTCAACTTGTCTTTCTTTTTTTATGGCGGAAATGGTTTCCAATAGCACGCCATCGTTGCGCAAATGGTAATCAATAAAGTGCCCTGGTCCGTAATCGAACCTCGAAACGACCAATAAAAGTTATGAATGCTCTTAATGAATTAATAAAATAAAATGAAAGGACAATGGTCGTAAAGTATGACAATAAACGTTATGAAGGAAGATTAGAAATGGTTTTAATCTTAAAATTGCGCGGTCTTGGTTTTATTTGTTAATAGGCTTAATGCAAGTCCCTGGTTGGTTTAATGAACACTCAAAAGCCAGAAGTCATGGGATAGCGGTATGCGAATTGAAAACGCATTATGACATGGACTAATCCAAAACGGCATATAATATTTGCGTCCATATATACTTTATCTACATGAAATTGCTGCCTCGTTCAATGAAGGCGCTTCCAAATCCAAGCTAATTTCTGGGGTTAGGGTGGCAGAAGGACCCAATAGAGTGCGAATGCTAAAGCAACAACTTCTGACATTCGTGAGCATTGTATGTGGACCTTGGTAGATTGAGAACTGGTTTCAGTTACATTGGGCTTATGGAAGTTGTCAAGAAGACATTTGGAAGATTGGTTCCTCATTGGTTTGGGCGCTTTTGCCTGGCAGGGTTTGGGTTTGTTGGTCCTTCCAGACACGTCATTAGGTTCCCAGTATGTGGAGTTGTTTGATGACAATTATGGGGTCTTCCAATAGGACATTGCTTCATGTCAGCGAGCCTAATTTCTCCAGAATTGGTTTGTGGAGAATTTAGGAGATTTCTAACAATTGGGGTGGCCTGTTCTCTCCCCAGACATTGAACATTTATGAGATATTAGGTTCATCAGTACCCAAGATCCTTTACCTACCATTACTAAGGGTCTGTGGATGACAATCCAGGCGGCATGGCTTAACGTGCGGTGCCAGAAGTTATTATACAGGGTTCTTATACTTGGGTATAGGGTATCCCAAAAGTTCCGCACCACAGGTGAAAATCTAATATTTCTGTTTCTTACGATACTGGTGGATGAAAACTTTCCTGAACACTGGATTGGTCGTATAGAACCTGTTGAACGGGCTCTACGGTCGTCAGATTTGAATCCAGTAGACTTTTCATTCTGGGGTTATCTGAAGATCACGAGTGTACATTCGCAATGTGGCCCACCTACGCACCAGGATTGAGAATGATCATAGGCCTCTGGGTGCTAAAGAACCTGATATTCAGCCTGTAGACCTGTCTGGAATTCGACGGAGGATACCGTATTTTCGCCTCAATAATCCGCGAACGAGAAAAACCCGCTAGTTTTCGTACCCTTGAATAACCTCTGCTGCCAAGTTTGATTAGTATATCCTATCATGGCGGCTACAGCGGTCGGGAAAGTTCAGAATCCGCCGTCATTGTATATTGAATAGACAGAGGGTTGAGTACGTTACAACTGAAGGATTTGCAAGCGACATAAGTCTATGAGAAACCCCGCCGCCATATTCGAGGATGTTCTATCTGGTGCCCACGGTATCGAACTATGGCTCTGCATTGCAGTTTCCACTCAATAAGACTTCGCCGCAGAGAATTTAGGTCGATCTGTGCCCACCCCTCTTCACAGAGGCCATCCAATATACGGGGTCGTCTACTTCCAAGGGCGCGTTTCAGCAGTTCAAAGCCGCAATAATCCATGGGGGATGCGTCTGGAGATTTCAAGGGTATATGCCTTCAAGTGGAATTGAATGTATGCCCGTCTCCTGTTCCAGTGTTCGCAAATGGGCGACCGTTGACTTGGACGTATGGCTCGCAGCTTTATTCTGATACACCCATACCATGTTCGGACGCTTAACCAGTCGGAGATTTTTGTGGATTATTTTGCTTACCGTTGACTGTGATACCCCTACCTTATTTGCGACAGCCCTTTGAGTTTGGGATTTTCTGCAGAGATGTGACGCTTGACTTTGGCTACAACCTCCGGTGTTCTGCTTGGTCCAAGTTCGTCCAACGTTTCTGTTTTCATTTAATATGTTACAGATTCCTGCCTTCGAAATGGTGAGACCCCTGGATTTGCATTGTTTTATAATCATGGAATAGGATCATTTCGCGTCGGAACGTGCATTTATATATCCTTTCCAATATCTATCGATTTTTGGCGGCATTCTCGCAGCTAGCGTTTGTACAACGATTAAGAATGATGAAGCGATGTCCCTTTTATAACTCCTCACCCCCGCGTAGCCATATCAACCACATTGCTGGAGAATTTGCATATGTAAATAGTTTTGTTTTAACGTACTCAACCCTCTGTATAGTGTACTTTGGTTTCGCCTATGGGTACAGGCTGGAGAAGGGTGTTTCTAACATGTCTTGGTGAGGACTAATACTAAATTGATAAGCTAGCGAATATCGTCTGCAAATCGCAAATTCTATACCATTCCCTGTAGCTTAAGATTTATGAGAAGAAGACGCCTAAAGAGCTTTCCTGGAGAACTTTCTTCTTGTGCTCTCATTGAATTCAGTAGACTTGGCTTGTGCTAATCAAACGAACGAGCAGACGACGCGTTTGGTTAGTACGATTTGTCGAGCGAAAAGCTCGTGAATGGCAAAGTCTCTTTGGAAAGAGTTGCTATGGCAATGGAAAGTTTAACTGAAAGATTAAAGAGGACAAGGAAGGCGAGACATTGCTAACATTAATTTAGATAATAATGCCGCCTGCGTCGACTCACTTTTATTTAGTGAGCATAAAGTGGAAACCACTTCGATATCTCACTGAGGAGTATCTCGGTTTTGATTAGGAAATATGTTGGGATGTTGCCTTGGTATAGAAGGGAAGAGGTGCTTTAAGCGTCTTGATGTCATCAACGCTTATCGCTTCCCATTCGTGGAAGCGTTTTAATTGCTCCGAATGTATTAAACGTCCTGGCTTTTAATTTCTCCAGTTTTATTATTGCGAAGGGAAGGTGGGTAGAAGAGTTTTATTGTGACCTGATGCTGCTGACAGGAGTTACGCGAAATTATGATCAGTTCGCGAGAGAATCCTTTTCATGAATTTAAATGGTTTGTGGCTAATTGCAATACGAGACATGTTTTATCTCAATGCCCAATATACACAGCTCTGGCCAATGAGTTAGAAACACGTGTTATTTTTTTATTGGACCCTTTTTGGCTGACAGTATATTTACGAGTTTGCATAAAGTCGATAAGGTGTTGACGTATTTGAATGTCAATGGAAGACCAGGTGTTCCCCAGACAATCACTTTGTAAATTTGTTATAAGAGGAACTTGTTGTTGGATATATCGTTCTATTATGTACCAAACATTCCATCATGGATACAATTCCAAATTTTCAAAACGGAAGAGGGTCATGTGATATATGAAATTCACGTGGAATTTCCTGACAAACACAATGGTGTTGTTATTTTTTACATATCTTTACTCATTGAGTTAGCGCAGTTTATTTGGTAAGACATAAGATCCACATTCATCACAACGGCCAGAAGTGCTGATTTCCAAATTAATGTCACAAATGTAAGGTCCTACTTGATATCTTGAATGTGTTGCTCGCCGTTTTTGATTGTCAGATCCAACCTGAAGCCCCATTCACGTTGAACGTTCATTGGAATCAACACTAAGACAAGCCTATTATGATACACTATTTCAGATGTTCAGTGTTCAACTTCTTTTTTGTATACACCAGAGCTTCAAATCACCCCAGAGATTAAAATCCATATGAGTAATGTCCGGGGAGCCTAGGGGGCCACTCCGCTGATCCACGCCGGCTAATCCAGCGATTGGGAAATTACAAGTCCAGATACTCCCTAACAACAGTACCATAATGGACCGGAGCACTTTTAAAAGAATTCTGGGTAAGTCCCATCTTCATTGAACATCGCAGGGTTGTCAGAGTGTTGACGAGGGTTCAGGTTTGATTTTGCAATCATAAACGGCGGGCGACACATTGAACTCATTCTGTAGCATATAACATCGGTGATATTTTGGTAATTCGCAAACCAAAAAAAAATACATTAACTCAAGAATGAGTAAAGATACGTAAAAAATAACAACACCATTGTGTTTGTCAGGAAATTCCATCTGCATTTCATATATCACATGACCTCCTTCCTATTTGAAAATTTGGAGTTGCGTCCAATATGGCCGTCTTGACATTGACCCTTATTGAATTTATTAGCTATACCCATAGCATTTATGTTTTATTTAGGTGGGTGCAGACTTTTTGGCCCACCATTGACTCATTTGTGGCATGTTGCCACATCTTTTTGGAAGTAGTCTGAGTTCTACATCAAGCTCTTCAACTATTTTGGGAAGATACGCTAAGTTTGTTGTTTCATGGACTTCCCGCCAAAAAAATCGGTACAAAACAACGTGTCCAAAACAAACAGGCTAGATAACCTTACATAGACCATTGTGGCCGAACATTCCTGTCGATTTGGATCCCCTTCAATTCTCGGCGCATGGTTCTTCCAGATATGGTTAAAGTCACTTTCCAATTGTTGCATAGTGGATGTATTAAACGAGGTCAGTCTCGTTTATGATTGAATATCACTCCTTTTGAGAATCCATTGAGCTGCTTCATTGTTTCAATCTTGTCTCCAGGTAAAGAGCGTCAACAATGAGTTTCTTTTCGAAGCCAGTTAAGTCCTGCGTTTTCTCAATGCTGATTGGACTCGCCAACAACTCCTTCTTAAGTACACGCTTGAATCCTATGATCTCAAACTATTTGGCATAAAAAACGGATTAAAACAGATTTTTCGTGTTTACACATGTTTCTAATTCATTGGCCAGTGTGTGTTTGTATCTTGAAAGCATTTGACCTGTCAAAGGGGGAAAAAATAATCGAAAGCTCTGCGGTTAGCAAATTAGTAGCTCGTTTTACTTCAGGACAGTAATTAGAGAGAAAGGAATATTTTTTTCCTCTTCAATTTTCTTCTTTGCAGCAGTCGATTTTTCCCTTCCATTTCCTCGTCTGCGTGTATCGGCTCTTTGCAGTCATCGCGTGGCTGAATTGATGGACGTGGACGATGCTGCCTTTCGTCTGCTCCCTCTTTCTCTCTCCATTTTTTTTTAATGATAAATTTTTCTTTCAGCCTTCCTTCATAATCAAGATGACTGACATGGTCTGTCGTACTTGGAATTCCGGTTAGGAAACGTTTATCGAGCGGAGCTTTTGAGCGGAAATTGTTGCTGTTGTTTTTGTTTGAGTTGTTCGTTCGCAGACGAATCTGGAATACCGTGTATTCTAATATGCATTACGTTTATACTAAAACCTATTTGGATTCGAAATTAATAAAATTTTGTTTTAAATAAAACAAAAATAATTAATTTCTTATTTGATTCCGCAAAATGAGAAACTGAACATTCAGAAAGGATAATGCAATATCGGTGAGGTTTTATACAGACAAACGGAAGGGACTCATTGTTGGTGCTATTAATCTAGAGCCACGATTGAAAAACGAAGTAGCTGACTGGATTTTCGAATGGTGCGATATATGGTACGCAAGCAGTTAACTGGTGGTACTTGGAAAGGATCGTTGGCGATGTTCTGTTAGTAGTTTTGTTAGTTATTTTGTTTGAGTCGTATACAGTTAGCGTACACGATTGTGAAAAGGTTTAGAATCGCTGATCTATACTATTTGTCTAAAAGGAACAACTTTGGCTCAAGGACAACAATCATGAATGAGACTACCTTCGTTTAAAACGACTTGTACGAAAAAACAAGAACGATAAAATGATTTTAACCAAGGCTCTTCACGATCCATATCTGGTAGAAACCAGCAGTCGCAGGCCTGTACTAAAACGCTGGTTTCTGCAAAGTGATGTCTGGAACCTCCTGACTGGAAGGTTATTGGCGCTCGACAAATCTCGTTACACGTTAAGAGAAGTCGAAAGAACTGGAACACCACTTTTCCATAAAAAAACATTTAATAGGCACGAATGTACATTTCGGCTGCTAAGCAGCCATCTTCAGCGTGAGTCCGCAATTGGGAAGAAATACAGAGTATAAAGGATAAATATTAAGCCTGTCTCGGTCCACTGCAGGACATAGGCCTCTCCCACCACGGGGGAGGGGGTATTTGGTCTAATCTCCCACGCTGACCAGACGGGTTGGGAGATGCATTTTTTGAGCTTCTGCCAGCTTTTGACGAATGCTACAAGATGGTGGTCGTAGCATCCGGGACCGACGGCTTAACGTGCCCTCCGAAGCACGGAGGGGGGGGGGGGAGTAAGAACTCTCTTCACTGAATGGTCACCCATCCAGTTACTAGCCGTGCTAGGCGATGCTTAACTTCCAGAGCTGGCTTACTTTGTGAAAACCCCCAGCCCACGGCGCCCCCACACAGAGTATATATACACATAAATAATCGTCGGGGATGCAGCATCTACAGCTAAAAGCTCAATGGAACCTTTACAAAGTTTAGGCAAGGACATGAACTAACCAATGCGTACGTAGCGAGCAAAAAAAAAAAGGGGGGGGGGAGGATTGTTTCCCTTCGCCCTTACAAAGAAATAAGATATAAAATTATTACTTGATATGTTTTACTATATATAACCAATGTGAAAAGTCTAAGGGACCCCTATCAGCATTCAGTAGTTCAGATGGGATTTTTTTTAAAAGAGAGACATATGGTGTTCTAGTAATGTTTCAATTCTTTCGACTTCACTTAGCTTTTTGTAGATAGGCAAAGGGTTTGCAGGGAGATCGGTGGATCCTTCATGCCATATCAACACAAAGCTTTAGAGGCAATTCATGGTGTCATGTTGACGACCTCTTTCTGGTTGTGGAGCTAGTCTCCTAATACATACAGTCTCGGTTATCCAGACTTTTACTAACCTGACCGTCTTTTATCCGGCAATTGGAAATGTGATGAGTACGTGAAGAAAACGAGCTAATTTTACTCTCGTTTTTCTTTTTTCTCACGATATCGGTGGAATGCTTAGAGTATGGAGAAACAGTTGCATGTATAGAGTGGGTAGGTGATGGGATCACGCTTATTGATGTCACTGAACGTCTTTTCAGACTTTTTATAATATAGTTTTCCTTTACGTGAAATGAATGTACTATACTCTATTTTTGTTTTATTTGTACTCTTAAGGGTCTACAATATACTAGTGGGTTTAATCATCAATGTATGTAGGCTATGTGTTACTATACAACTTCTGGTAAAAATTATTTGAATTGTTTGACATGTGACAGGTTCAGAGTTTTAAGATTAAATTAAAATATCCAGGTACAATACAACGACAAACCATAAATAGCCTTTTAGAGAATAAACTCAATTATGTCATTATATGTACAGGGTGATTCAGTCAATTTCTGACCATTTCACTCGAATGACATGCATTAAGGATAAACAATTGAAAGAATATGAGCGCCATATCGAATTTCTAAATAGTTGGAGTGTGTATTGTTGCAAAGGCGCTGCATGAAAATAGTATTTTTGAAAAATGGCGCCCGCTTTATTAACAGCAGAAATGCAAGGTTGTCGAATGGTATTTCGAGACAAAATCACTTGTAACCGTGCAAAGAAAGTTCCGGAAGTAGACGAGACGCACCAGGCAGGCAAGCAATCATGGATTTTGTCAAGCAATTTCGTGCCACTGGATGTGTTAAAGGCAAGAAAAAAGGCGGGAGCGAAGCTCGTGTTCGAACGGCCGAAGTTGTCGAAAATGTTCGCACAAGGTTGGTCGATTTCCCTACCAAAAAAATCTGTTCGCCGCCTATCCATTGAAGAAGGGCTGTCGTATACCACGACGTGGCGAATTTTGAGAAAGGTTTTACACCTTTTCCCGTATAAGATCCATGTTTATCAGGAGTTAACAGACACTGGAAGACAGAAGCGACAACAATTTGCGATGGAGTTTGGAGCAGAAATGGAAGCCAATGAGGACATTGTGGACAACCTGTGGGTGTCAGATGAGGCCTTCTTCCATCTGTCAGGTGACGTTAATAAACACAATGTTCGTTTTTGGGGTTCCCAGCACCCTCATGAGATCCATAAGTCACCTCTTCATCCACGAAAGGTTATGGCTTGGTGCGCGATTTCCAAAAGAGGCATCATTGGTCCGTTCTTTTTTGAGGGCACCGTAACGTCACAGGCTTACCTTAACATGTTGGAAACCTTCCTCATCCCCAAGCTGCGAAGGAGGCATATACCGCTTCGACTATCAATGGTTTCAACAGGATGTGGCTAGGCCTCACACCACTAATGAAGTGCTAGACTTTCTCAATCAGAAATTCGGAGATCGTGTCATTTCAAGCAGGTTTCTAGATCGATTCGGGGGTGGCTTTCTTTGGCCCCCTACGAGTCCTGACCTAAACCCATGTGATTTTCATCTCTGGGGGTTCCTTAAAGACAGTGTGTTCACTACAGCACCAAGAACCCTAGACCAGCTGCGACAAAGCATCGTCGAATGCTGCACCCTTGTGGATGCAGAAATCCTGGATAGAGTTATGAGCAATTTCATCATTCGGCTGCGAGCAGTTCAAAACGTTCCTGGTGGCCACATTGAGCATATCATCAAGACTTTTCCACGGGAATAAAAACTCCGAACTGCCTAAAATATCATACTGAAATGCTAAGTTTGTAAACATTAATGGGTCAATAAATCATAGTATTGAAATGGTCAGAAATTGACTGAATCACCCTGTAGGTTAATTTAAAAAAAAACGCGTTGTGCGCCACTCTGTTGGAATTAAATATTTAACATTGCTCACACTCAGAAGAAAGGATTTCATTATACCGTGTGTTTCAAAAGTTCCCGAACTTGCCCTTCTGTATGTAGGGAAAGCCTAACCTATGACAGCAGAAGTGATGTTCGGCCAATAACTAAAATAAACCATGTGCTGAAATAAATTACATAAAATCAGCTTTACATAGTGGCAAAGTTTCTCAAATATGTTTATTTTATTTTTGCATTCCCAAAGGAAACTGTACATTTGCTCAAAGTGTTTATCGTTCACCTCTTGGCAATATGCTAGTCGGTGCTCAAACGCACTGCAGGCATTGATTAGGATTGCCTGAGGAATATTTGCCGTCACCTGCCTAATTCTTTCCTTCAGTTCGTTAACGCTTGCAGGGCGTGTCTCGAAGACCCTGTGTTTAACATAGCCCCATAAGAAAAAGTCATGCGGGGAAAGATCCGGGGATCGAGGCGGCCACTCAATGCTCCCCCTTATGCCAATCCAGCGGTCAGGGAATATTTCGTCCAGATAGGGCGAACAGAGACGGCGTAATGGGGAGCAGCCCTATCCTGTTGGAAACGTCGTTTTCGCCTGCTGCCTCGGCAACAGCTGCGCCAACCTCGTCTTCTAACAGTTGAAGGTATTTGGGGCCATCCAGTGTTCCGTCAATGAAAAAGGGGCCTATGAGATTAATGCCCATAATGCCTGCCCAGACGTTTACTTTCTGATGACGCTGAGGGTGGCTCCTGTCTACCACCCCATCAGCATACCTGCACAACAGTCATCTCCTGCGTTCGGCAACTTTTGAAACACACGGTATATTGATTTACCCTCTTACTATATTTTTAGAATATGTTGAAACCACATATCCGAAAGCAAGATCCTCTTCCAACAAATCTCTAAGGGAATACGGAGTGAACGTCTGGTCTTCTGTTGACTTACAAGTGCTTCAATACCTTATTGGCTCAAGGGTCTAAAGGGGTCTAATATAATATTAAACACATGTTAACTCTAATTCATTAGCCTGGGTGTGTAGAATAAAGTGTTACACGTGGACTGATTGTTGATAAAAATGCAGCCGAGAGCTAAAGAGAAGCAGAGCTAGGAGGTCAAAGGTTGTTCCTTTATCAAAGAGAATGGAGGACTGGGGAAATTAAGGGTTTAAAGTAGTGCAATCTAGCGAAAGCGAGCGATAACTAATGGGCTAAGACTACCCGCAGCATGCAAATCAGAGCCCACCTTATAGTCAAACGATATCTCAACTCATCCAGCTATCAGCGATCAGCTAATTACGATCTGAAGAGATTGCCTGAACATAAAGGTCAGTCAGTATTATATGAAGGCGGGGTAATTAAGCTGGCCAATTAGCTAAGAACTTCAAGAGCGGAAAGCAAGACGCCAGAGGCAACGACCGAGGTCAAAGAGGGCAAATCTCCAGCGGCTATCATCCGGTTTTGAGTAAAGCTTAAAGGTTAAAACTGTGTAAGCTATTGTAGCTGGGAACAAATGCCGACTGCTACAATTTGAAGGAGTGTCCACCTTTATTATTTTTTTTTTGATATTTTAGAATTGTTTTCAATCATGAGTTACGTTAATACATTCGAAGTTGAATTCAAGTCAATTCAAGTTGAAAAAGAGATGTCCCTAAAACGATCCATTTATTTCCAAGTTACTTTCGACTCCATTTATCACAAGACGTTGACAGTCTCCTATCAATTCTCTTCTCCCTCCCTTCAGGGTTTTATTTTTATTTATTATTATTTATTTTTTGTAACTCCCCAGTCTCTTCTCTCTCAGATATCATTTTCAATTTATGACGTGCAACTTTTAACGATCTTCCAGTCCCTCCACCTTCTCAATCCTGTAAAGGATATCATCGAGGCTGGGTGATGATGAGGAAGGGGTGACTTCAGACAAAATCATTGTCAGAGCCGTGGCAGCGAGGAGGTTTTTACCCGGCCCTTTCTATCTGTGTGGCTATCTTTTTGGCTCTTGTGGTGGTGAGGGGGTGGTGTAATCCGGTGCAGGGGCTGCCGTTTATCATTTCCTCTTGATTTCACCCTTGGACCAACGTCCGAGGTCTGGAAGGAGGAGAGACTGGGAAAAAAATGCATTTTTGCCGTTCTCATTATTCATAAAGAATGGGAAAAGCCGTTCTACTGGTGGGTAGGAGCGTGGAATTCATCATTCCGACTTGATTTCCTGCCAGTTCATTTCATCAGGAGTTTGCTGGTCGATGTTAATATTGTTCTGGAAACTTCTCTCGATGACAGACTTGAGCGAAATATTTTTTTGGGGGGTTTGGCTTTATTTATTTTTGTCTGGAGGTGGTGTTTGGTTTCTTGTTTAGATATGTCAGCAGAAGGTTTCTTCGACTTAGTATAATTAGAATGAAAACCTATAGAAAAGGATGACGTTCTACGATAATACAAGTATGAGAATTGCAAGTGAAAACTATATTAAAATGCAGTCAGTTCTTCTTACAACCATGTTATTCTTTTGTATTTTAGAAGGATACAAGAAATTCATTTTAGGCCTATCTTAACGAATGCCTATTTGCTGGCAATAGTTAACTTCTTTTAGGCTACGTGTTGTCAGTAACTACCGTAATTTTGGGATTATAACGCGCAACTGTGTATAATGCGCATCTAGTTTTTTTGTTGGTTTTGGAAATTTTCCCCGTGTATTATGCGCACCCAGTTTATTGTAAAAAAAAAAAAAAAAATGAACATCATATTTAAAAAAAAAAATTTTAGTCATTCTAAAATTTATTTGTTAGGACTCATTTTCTTCTTCGTTATCTGGTAATGGTTGATGTTGCTATCAACAATAAACACTGACCAATAGTACCCATTGGCTTAAAGTTTAGCATTCTATACCATTTGCACTTGGTATGATGACTCAAGAACTGCGTATTTTTTTCTTTTTAGAATAAAGAATTTTATTTTATTTTTTTAAATTTTATTTTAATAGTTAAACGAAAAAAATACAGTGACGCCCAACTGGGACCGGTATGGTCAGAGACCGATGAGTTAGGTCTCGGAGGGCGTAAAAAGTATAACAAGTAAAGCTAATACAAAAGAGTTTGTAATTAAATACCATAAATATAATTTAGTGCGAACAATCAGATCGGCAACGTACAGACATACTATCGGTGTAATCCGACCATTATATCAGAGTTGCCACAGTTATGTAGTAATAAACCATTAAGGATTGACATAACCAAGTACCGAAAGGCTAAACTAAGCGCCGGCACATAAACTATTTGTTACATAATTCCAAAATGTTTGAATTGCTTTTGAAAATCTTAAAACAGATTCCATTGATTCAAATTCGATAATCTACGAATTTTGTAACTATTCTTATATATTCATTCATGGCATGTTGTTACTTCTTGTTTGATATGTTACATGCCTATCTTAGCATTGAAAATTTCCAGTGGTGCAATAGTGGTATCATTAGCGCAAATACTCCTGAATAAATATCGACAATCTTCGAACTTTGTAATTTTTCTTATATATTCGCTCATGACAGGTCGTTTCGAATCGTTTGATATACTACTTGCTATATCTTATCATTGAAATTTTTTGACGGTGTCATAAGGGTACCATTAGAGCACGTACCATTGTATCGATTACGAATATCTTCAAAATGGTTCGTGCGCGGAACCATATTTATCAATTGGCGAAAACAGTAATTAATAATAATGCACGTCCCCACAGAGTTCTGATGGTGGAGGGCTTTCTGCAAAGTGAGGATATGCAACGCGTCCACTGGCAGCAAGATCTCCGAATAAAAATGAACTCGATTGAGCAGCCATGGGAGAAAACGTACATAATAACGTTTTATTCGCTCTTATTTTATCATTTCGAGTTGTTTGATATACTATTTGCTATATCTTATCATTGAATATTTTCGAGGGTGTCATAAGGGTACCATAAGAGCACGTGCCATTACATCGATTACGACCATTTTCAAAATGGTTAATTCGCGGAACCATATTTATCACTTGGCGAAAACAGTAATTACTATACGCGTTAGCTCGTCGTTACGATTTGTTTGATGTATTACTTACTATCTCTTACCATTAAAAATTGCTAGGTGGGGTCATGAAGGTACCTTTTGTGCACGTGTCATTGAACCGATTTCGATCATCTTTGCGACTGGTTCGTCTCATGAACCATATTAATCGACTGACGAAAACAGATTTTGAAAATCTTTCATAGCCTTGGAGGAGTTGAGTTACAGACAGATTGAAGACACGTTTTCCCACACTGATAGCATAAAGCACCTTTCGACACTTAATAAACAATAGAATTAGATATAAATAAGGCTAATCAAAATAACAAGTCTTAATCGAAGCAAGTATAGATCGAACAGTTTTATTTAATATATAAAGCGCTTAAGAAGTCTTCTAAAGACAGTGTAAGGACCCGCTGTTCGGATTATTTTAGGTACTAGGGCCCAATTTTTTGCGCTGGTATACCAGACACATCTATTGCAATAATTATGCCTAAGAAGAGGTAGAGAGATTCCTTCTGCAATCCGAGTTGAATAATTATGCCTTGCAAAGTATGACTGAAGTATAATTGGCGTTGATATAACTAGCTGAGAATTAGTAGTTTTATAGATTAAAGAGCATGTTTGAATTTGATAGATTTGATAAATAGTAATAATACGCATCAACAAAAAGTAATGATAAACAGAAACTGACTTAGGAACTTTTGATAATATTCGTAAAAACCATTTTTGAAGCTTAAAAATTCGAGTCAGGTTTTGAGTAGTAGTCCATCCCCAGAAAATATTACCGTAGCATAATGAGTGTATACATGAGTAATGTAGAAGTAGAAGAAAATTTTCGTAAGAAGTCTGGAGATCAGCCCAAGTTTCATATTAAGTTTAATCAAAAGCGAATTAATGTGTATGTTCCAAGTTAAATCATGAAATATTAATAAACCAAGGTATTGAAAGAGGTAACGGTTACGATTAATTTCTTTTAGCTTATTGTTTTGAATAGCTAACTCCTATTCAAGATTCTAGTTAATAAGAACGCTGTGTATTTTCCCCCCTACAATGGGACACTCCTATTTTACATATAAAAAAGAGGCATTCCCGTGCAATGTATATCGTTCATCCCAACCTACAGAACAGAGTCGGTTGCATGCTGTAGAAATGGCTCAAATAAACCAGTTTTCGGATTTCGAGAGAGTACAATTGTTGGGTGCCACGTTGTAGGCAAAAGTGTTAGAGAGACGTCAACCCTGCTAAACATCCCCAAATATGAGAAGTGAAGTAACACAAGTAGAAACAAGTTGAAAGTTGATGGTCTTTAGTGATGTGACCCCTACAAGACTCTACCCTCTAGCTACAACACCCTCATTGTTCTACTTACTTCTCCTTGCTTTCACCAGATCAATTGCGGTGACTTTTGTTAATAATGTTATTATAATTTTATTTATATTTTTTAATCTCGTTCTACTATAAAAAGAGGGTAATTTTGAACTATTTTGGAGTAATTAAGATTTAAGGACCCCCAATTAGAAAAAAATTTCATTTTTGAATCCGTTTCATGGCTAAGTGTTCGAATGTACCATTCCGCCATTTCTGTAAAAATGAGTTTCAATATGGTCGAACATCCCTTGAAGATAAAGCGCGCTATTGTGTCCAGATGAGGTCCCCATAAAGGACTACATTGAAAAAAAATCCGTGGCATCATTATGGAGGACCGTCGCGTGAAAGTTTCTGAATTTGCTGAAACAATAGGCTTTTCAACTGAAAAAGGAAAAAAAAAACTGTGCGCGCGATGGATGCCGCGAGTGTGGACTTTTGATCTGGCGAAAGGATGTTTCACTGCTTATTATTGTTGGAAACCACAAGCAAAAGGACTGGTCTCGATTTGTGACTTGACGAAACACACAAGTCCAACCCGCTCTTAGCTGTGTCACTCTACTTTTTGATGCATTAACTCTGAGCCTAGGGATCAATATATTGATATCGACTGTACACCTTCTATGCATAGCACACAAACGCTTCTGATGGTTTTGCTAAAGATGCTTTACCATCTTTCCATATGGTCTGCCTTCTGCAGTATGTTTGTCTGTGAATAAGAAAAATTGGTTTTGATGACGTAGCCTTAAAAATCGAATCGCTCCCAGTTGCATCGACATGTCCAATGAAGTGCATAAGGTTACCCATTTCAGTTTTGAATGAAACCCCATTAAGAAGCTCCCCTCTCCCATTCTTTCCTTTTGATTTTCACTTCCTTTTCCTAACTTTTCCTTCGGATGACTATCTGGAAGGTTGAAAATTAAATAGTGAATGGCGCGTGCACTACATCATAGGTAATTGAAACCTTGTAGCCATGTATTAAAGGTGACAGGAGCACATTAGTATGAAAGGCGGTAATAAATTGTCCAAAGCGTTGGAGCGCTGGCTTCATGAATCATTTATATATTTATCATCGAATGAGGAATGGGGACCGATCGTTGTTATTACGTATTTCCGTTAGCATTGACGCCACCTCGTGTTCGTACGGATTGCCTCCGTCTCTTTGCTCACCCCTCCTTCGCAACCCTCTCTTTTGTTATAATAGAGTTTGGAATAAATGATTTGTAGGCGCTTCTTTTTTTATTTTTTTTATTTTTCTTTTTCGTGGTTGGAAAAGTTTATTTTCGGTCGCTCCGATGGTTTGCTCAGTTCCGTCCTTTGGATTGAACGGAAGGAAAAGGGGCTTGGTGGAATGGCCTGGATTGAAAAATGGCTTTCCTCTATTTGGCTATGATAAACGTTCACTAATCGTTTCCTGTTGTTATAATTAAAAAGTGAAATTTCACAGAATTCTTCTCCAGGTTTGAATTTTAAAGTTGACGCTTCCTTCGATGGCTTTGGCGCTTCCAGAAGGTTTTTTTACGTGTTTTGGATTAGGATGTTCAAAGTAAAAATTAACTCACTGTTTTATTACAGTCTGTAATATGTATTGGGTAAATATACACTCAACAACAAATTCTTGAAATAACGTCCCATTTATTGGTTATTAACAGGTGCGCCTGCTAATAAACTCAGGTGTACCTAAACAACCACTCAGGGGTGGGGGGGGGGAGAAACGGGTATTGTAGAAAATTGTTTATTCCCCCCCCGCCCCCCCCCCCCCCCCCCGAACGGTTATTGTAGCATCTCCGCATGTCACTTGCCATCCACAGAGTACAAAACCAGCTGCTGAAACTTCACTTTTAACTGCGGAAATCTCATAAACGGTTCATTTTCCGAACCAGGCTTATATGAAGTTTTGTTGTGGGGAATCACCATCAGAAGTTTGTGACAGGGGTTTAGATACACCCTGTATATATATGGACAATGAATTAATCCGTTTATATGCCAAATGGCTCGAAGTCATGTGATTCAAGCTTGTACTTACTTCCTGAGTTAATGAGTCTAATCTTTAAACTTGAAGGAAAAGAAGGACCTAACTGGCTTCGTAAAGAGACTCATCGTCTACCTGGAGCTGCGAGTGAGCTACAAAGCAGCTGACTGGATTCTTGAAAGATTGTGATATCCAGAGTATTCACTTGTTGGATAAATGATCTACAGTCTTTGTCTGAATGGCGTAACTGTGGCTCAAAGACAATTCCATAATCATGAGCGAGACCGCCGTCCCACAGTTTGTAATTTCATCAATCTAGATGGAAATCATTCTGATTGTATGTATATAACATAACATACTTATTAGATATTACTAGTGAAATAAATTGTGGCCCATTTAATGTTTGATCGACAGATTAAAAATTGTAAATTCTGTTTGCTACGAATTAAAACCGCTTGTAAGTAAACTGGAATGTTGTGCACAATCCGGGGTTATGGTTTTTCCTTTATGGTGAGATTATTGTTTTTTTAGAGGGAACGAAAAAATAAGGAGGACAGGTACGAACTGAAAGGATATTACTTGATAGGAACGCACAATGTTGAACTCTCTAAGTTTTCCTGAATAAAAAGTGCAGATTGAAACTTTCATGGCGACCTCCCGGAATACATAAGCAGTTATAAGGAATTTTCCGCCGCATGATGATGTTAGCATTAGTAATTGGGAATTCCGTATCGTTCAAGCTCGTCCGGTTTTCAAGTAGCAGGTACTGATCGACTTTGTTGCATATTGAACTAATATTTTGAAATTACTGCTTATTGGCCTTGCATTTTCCGTCTGTATAAAGTTAATTAAAGTTCTGCCGAGTGGATGTACTTTTTTTCCTGACCAGATTAGTTGAGATGTCCAGCGACCCCGACTCTGAGCCAAACATTTGTCACTGATGGATGGCTGACTTTTACGAAGAAGCCCTGACGGTATACCATATGCATTGTGAATGCCTTTGTATCATCCCTCTCCAGCACGGCAACTGTAGTCTATAAGAATAACGAATGGTTGAGATCACTAATTTGAAGAATCTGAAATATCAATGTATCTTGCCTCAATTTTTTTCTATCATTCACAGATTTCTTGTTTTTCAATGAAACATTTTAAATTATTCAGAGTTTGGGACCTGATAAATTTACTTGCGCTCCAAAAATATGGATAACTCTAATTTACATTGCAGTCGCTTCTCTTTACACCCATTACTCTAATATTGCACTCTCTGTGTGCATAACTTGGAAACGTGACGTGATAGAAAAAATCTAAAAGCAGATTCGGATTCAGTACACTAAAAACCACAAGAATATTGCAAATTCATTCAAAAAGTTTTTCCATCGTTGGCCTGTGTAATCATTAAACGAATTACAACGTGTTAAACGTTTTTTATTTTTTTCTCTTCTGATCCATTACATCTCCATTTCATGATTACGTTCATATAAATGCAGAATCTTATTTGCCTTCCTTTCTTAACAGAATTTGTGGCCGTGCTCAGCTCTTCGCGAAGTGATTTGTAAGGTTTTGTGCCCGACCATGTATAATCATGGGAGTACTTGATGTACTTGCGACAGCTTTAAAAATATCTTCAGAATACATGGTTGACGAAACCAAGATGAATTGTAATGAAGAAAGCGTTGACGATGCCTTCCAGATTTTTCCCATTTGCTATTAACTTTTTTTTGGCAGAATTTTTTTAATTTACTTCATAAATTTCTTTCTGGATACGCAATATTTCTCAGTTCTTGTAAAACACATTCAATCAAACCGTCTAACTTCGACTCTTTAGGACGTAGACCCAAATCTGAAAGAACGCTATCCGGGAAATCGAAGATATCATCTGTTGGAGAACGGAAAAAAAGAATTTCAAACCTGCTTAGCCACTGCAAAGTGAATCTGAAGTTCCTAGCTTCCGATAGGGCGGGAACTCCATTGAAAAATGGCGCTGCATGTATAATCGGCCCGTGGCACATGCTGCGCCGCCCTATCGGGAGCTAGAAACTTGAGTTTCTTTTTCAGTTTCAATGGAACGGGAATTGAATTGGGTCAGAATTTGATGACATAATACTGTATTAGTGTATTCTGCAAAATTTTAAAATAATTAATTGATAACGTGAATCATTAATACGCACTATTAACATTGGACGGCAACTTGGGCCATTGTGACCTATGCGGCATCTAGCGTGACCTGAATTCCCTAGCTTCTCTAAATAATGGAAAATGGCGGAAATTCGATGACCATTAACTTATATAGGCCGTAGAATGCATAAAAACAAGCACTAAAAGCATTAATAGCTAGGAAAGGCCATACAAATTGCAGTTTGAAATTCGGTCAAACTTTAAATGGGAGCTGGCGACGCTTACAGTTAAAGTAAAGCTGCAGCACTGAAACGTGTACACGCGTATTGCAGCGACCTCTGACAACGTACAAGAAAGTTGTATTCTTCTATAAAGAAAGTAACTTCGTTCTCATGTTCTCTGGACATCTTATTGCCTAAGTATTAAAAAATTTTGAACTGAATCTTGAATCGAATTAAATTGAATTTTTTCTACTTAGATTGATGAAATCATACGCTATGCTTCGTTTGAAAAGAGTTGAACCGGGACACTGCGCAACAATTGACAAATGATTTTAACCAAAGCTGTTCCCAGCCCATATCTGAAACGAACCATGGCTCTAGGAACTGAAGCGAGTCCAAATCGGCAATCGCATGTATACGAAAACACTTTTTTCTATAAAAGAGGGGAAAAAGTTCGCCTATATGGTATCTGGAACATTGTGACTGGGCACGTGAAGACTGGAAGAAGTTTGTTGTCTGAGGAATCATGAATTACGCTGTTTGTACCGACAGTATGCAGAAGGTTTGACGGGAACTTATGAAGCAAAGAAATCAGCACTGCATTATCTAGAAATCTTAAGTTTCTGGTTTTGTTTTCATTTATGGAGCTTATTTGGTTATGGCTTTTTCATGGCGCAAAGATAATTTTCGTCATTGATCCTGGCATCCCCAAAACCTATATCTCAACCGAAAGAGACTGTTTGGGGCAAGATACTGTTCCAACAAATCAGAAACATCTGGCCTTCCATTGACTTATAAGTGCCAATCCGCATACATGTTGTATTTCGGCCCAAGGGGGTCTTATAAAATATTGAATAGATGTTTCTAATTCATTATAATTTGTTATTATAATGTTGTACTGTAGTTTACATGGAATGATTCTTTTAATAGCTGAACTTGATCTACGACAAAAGAAGGGTTGGGGCTGAAAGGTTTCGTTTTGATTAGTGAGTTAGTGAGATTAGGGTCTTATTTTGTCCTGTCCGATAATTGGATTATCGTTTTTATCGCTGACACTAATTTGCTTTTATGACCACTTGCCCAGCATTATTAGGGATTTTTGAAAATTCCCTGTCCACTCCTAAATGGTGGATTGCCATAGTGTCACCATGAAATGTTTTGCTGCACCCATAACTCAGTCTGTATAGCGAATCAGGTAGTGGATTTACGATTCTATAATTAGTAGATTTATTGGCGAGCTAAGCCCCAGGAAAGGAATTAGTGTCAAGCCAATGGAAATGGTCAATGTAACCGATCGGCCAAATAGCAGCTGCCCTCATCGAAACCCCTTCGATCCACTGTTGAGTTATTGGCTCAATATATTTGTCACGTCCTAAGTTGGAAGCCCCCGAAAAAGTTTTGTTGTTCGAGTTGGTTTGTTTGTTTCATGGATGGATTTCAGTTTGGGGGTTTCTTTAATTGGGTAATTACTTAATGAAATTGTGTTAGTGCGTTAACTTCACATAATTTATTTAACTCTGAATTGCTTCCGTTGTTTCGGGAGCTGTATTTCTCTTTTAGAAACCTTTGCTGCGTTTAGAATGTAAAGTGGAATTCTCTTGAGATGTAATAAGATGTCTGTCATGTGTATTGTCATATTAATTCTCTTGGAAACAGCATACGAGAGGAAATTGAAGAGCAGAGAGACACTTTTTATTATTAAATAATATAAGGACTGTGTTTCCCCGATTTTTTTAAACCCTGTATGCCACGTTGAAGAATACCCCTGCCATACCAACTTTCATCGCGATAGAAACTGTGGCGTATCCCAAGACTGTCGAGTACTCATGTTGGGCGAAATTGTTCAACGTGATGCGAATAGCTGACTCGAGAAGGACAAACTGACCATCGTACCATCAGAACAGAATTAAGGACCGTACAACCAGTTCATGAACCCTAATTTTTTGAATGTAGTCGCCAGTCTCATCAGATTCGACGTCGTCTCCAACATCAAGGAATTTTGCAAGGCTTCTGTGGTTTGGAATCTAATTTAAATTTTTTTGTTTCCTAGGTTAGGTTTAGGCTCGATAGGTTAGGTTAAATATTTTAAGCTTGGTTTGTGTTAAGGTTAGGTTGTTAAGTTTAGCTTAGGTAGGTTAGGTTAGATTTAAATTGGAGTTAAGTTAATTTAGATTAAGTTGGGTAGGTGTCTTAGGTTGGATGTTAGGTAGGTAGGTTAGGTTGCGTTTAGCTTAGATAAGATAGGTACGTAGGTTATGTTTGGGGTAAGTTTACATATGTGTAGGCTAAAGTTAGTTGAGGTAGGTTAGTGTTTGGTTGGAGGTTAGGTTATTATGGATTAAGGTTTTGCTTAGATAGTTTATTTTAGGCAAGATAAGCTAGGCTTGTAGGCCAAGTTTTGATTAGTGTTAAAATTACTTTAAAGTTAGATATGTTACGTTGGTGGTTAGGTTAGGTGGGTTAGTTTTATTGTTAAGTTTAGGTTAGATAGGTTAATTTTTATTTTAGATTAGGTTAGGCTTAGCTTACATGGCTTATGTAGGATATGTTTGGGTTATTTAGGCTCCTGTTTGGTTTAGGTTAGGGTTTACTTAAGTGTGTTGCGTATGTAAGTGTCTAGTGGTAAATTTTGGTTTAGATTAGATGGGTTACGTTATTGTTCGGTTGGGGTTAAGCTTATTTAGATAGATTATGTAGGTGGTTAAGTTATTGGTTAGGTAGATTATTGTTAGGGAGTAGGTTATGTTGGTTAAGTTAGATATAGCTTCGGTGGTTACACTGTTCACCACTTAAAATATTATTGAAATGGGAGTAGCTAATTTTGACTAATTAGGGGGTTACTGAAGGAAATCTTATTCTTTTCACCATAACATTCAACTTTTCAAAATTTGTAGAACTGTGTTATGTTTTAGTTTTAAGTTAACATTGGGCTTGTTAGGTTCATGTTAAGTTAGCTTCATGGTAAGTATGTTTGGGTTAGGTTTGTTTGTGCATGGAGAGACATATGACGTGACATCGTTTTCTGAGTGGAATGGTGGTTCTGTACGTAGCGCGATGACGAGCTTTTTCTTAAGAAAGTAATGAATTACATTGGAGACCGAATCCTACTACATTTCCTGAATGGACAACTTGTTTAACTTCTGCGATTGATTTTTCGTGAAGTGAGCATATTTGATCCATGATCTTATAACCACTGAGAGAGTGCGGACCATACTCGGCTATAACGATTAACTTTAGTAACGTGTGAGCACCATAATGATTGAGGTATCCCAGACATCCAAAGTCCCGTCCTATCTTCCTTATTTGCATATTAATTCGAATCGTCTCGGTTTCACATTAAAGGATTTGAAATATTCATATCACATTATGGTCCATACGCGCCTACACAATTGGCATTATTAACTCAGGGAATGGATACATAGAAAGGAGGGCTTTACTGGAGATGGCACTTCCTGCTCGGCTTTGATAAGAAGGAGGCTAGCCCCCATTATGAATCGTTTTCGATGAAACAATTCGTTGTTATCATTGTACGTGTTCTCATTGGGATGTTATTACCAAAACAGGAATTAATACGAGACTGAAGTAATTGGCATTCAGGCAAACTCTCGGCAAATCCCTCGCCGGCTTAGGCTCAAGTGCCGCTCACTCTATGCGCCTGTATTGGGGGGCGCCATTATATTTATAGGAAGCGATTAAGCGACTGCATGCCAACGGCTTTCGATTTTAATTAAATATGTGATCCCTTAGTAATCTAGGGTTTAAAGTAGAGAATGTAGACGGAGTCTATTGGGTTTGCGCACGTGCGGTGTCGTTGCCACTTTGAATGGCACGTGAATTGCTAAACGGGTTCCAAGGGAGGTTGGACGGGTATTTTTTGTCCTCCTTGCTTTGTTTTGATGATCTTCCTTTGTGTGATTTACGGTAATGGAGGAAGTTGTGAGTTGGTAAATTGCTTTTCATCGCGCGGGGGGCCCCCCCCCCCCCCTCTATGCTATTATGGTTGTTGAAATTTATGGCCTTCTTGTTTTGCGTGCTTGTAGATTTTTTTTAAGAATTTGAAACAGATAGCATTGTGGTATACATTATAGTTTGTTTTGTAAGTAATTTTAATATTTTGTTTCTTAATTACGAGACACTTGCACATGGACATCTGATGAGTCCTGAACGGGTTGGTTCAAGTATTTCCTTTCAAAGAAGTTGAGGTGTGTGAGATCGGATGAACTTAGAATCATCCCAAACATCCATTTGTTTAATGGGAATTCGTGTCTCTCCAGTAGCGATGATTCTGAAGGTTGTGCATCAGTGACGATAGCTTCGAAACCGTGAAAAATGGGTCAAATCCGACAAGTAGAATGAATTTCTGAGAAAATTCGCATGTTGTTTGATATGTCACATGACCCACTTTCTATTTGAAAAAAATTACCTCCATCCAATATGGCGGATCTCAAAATGGCGGCCAAGTTTTTAATTTGCCCCAAAATGTAGGTTCCGTATCCGTTTCACACTGGTGCGTTCAGATGTTTAAATAAAAGGCCGTACTTGGACCACCCTATATATAAGAGTGTTTCCACGTATTCGCCATCAACTTGTACTCCTTTCGCGCTTAGCCATGCCCTTGTCATTTGCAAAGCTTGTCCCGCCAAGTGTTAATATAAGTGGACCAAAGTGATGAAAAGGAATGAGGCATTACAGTGTAAAATTTGGTTAGGTTACGTATAAGGGACCCAAGTTTATTAAAGTTAGGTTTGGTATAATGGCTTTTTCCTGCATTCGACAGAATTATAAGAAGAATAGTGACTGTGGACAAGTGGAAGGTCGTACCCTATTTTCTTCTCTTGAAATGGTCAAGTTCTTGAAGATCTGAAAAAATGAGCAGCAACTGGAGATAATGGAGAGTTAGCAGACTATTTAGAAACAGTGAAAAGCTGACAGAGGAAAGGGTCTCTTCGCTCGCTGCTGTTTTGCTTTCGCAAGCACACTGCTTCCACTGAGTAAGCAGCAAGCATTGAGGTTCCTCGCTGGCCATGATTGGCCAGTTGTCCAAGACCAACGGCGACGAATAATATAACCAATTGGACCCACTATACCGTGTATTGACTGGACGATCACTATTCTTCTTGTAACCCTGACGAAGGCGGGAAACAGTCAAAAGGGGCTGGAGCAAAGTTCTTAGGCGCATATGCTAGGACCTAGGTGTCTCTGTCAAGAAGAGTGTAAAAAAAAAAGCTGTATTCAGATTCAATAGCCATTAAGAAAGTTTAACACCAGAACTTTCTCTTTGAATGCGTCACTCTTTATCTAGGATGAGCGCATGCGAGACTGTCTGCCTACCCTCCTGTTCCTCTTTGTTTTTATCTTTATTGCTCTCGCTGCACTCGTGTTGTAATCGTTCTTCACCACAGGCTCTGAAAATATTGTTTTTATTCCGCCTCCCTGTCTCTCCCGCTTAACTCGCTTTGTGCTATTTGTCGCCATGCGACAGGATTAGACCCCACCCCATCCCCGAAATAATAACAATAATGATAATCATAAAAAAGAGAAAAATTTGTTGGCAAGTTGTTGTTGATTGTTGTTGTTGTTGTTGTTTAGCGCTAACACGAAACGGACTTTTATGAAGACTTCCTCCGCTCTTCCTCTTGGGTTTTATGAGCAGCGCTTGTAATTAATAATGTAAGCAGGAGCAGCGTATTTTTAAAGAGGAGCGTATCTGGGTTTGTGTAGTTTGGTTTCGAGACGGAATTTGCTCTTTTCGGTTGAAAGGTTACGGTCTGAATCGATCTGTCTCTCGCGTTCTCTTAAACGGGAGATAGGAGGATATGTTTATTTAATGCGTTTTTGCGAACCCAACAGCAGCTTTGTGATGTTTAGGATCCTTGTTGTAAGTGTTTATGGGCACCGACAATATGTTCGTAATCTTTGTTAGACATTACATGTAGGTGGACGTGTTCCTGATAGATTATAGAACGTGGTGCGTTAATCTCATGTGGAATCTCACGCTGATAATAATGTGTAATCCAGTTTTCAAAATCCGGCTTTCAATTTATTCAGCTTTATATAGCTTCTCTTTAAGCTACCAATCGGTATTTCGTCATGGTAATGCTTAACATACACATGCTTACCAATTGGTGTTATGCAAAATAGTTTGAGGTCATGTGACTCAAGAATTGGTCGAGTCTGTGCATAATCATGGAATTTGATCAGCATGGGGTGAAAGAAGGACCTAAATGGCTTCGTCTGTGATAGAAACAGAGACCTTCCTATAGAAATTGTGTAACCACTTTTTCGCACGACGCCCTCTATAAAGCACTACCAACATTTCAATGTTAATTGACTGATGTCATCCGGGTTTTTTTAAAATGAAACTAAAAACTACGGAAATCTTGTAGCGCCCTCTGAGAAGCACTGCCAGATTTAGTTTAACATAACGCCAAGTCTCTGTTTTGTAAGGTGTTTCTGGATTAAAACAACGGATTGAAGGCGTTGACTGGTGTCTCGAAAGGTGCGATATCAAGTGTATTCAACAAGTTGGATAAAATGATCCAAAGTTTTTGTCTAAGACAATCCATTGTAGGAAAAACGGCCGTTGTTGAAAGAAATAGGACATCCACTGTGCAACATCCATATTTGTGTTAGAGGTTGGGGCAGTATTTTGGGGGGGTTTTGGAGGGTTATTTTTGATGCATAATGCCGAGAATGGTAAGTGCTTTTACCTATGTTTTCCAATCTACTCATGATGTCGCATCTGGACGTTTCTGGTTTGTTGTTGGCAAACTCGACCCGATGTTGCCCTGACTATATATGTTTTGCAAATATACTGACTAGACACATGAAGACTGGAAGATGATTGTGGTCTAATGAGTAGCGAAACATGTAGAATGAGGTACGATTTCAGCCACAAACTACATGAAGCAATGGTTCCAGCATGTCAATCTACTGTGACCTAATATATGGTTTACAATGCGTGAGTCTTAACCAAGTTAGCTTCTCAAGGAGTCAGACTAATTCTTGTACAGTCATCTTGTTTTCGAAATAGAGAGTCTTCCCTTCAATGCAATTAATCCAGGCTTTGTTTCACTGCTGAGATTCTCATTAGCAAAATTGGCGTGTGGCCCAAATTCCAATATGCAATTCTAATTATAATATGCAATACCTGCAGTTAAAAGGAAATCCAGGCTCCAACCAGTCTGTGATGGCTTTTTCGCGTTCTTTTCATCAAGTATCCTCCCGAGATTGGAAATCTTCAAATAAGCAATATTTAGAATCTTCCTTCATGTGATGAACGGCCTTCAACAAATCAGTTTCTAAATTAGGTTTCTCATGCAAAAAGAAACTGCTTTAATCATGTACGAGATGGGTTCAAAAATTTATGCAAGTGAGGCTTATACAAAATATTATACAAAATCCTTAAAAATACTCTCCCCTGACGTCTATGCAAAGTTGTAGCCTTTCAAGCCACCTATTAAAGGCCAGACGGTAGTCTTCTTTTGATATAGTCCGTAGATCTTGGACCCGACGAAATGGCTTTACAGCAAGTTTTCTTTTAATCGTAGGGAACAACCAGTAATCGCATGATGCTAGGTCGGGAGACTAGGCAGAATGTGAAAGAACTTGTATTTTTTCTTACTGTAGATAGGCAGCAATAGCCTTCGCCTTGTCATGCAAAAGCAAGGCTCTGCTGGCTTGAATTGATTTTGTTAAGTAATTGAGACAACACAATGTTTTTTTAATATTGTCCTGTAATTGTAAGATCCTCTGGCATACAGTTCGCAAAAAAGTGGCCCAGAAAAATTAAAGAAAACACTGAACAAACGCGCCCGGGATCGACAATCTGGCCTGAGCGCCTCTGGTCCAGGAGCGTCTTCACCTACTCAAACACGGTTTGCTGTATTGTTAGGGGTTGTGTAGTAGTAAAACCAGCTCTCGTCTCGTGTGACAATGTCTGTAAGCCTCTTGGAATCATTTGGAGGGAAAAAATGGAGCCTACGCTTTCGCTTTTTCAACACGCAACTTTTTCTGATCGTCGGTCAGTTTGCGTGGTACCCATTTCGCACAATTTTTTCTCTCAATACTGCCTACTGATACACTAACAAATAGACTTAACATTATCACTGAGATATGGAGATTTTCCATGACTAATTTATGCACAGACTCCATCGTTGCCTAGTTCACTGTTTCTGTTGGTCGACCGGAGCGAGGGTCATCTTGCAAGCTCAGCCTACCCGGTTTAAACTTTCGAATCCAACAGTGTCAAACGAACAAGCACTGCTGCTATAAACAATAACCAAATCTTCATGACTCACTTTTGCTTCATGCTCGAGATTGAACCAGGTAAAGTTGTAAAATCTTACGCTTCCTTTTGAATACTCCATAGAAAAAACGCAGCGTGATTTACTATGACTTCGAACGGAACTGATTGCGCGAGAACGGGTGCATGTCCATTGTTGAAACATGCAATATAGATAGCAGACGGATATATCATCAGCGCCACCAAACGTCAATTTCGTACATTAATGGCAACTTGAAAAAAAAATTCGCATCTATTCCTTCTTTTGTGGTTCCACTCCACATAGGCGAAGTTAGGTTAGGAAAGCCCAACATGAGAGCCTGGGTTTCCAGCTGCTCCAAATCGTTAATGTAATTGAGTTTCTCTCTAAAAACTGGGGTCGCTAGATTACTTAATTGATTTTGACTAAGTTGTGAATAACGGAATCTGTGCTTTTGAGTCTACAGATATTGTTAATGAGACATTCTAATATTAACAAGAAAAGAAGATATAAAACGGCACATTTTCAAAGAAAGTAAATCTTTTTACGATTTTCCGTCTCTTTTTCCAGTACGAGATCAAAAGATCTCCTCGCTTTATTCCCTTCCGATGATCTCCCGTTCGAGACTCCCCGATTCCACCAACAGATAGAGCGCTTTTCCAGGAGCCACCCCCGCCTCCTCATCCTAAATCTTTTTGCTTTAAATCTTGTGATGGGACAGTGATCCATGTGCGAAGAGGACGTGTTTTCACCGACGATCAGCTTTTTTTTTTAAGAAATCCTTTTCAATATTGGATCGAGATTGATGGAAAGAGAAGACAAGAAATGAAATGGATTTTTCTTTCCCCTTTTTTTTCTACTTTCAGAGGAGGATGTACTCTTTAACGGGGATTGTGAGTAGGGTGGCACGAGGAGGAGTCGTGGTAAGGAACTGGCACGAAGATCCTCACGAATGACGGATAGACATCGACCCTGAAGATCAGAAAGCAATTTGAATCCTCCTTCTCCTTTCCATTGGCACTAAAGCTTCCGTAAGGTTCTCCTGTCGCTTTGGCAAATGATTGAATTCTGGGAGCGCCTGTGTAGGAAGGCTCGCGTGGGTGAGAGAATGTCGATAGTAATCGAACGCGTTTTATATATATATATAGACATCATCGAATGGAAAAAAGACCGAAAAGAAGCAGAACTGGAGTAAGAGCTCCTCCAATGACGTCTGTTGCCAATTCGTTCGATTTACACGTTCGTTCGTGTGAGGAGTTTGAACCCATTTGGGAGATGGAAGAATAATGGGATTGGTTGTCTGAAGAAATGAATTAGAAGGAAGGCTTTGCGCAATGGAATGAAATAATAATTAAAATCTTGTAAACATGCAGGCGATAGAGGAAAATGTTTTATTAAGCCTTACGCGTTTCGTTATAACAACATCATTGGAGGCAAAAACATAATAAAACGCCAACTACACGGATTAGATAAGAAGTACTGGCAACAATGCTATACATTTGAAAAGGCTTTATTATTCTTCTAAGTAATCGTACACCATCAGCGCGTTCATCTCGGTTTTTGTTTTCAAAGTGGCTCTTTCATTTTGGCGTATGTAGTCTTTAAAGCTGGACGAAGGTGCTGTCCCATCTACCGTCTGCCTTGGTGGGACAGCATGGTATATTATGCCTGATGGATGTCATACGCCACAATGAATTCACGTGCAGAGCGCGTTTTCCGTGGATGAGAAGAGCCTGGATGCTTCCATTCTAGAAACTACTATGCCTGAAATGGAAAAGATATAACATTGTTTAGGTCATTCTGGTGGTGCTCGAGGCCAATGAGAGACAGGCCAGCACCACCTAAAGCCTGCGCATGGAAATGTCATTCATTGTTAAAACGTCATTAGTAGTCATCTTTAATCGCATTTCTACCAATAAGCCCTAAATTATGACTAGGTATGATGATGTAACAATATATGACATTTCTGTGTGCAGGCCTTCTCTTTAGGTGGTGTTGCAATGAGAGACAGGCCACTCAAAAGTCACCTGACCATCGGGGTCCGAGTAACAATCCATCCTTGTCTCCATCTTGGATTTTAAAAATATAGGATGTGTTTTCGTTTGTTGGAAACAATATAGGATGCGTTTTCGTTTGTTGGAAACAATATAGGATGGATTGTTGCTCGGACCCCGATGGTCAAGTGGCCTTCTCTCGGTGGCCTCGAAGTAGGGCAAATTTACGGCTTATTATTGTTAGAAATACAAATAACAATGCCCAATCTACGTGATATAACAATGTATTACGTTTCATTGCGGAGGCCTTCTCTCTTGGTGGTTACGGGCAACGCCACCTAAAGATAAGGCCTGGGCGCTGAAACAATTCATCTTTCATTGTTTCCACCAAATGAAAAAAACACTCTCTCCCCAGGTGGAGACTTTTGAGGTGACTTTTGAGTGCCCTGGCAACACCTCCTAGAAAGAACGCATCATCATTATTCATAAAAGTCAGAATTTAGGGCTTATTATTGGTAGAAATACGATTAACAGTTACTTTTCATGATGATATAACAATGTATTAAGTTTTTGTGCACAGGCCTTCTTTCTAGATGTTGCCCGAGGCCACCCAACACCTCCTAAAGAGAAAGTCTGTGCACGGAAACGTCATCATTGTTACATCATCTAAGTAGGGTATTGTTATTCGTATTTCTACCAAAAAGGCCAAGTAAGTGCCACCCCCACAACTCCGACCCCATTGGGACAATTTGGCACAAACTTCATAGTAATGGTGATCTTGCTTAGAGGAATCTGCATACCGACTTTCACTCTTATATATATATATAAATACACGTAGACCTTCTGGTCCCCTCTAATTTCCACCCCCGAAACTCCGACCCCAGTGGGCTAATCAAAACCAAACTAAATAGTGAAGGTGCGAAAAAAATGCGGAAATTATGAAGGGGATGAACGGACGGACGGACATTACGTTTCCTTTGAGATTCGATTTATCGAGGTTCCAGTAAAATAATGTCGCTAGTTAACTGAGTTTTCATTAAATATACTCTTCTTCTATAGCTGTCTCTTCGGGATGCCTGCTTTTATTACAGTGCGAACTTCATTATAATTGTCTTGCACTTTCTTTATGACATTTGCCTTAACCTCGTCGCTAGTGATGCCGCAGTTTTTCTGCGGCGGAATGCAATGGGAAATGGCGAAGGCGCTATCTCCGTTTTTTTGCAGATAAAAGTTTTTGACGTTGTCCTTCAATCGTCGAAGATTTTTAGATGGGAAATGTAGGGGTTGGGGAAGAAATGAAATGTTTTTCAGTGGATTTTATTTATCCTCTGAGAGAGAGAGAGAGACGGAAAGTCCTCGGCTATCTATTGAAGAGCTTCCTAACTCCCGGACTGGAAAAAAAGAAAAATGTTCAAACTCAATGATGTCATCAAATGCAATTTGTTTCTTATCTGCGGTGGTGCTGTTGTAATTTTTTTAGGATGTAGAATTTGAAAAGAGGCCGTTTCGTTTATTGACAGTTCTCTTTTTCGAATCTTATTACGCTCTTTTGTGAGATTATTTTCTGGGAGTATCGGAAGCACGACATTGAAAGACGGTTAAGAAGACTGGCAAAAAAAAAAAAAGAAACCAGTCGGAGAAATAAGGATAAGAAATTTAAAATAAAATGCTTTTAAGTTTCTGAAATTTATTTTTACTTAACGAAATCCATTTTAAATTAAGATTTCTTTATAAAAAATGATTTGTAACGAAACTGACAATGTCCGTCTGTCTGTCTCATTTTTTGACGTGGAAGGTTGAATCTCGGAATGTAGCTTACCATAGGCATGTTCGGCTTCACTATTTAGTTTAGTTTTGATTGGTCCACTGGGGTCGGAGTTACGGGGGTGAGAGTCAGAGGGGACCAAGTGATCTACGTGGTAATAAGTTATGTAAAGGAGTGAAATTCGATATGCAGATTCTTCTAAGCAAGATCTACATGAGTATGAAGTTTGGGCCAAATTGTCCCAGTTGAGTCGGAGTTGGCAGCATCTGGATGTAATCCATCCTTCCTTGTTCCCATCTTAGATTTTAACAATCAGTGTTTTTTTGTTTGTTGGAAACAATGAAGGATGGATTGTTGCTCGGACCCCGATGGTCAGGTGACTGTTGAGTGCCCTGGCCTGTCTCTCATTGGCTTCGATTCAAGGGAAATGACGGTTACCAGGCGAAATGGTGTTTTCTATGATTTTTTTTCTAGCAATTGCGTCAATAGATGGCGATGAAGTAGCAGTTGGCTTTCGCGGGCGTCAAATCTTGCCGTTAGCCAAATTACGTTGTATGGAGCAGAACCTTTACGATTACGTTTAGCCTTTCTCAAGTCTGAAATTTTTTTCTCTCCAAACGTAAATAAGAGCTTTGGTTTCCTCATCAGACCACTCGCTACTGTGCTTTCGCTTAGCCGCCATATTTTGTTATCTTGTTTCTTGGTGCTGACTGACATATGACGTCACTAACCGGGTTTCAGAAATCAACCTGTAAACGCGCACTGTTCATCCTAACTTCTGAATGCAGTGCGAACGGAAAGTGCGAACATAGCGTTACCGGGTTTCTGAAACACGGTTAGTTAACCACCTCTTAATCGAGCTGTAGACGCGGCTTTGTAACAGATGCAGGCCGCACTGTTCATCTTGATCTTGATCAAGGCGTAGGTAACTGAAGCAGGCTGCATAGTTATGCTGTGTTCGCACTACGCCTTAACTATGGTTAAGTAACCACAGTTAACTCTTGATCACGATCAAGCAGAACTGTGCAGCCTGCTTCGGTTACCTAATTGCGTTTAGAGCTCTGTTAAGAGTCGGTTAACTAACTGTGTTTCAGAAACCCGGTTATACTACACTGGCGGAAAAAAAAATCCCAACACCACGATGGACTTGTGCTAGATGAATGAAATTTGGACAGTATATTCAGCGACGAATGAGAGAATTCATACTGCATCGGGTGTGGCGCAGGTTAAAGTCACCCGGCGTTCGGGAGTTAAGCAGAGGCTCTCGTTCGAAAAATAGTCGACAGTCTCCCGGCAGTTATCTCGGAGCAATGCCTTTGAGAAGCCTCACCTGGCGCCCCCTATAAGTTGTAACCTTGAAACTTGAATCAATTGAATAAATACCATAGCTGAATATACTGTCCAAATTTCATTCATCTAACACAAGTCCTTCGTGGTGTTGGGATTTTTTTTCCGCCAGTGTATGTTCGCACTACATCTTTATCACGGTTAAGTAACCATGGTTATGAAACCGTGGTTAGCTAATCAAACACTTTCCGTTCGCACTGCATTCATGAAAAATGTCGGTTACTATGATTCTTTTCTCGCAATTGCGTCAATAGATGGCGATGAGGGTAGCAACTAGCTTTCGCGGGCGTCAAGATATGCCGTTAGTGATATTATGATGTATGGATCAGAGCCTTAGATATGCGTTCGTGCACGTGACAGTTACGTTTAGTCTTTCTCAAGTCTGAAAATTTTTCTCCCCAAACCTACATAAGAACTTTGGTTCCTCATCGGACCAATCGCTGCTGCGCTTTCTTGTTCGTTGGTGCTAACCGGGATTTGACGTCACTAACCGGGTTTCTGAAACGCAGTTAGTTAAGCGACTCTGTAAACGCGGTTAAGTAACTGAAACAGGCTGCACAGTTCTGCTTGATCATGATCATGAGTTATCTGTGATTACTTAACCGTGATTAAGGCGTTGTGCGAACATAGTTGTGCGATTAGCCGCCATGTTTTGTTATACTGTTTGTTAATTCTAACTGACATATGACGTCACTAACCGGGTTTCAGAATCCCGGTTGGTTAACAATCCCTTAAACGAGCTGTAAACCGCGGTTACCGTGAATCGTGATCAAGGCGTAGTGTGAACATAGCTTTAGATCACATGGTCATGACGTCGGCTAAGTTCATCAGCCAGTCCGCGGCTGCCTTAGCCTCGTTGTACAGGTCTTTTACGTACCGTTCATATTTCCTGTTTTGTTTAACACGAGCTCAAGCAACATGCCAAACAAGAAAGTATTACATGAGGAAAGTTAATTTCACGTTAATTAGCAAAAACAAAGACTCTTTTAAGAGCGGCCAATTTAATAGTCATTCATTTAACAGTAACCTCAATACAAGGCTAAAGTTTACTCCAGCTTGTCTCCGTAGTAACGAAGAGATCCGCTGGTTGGATATAGTCGGCCTTCCTTCCGTGTTCCGCGTTTAAGTCCTATCTGAAATTGATTGTAGTATAGTTTCGCTTACGTTTGAAATTAGGCAATAAACCAAAACGCGGCAAATTATAATTTTTTTTTGTTTTGCAATATCAAGCACATGGGATCAAAATTTAAAACTTGATGTTTTTTGCTACACAAAGATCACAATATAATAAAATTAAATTTTTTGTGACATTCTGGGGAATAAGCTTAAGAAACCTAAACATTCTAGGGAAGTTCGATTAAGACTATCGAGATCACCACTTAAAGGAAAACAACTGAGAAAAATTAAAACGAGCTAGGTTGTTTGTTTTTTTTTTCCTTATCCGGAAATAATAGTAATTATGATGAGTCCCTAATTTCAACTCAGGTCCCAAGTGCGCCATATGTTAAGCGGCCACTCTTGTGTAAACAAAAATTAATCTACACAGTCCCCCGTCTCTCCATTCTAATGGGAGAGGCGTCCTTTTCTCGCAGCCCTCGTCTCAAATCCCTTCCAGCATCGATTAACTGGATCAGTTCCCAAGGACTGGATCTACAAATCCCCGGCCAAACGTCGACAACAATTTCTCTCATAAAGTGTTTCGCCGGGAAACGGCCGCACCTGCCCCGGTGGTTAACCGCTACACGCTCCTCCCGGCCGGCCACTGTTGGCCTCACCTTTAATAGTCGTCGCTTGAGAAGCAAGCAGAACCATCGTTTTGCTACTTTAACCAGAGAAATTGATAAGAGCTCTTGAGAAGCAGGCCGTAATGACTCCGAAGAGTTTTTCAAGCTTTTATCATATCTCTTGCTGACACAATGGGGAACCCCCCCCCCAACGAGTAACGGTACCCCTTTAGGCTTATGTTTTTTAAGCCACTGTTTCTTTTATTTTGTTCTCGGAGTTTTCTTTGCCACACCCTGGAGTGAATAGGAATGGCTCTTTCGTGCGCTTAGTGCCTGACCCTCGCTGTTTGGTTCTCTAAAGAGGTCACGTGGGGTCAACGCCCTCCACTTTGATTAACCATCCGCACAAAAGCCCTGCTGAATAGCTTTCCAGTAAGCTTAAAGTTACGATGCTCTTATATTTCATTTCAAGAAATGGTGCTTCTAAAAATGAAATTTGATAAAGTTGATGTGCTCTGAAGTAAGAGGACAGTCTCTTGCTGGCGTTGTTCTCAGTTTTGTTCAGGCATAAAGTTTTATTGAAAATTTTAAAGTTGAACTACCCACTCTGGCCAGTGAATTAGAAGTATTTGTTTAATATTTTATTGGATCCCCTTTGGCCAAACTGAATCGGTATTGGAAAAAGCTCTTTTCCACGTATATTTTTCGTATAGCCAAATAGTAAAACGGTGTCAGGAACATGGTTTAATCATTGGCATGACCACTGCTAAAGAGATCGAGGCCAGGCAAGCACAAATTGAGCCTGTGCAGAAACATTCGCCAACCAAACGTGGGGTTCGAAGGACTGCAGTGCAGGAGAACCCACCAACCCACTGCGTTATGACCCAGATGTTCAATATGGTACGTCGCGTCTTGGCTTGAGATACATCCATAAATAACGGGTTCACAACTACCTCTTCCCCGCCACATTGGAGAGCGCAAAACGAACTGCTGAAAACTGTTGGCGGAGACAAACTGGCAGCACATGGTCACATCCAGGCAGTGACGTATCATGACACCATCAGAAAGTTGACCATCCACGAGGAATGATTGTCACGGGATTCTGTTTCCAGGGGAAAGTTGACCATCCTTAAGGTTGAAAGAAAAACAGCAAGGTGAATGCTGTCTACTTTCAAGAAGCCAACACGAATCAGGTTAGGATCCACATGGACAAAGCGTCAAGCCACACAGCTAGGTCATTCCCTTCAGTTTTATCAGAACATGGAGCAAGGAACTGGAATTAGTGTTATTTCCTTTCATGACATTCCTGTCAAGAGCCCTGATGTCACTTCCATGGATTTTTGCGCATATGGCCTGTTGAAACGACGTCTGCAACATCGCCGTCCCCGCACATTCGCTGGCCTTTGGAAAGTCTGCAGACAGGAATGGGATGGAATTCCAATGATTGTGGTCCAAGGGAGGTTGTTGCAAACCCTCTGCCTACCTTCCGTACTACAAAACAACCATATCACCTTTCAGTCTTAACGTGTCCAGTCACGACATTCTAAACACCACTGCAGACGAACTTTCCAGTTCGTTGCAGGAATCAAGAGTTTTCTTATAGGCATGGTTCTGCAAGATATGGGTCGGGAGCAGTCTTGGTTAATTCCATTTGTCCATTCTTGCACAGTGGATGTCCTGTTTTAAACGATACTGGCCTCGCTCATGGTCTTTGAGACAGTTAAATATAGACTCACCTAACTTCTTAAATACGCACATATATGAATCACATGACTTCAAACTATTTTGCAAATAAACGGTTCTGATTTATTGGCGTATCCTTTAATTGAAGTCTCAAATTGTGTTAAAAGCACGAGTCTTTTTATACGTTAACATGTGAGCATTTTCTTTAAGGTTTCCATTCTCTTTTAGATTCATCTTCTGTAGGACCCTAGTTTGTTGGTCGGTTGGCCGATTTGTTTTCTTCCCGATCGCCTCAATTACTGCTAATTCCCTTAATTGCGAGGAGACTCGAGATGCCTAGCTAACGCCACGAGACTGATAATGTTGCGGATGTGCTCCCCGTCGGGAAAGCAAATGGTCTGGGTAGAGATAGTAAAAAAAAAAAAAAAAAAAAAAAAAAAAAAAAAAAAAAAAAAAAGCGGGGGTAAACAAAGTGGTTCCACCCTCCTCCATCTTTAATGAGGATAACTGCTCCCAAGAATGCGTCGCTTTAAATGCCTTCACTGCATTTGCTCGATGCTATTTTGTATTCAGGTGGCACGAAGGATTGACCTCTGACTGCGATAGATTGACAGTTTTACAATACGATAAAGCGTGCTCATTGAATTATAATCCAGTCGTTTATTTTCTACGCAGTTGTTGATGTGGTGGGTCGATGTGTTTGTGGATGCTTGGTGATCCTGTTTAAGCTCGCGCGTTTGTCTTTGTTTCGGTGCATTGGAAAGTGTTCAGTGTCATTGTGCGCTGGCTAATGAAAGTTTTTTGTTTCTTCTTTTAAATGGTACAAAGAAGGGTTGGGGCAGTTAAAATTGAACGAGTGATACATCAGCTTCTCTTTGAGATATCGTTTTCAGTGTGATTCCGGTGTTATGAATAATGGCTCGACATCTTAGTTTGCATTGTAGCAAGAGGATGTTGTTCCGCACCTATTCGCACAGGACTCTTAGCGTTGTAGGTTCAAGCTCTAAGAGTGAGGCGTCTGGGGACTTTACCGGGATGGATGAAAATAGGATCACACCTTTCATCAGATTCTTGGTCTTAAAGGTAAACTCCACGGAAAAAATCGACTTTGTTTTTTTTTGTATCATAATATTAATCCAGTTTAATAGAGTATATATCATTAAAAAATTTTAAATATTTCCTAATATTTTATTAAGAAAAATGCCTCGGAAAATTGAAAATTTGCGCGGGATCTTCTATTCCCTTCTCCAGAGAGCACGACGGAACAAAGCGTCATTTCCTGCCGCGAGAACCTCGGGGAATTTCGTCGCCGAGATTCTAGTCGCTTTCAACGATGCTACATATCGTAAGATTTTGCTAACCTTTTTTATGTCGGAATGCCTTCAATTTGTTCTCTGTTTGGATGTGTAAATAGACAATCGAATAGCAATTTCACGTTTCATAGATTTCCACAATCAGAGGCGATTAAAAAACAGTGGATTAGTTTTTGACAGCCAGGGAACTGGTATCCAATTCCAAACAGCATCGTGTGTTCATTTCGAAGCGTCTTGCTTTGTCTTCGCATCCGCCGTTTTAAATTCAGCATCAATTCATACAAGAAAATCGCTGAAACTAGATCACGGATAAGGTGGTACTAGATGCTCTTCCAACTCTAAACGGCCCTGGCGTTCTTCAAGAACAACGACCGCAACAGCATTTGTTAAACGCCGAAGGAAAGAGGTAGGCATATCTGCTGTGTAGGGCCGTAACCACCGATAAGAAGCTACGGTAGGACACACGCCGCCGTAATGTGCACATGCCGACAAGGCAAGCAGAAGACCCCGTTTCACGGTTTAATACATAGGGTTGTGTATCGCAGAAATTTCCGTAGCATTTAATTCTGCTAACAGCCATTGTAGTCCATTGTAGGCCTAGACCACTGCGATGCCCTGACCAGGAAAGCGGGAGAACTGATAGCGCTGCCTGTACTGCCCTGATAATTTACTGATAGCGGCGCCTGCAATAGCGTCCAATGTATGTCGTCACGATTTCGAAACTCCTTCGCACCTCTCGGCAACTTCTGACGTTACAGGTGCCGAAACGTGGCGTCAGTGTCGATCGGGGAGGAGGAAAAAATGAAAGTTTTTTTTATATATTTTATCAATTTTGAGTTCGAATTGAAAATTTTTATACATGCTGCGTTATTATTGAGACCTTCATCTTTCATTTTAAACAAAGTTGTTTTGAGTGTGGAGTTTACCTTTAAGGCATTTCTAAGGACCATTAAATACCCATATACAGGGTGTAGAGAAAATTCCATCTATAAGAAAGTGGTGGCGTGCCCGATCGAATAAAAGTATTTCCAGCGCCCATAGTGTAAACGCTGAGAAATTACGAAAACTAATTTTTGAACCATGATAGATAGAGAAAAAGTTCCAGTTATAAAGATGTACAGTAGAGTCATCGATTTAGTAGAAATCCACTCTTTGCATAAAGAAAACAAACTCGTAAAACGGAGGAGACAAATCCATGTATGGAACATCTTCTGGACACCATACATTGGAATATTCACGTGTAGAACAACAAACGCACGAAATTGCTCCTACTTACTTGCCACAATTAGGTCCAAGGGTCCAAGAGAATATTTTTGTGGCGAAAATATTCAAATTGAAAACTCTAGTTCAGGAAAAGTGACCAAGAAAATTATCAAAAATTGGTTCACTCTCCGCAAGCAGGAAATGAAAGAGCCCTCCTCCTTGATTCTTATTCGAGCCAAAATGACGAAAACTTATCGCATCTGTTATGGCAAATGGAAAATCAGTCGAAATCTCACAACCCCCTCTAAAGCAATCTCTTTAGCTCAATCTGTCGATGTTTTTTGCATTCCTTCCTTGGAATTTTTTTTTAACAAAATTATTTTACATTATGGGGCATCTTGACGTCGAATTACATCACGGGAATAAAATACTTAAGTTCCACTCGCTTATAACAATCAGTTTTCTTCTCGAAGATTCATCACGATCATGTTTTCACTATTCATGTTTTAAGAGCAGCTACCTCGAAAAACGACCGATTTTTGTGTTAGCTCTTTAAGTTTGCTTTGATAAGAGTAAAAACATTGTAATCATTTGATATGCGTGGTCTATCAGACATAATAAAGTTTAATCAGAAATTACCAGATAAATTGATGTATGTGCGGGAAGGAATGATAGGATGGTAAGTATTAAATGGGAGCGATATCGTCCGTTTGTTATTCTACACGTGAATATTTCAACGTACGATGTCCAGAAGTGTTCTATACATGGACTTTTCTCCCCCGCGAATTTTTCTCTATAGTATATGGAGTTATAAACATGAATAACTTTTTTTTTTTAACAAGCACACATTTTAAGATTATGTTCTTCACTACGTTTATCTATAAAGTTGTCAGTGATCACTACGTTTATCTATGAAGTTCCTTCGACTTCCCTTTTAATCCAACATCAAAGGGTATTCCCTACTTAACCCATAAGAATTTTCTTAGCTTGGAATAATTACCTCCTATGTCGGCGTTAAATTGTGGTCCTCTTTACCTATAGACATACGTAGCTCTCCGTCTGTAGCCCTCTTTAAACACAAATTAAAAAGTTTTCTTTATACTAACAAGTCTTTTAAGCACTATACGAAGAACCATGACCAGTTTATAAAAAATACTATGTGTAGCAGCTAGAATATTGTCAAATAAAGTTCAATATCTCAAAAGTTTACTTTATGCACATAGCAGATATTGGTTTGACAACGACGATATTCATGTCTGTACTGCTTGAATAGAACCAAACAAAAGATTACTGGACTCAAAAGTCTTGACTTATGCAGTTATTCTGAGACTGAAGGTTTGTTCTTGAGATTCAAATTTAGTTCTGGGATTCAAGGTTTGTTCTGAGACTGAATGTTTGTTCTTGACACTGAAGGTTTCAAAACAACAACAACAAAAATAATAATTTAATAATAATTGCAGCAACAACAGGGAGTAACCAACCGGATATACCAGAAGGTACACCCCAATGTTGCCCCACAACAGGCATAAGCCCAAAACGGGGTTAATGAAAACACAAATAAACACAGGAAAAAGGAAAATAAGGCAACAAAGAGCCAAGTCAATAAATAAATAAAAAAGACAACGTCCACAAAACAATGAAACAACGAACAAAGAACAACACAAAAAGACAAATAAAAGACAAAAGTTAAATGATTATTTATAATAATAATACAACAACATAAGGGGATACCCCACTGGATAAATAAAAAATATTAAGAAAAAAGAGCCCTAAATTCACGAAGACTTTTATTATTTTAAAAGCCGGAATAAAAGGTTTATTAATTTAAAAGCTGGATCTAATCCTACAACATTCGTTCTCGATTTTTCAAGAAAGACCTACATTTGGCTCTTCCTGTTACCACTCGGAATTCGAAAACCAATTAGTTCAAGAGACCGGGCGGAGCAAAGTTGACCCCTGATAACCTTACATAGAGTACTCAGGAGTATTCCATTATTAATTTCTGAAACATCAAAAAGAGGGGCCAGGGAGACTTTATCTAGAAGGTGCAATGCTCGAATAATAAAAAAATTAAAATTTATAAGTTTGGCTTAGAAACGGTCAAATGATTGAGTGTTCCCAGAATACCAAATCCAGGCCTCATAACAAATCTTAGGCAGCACACCAGTTTTATAGAGTAATTTAAAAGTCTTTTTCTTTCTAAAGTAATTTGCTAATCGTTTAAAGATTCCAAGACGCTTGCTAATTTCTGGTATCAATGAATCGATATGGTCAGTGAAGGCCAACTTCGAATTAAATACGACTCCCAAGTCCTTAATCGTAGTGCAACGTTGGATTTTCTTATGGGATAGACTATAATCGTATTCGAATTTTACAACTTTCCTGGAATATGTTAGTTTTAGATGGTGAAATAATTAAAAAAAAACTTAGCGTTTTCATCAAGATTGATATATAATAAGCCATACCGTAGCATTGAAATTTCCAATTGTACAATAATGGTTCCATTAAAACACGTACCATGGAACCTATTTCGACTACAATAAAATTTTCGTTATATTCATTTTCGAGTGTGTACTTGCTTTTTTTTTGTACTAAATCGTTGATCTTCGACAACTTGGTAACTGGAACTTTTTCTCCATCTATCATGGTTCAAAAGTTAGTTTTCATAACTTCTCAGGGCTTAAACTAAGAGTCTATAGATAGACCTGAATTTTATGGCTCTAGCATCTTTTGTTTTAAAGTTATTTGACTGTTTCGGAATTTCCTCTACACCCTGTATATGGGTATTCAATGTGCCTATAAAAATCTTTGAATATGAACCTTGGGATGTAATTTTTTATACTCGATATATTATTGGGTATAGGTGTGACTTATATTAGTAATGTTCGGAATTTTATTATCGCTCCGTGAGGTTCCCTAGTGAGTAATATTGCTGATGGTAACACCTTTACGCACGACGTGACTTTGCTCCTTGCACTTTTCATTCATTAGGGAACAACTGAAACCTATTTTGGAAAGGACGCATACAAAACATATTCAATTTTGCCACCATTTAGGCTTCAACGTCTTACAGTATAACATCGTCGATGCTTTTTAATAATTTAGAACTTGAAATGGGGGGAAACGTTTTGTTTTTCTCCCTTAAAAACTTAGAAAATATGAGAAGCATTTACTAAAGAAATGAAGGAGTCCAACAAGCGTTACTCTCAAGAAATGAAGGAATTTCGCCTTCCACGTCGGGGTAATTGAGATAGGCTACGCCAGATGCCGCCATTGATCGCTTCCGATGAAAATGGCCGGTGTTTGGACACGACCCACGCGGCCCATCATTCCGGGCCATAAAACCCCTTCGGACTCCCGCTTGGCTCGTTTCTTACATTTTCTTTGCCGCCTCTACCCTCTTCTTTATAAAGTCCGACTTCGGGCGTTTGAAGTCAGCAAAACAGTTGAGCCAATTGAAGGGAAGGGCAACGAATCGTAAGCGGAAGTGCAGACATTTGTGAAATATTGATTAGAATTGGCGTCATGTTCTTTTTTTGGTTCCCGTGGTCGTTTGCGTAGTAAAGTCCACGGTCGGTGGATGGATCTGAATGATGGATTTCGAAGTTCGGTCGTTACCAAATGATTGAGTTCCTTGGGGAAAGGGTTGATGGCAAAAGCTTTGAACCCAGGACCATGATTTATTTTTAAAATATTGCCCTTTTATGCGACTTTTCTTGGAAAGCGTGCTATCGATGATAGAATAGCCTGGCAGGAGATGGAGATGGTTGTTGGTTGTTGTGTTACGAAAGGAACCCAACATAAAAAAAAAAAAAAGAATGAATGAACAGAAAGAAGTTCTTGGCGATAATTGAAGGGAAGTGACGAATACTGAATGACCCCAGGTAAAAAAAATTAAAGGAGTTACAGGCGAACGAACTGAGCTGGTTAGAAAGAGTTGGGTTTTTTTTTCCTCTCTAGCTTTTCATTCATCTTCTCCATCTCGAGAACCCCCTACTCCCTCTCCTTTCATCGCTTTGGCCGAATGCCAATCGGTACCAGGAGTCCGAGCTTTCCATTAACCACATTTCCTTCACAATTAAATACATTAGCCTGTGTTATTGCGCTGTAAAAGAAAGGGGGAGGAGTGAAGTGAAAGAGAATGGCTTCCTGCTGTTAGCATCATCAAGTCAAAAGGGGAAATTGGGATACTTACGTCCCCGAACCCACCCCTTGGCTAGCCTGTCGCTAGCCAACCATTTGACCCAATGCTCGACACGTTTGCTACGTGAAGGAGACAAAACAGACGTTTAAAGATGGCAGATTGATTGGTTAACTGGCATGGAATGGAGGTATCCAATTGATTGGTTCAACGAAGCTTTACGTCTTCTATCCATTTGTATGATTTTCTTGTATTTAATTATGATGTGTAACTGTCAGGTATATCCTGGAGTTTTTAATTTTGTAAAAACACAAGGTTTTTAACCATAAAGAAAAAACTTAATAAACTTCAACATGTGCGCCCCTAGTAGCACGCAAAATATCCAACCGATATTCGATTTCACCTACAATGGATATTTTGTAAACATACCCCCCCAAAGAACTAAATCTAAAAGGGTAATGTCCGGTGATCTCGGAGGCCATGAGATTGGGCAGTCTCTGCCGATCCACCTGTATTGGAATGTTTCATTAACATGCATGTGAACTTGAACGATGTGGGTTATTTCCATAACGTGTCCTAAACATTGGGCTAATGTATGTAGCGGTGTTTTCTATCCCTGTACTTTAAGTGATGATGATCAACTTGTTTGGAGATACAAGTTTATTTATACCGACTGATTCGTTTTGGCTGTGGTCATCTACAAAAGAAAAATTTCGCTTCTTATATAATTTGTAAGAACCAATACGTTTGTAAGGAATCCGATCGAATCATAGAAGAGACAGTTATTTTCGAAAAAAATTTAAATTAACTAATGCGGAAACTGATTCGTGAAGGAAGGAAATCAGGGGGAAAGCTTATGTTCTGATTGGAGCAAGTATGAGACTGTTAAATTCAAATATTTTTTAATAAAAAATCAAAAACAGGAATAAAATCAATAAAAATAAAATAAAAATAAGAAAAGAAGATAAAAAAACTCAAAAATATGTAGCCGAACCCTGTTATTACGAATTCAGTTAATACGAATTCCCGCTTAATGCGAATTGTGTCTCTAGGCCCATCCCAGTGAATGCTGTTCTTTCATTTCCGGATGATATGAATCCCAGATAATGCGTACAAGATTTTGGGTCCTCTAAAATTCGTAATAACAAGGTTTTTGTTATGAGAAATTAGTTATGAAATATACAGGGTTCTGTTGTTAAAATTTCTCGTTAAAGACAACTCTGCAATCCTGTGGGTTTTTTTTTCGTATTGAATGGGTAGTGAAATAACCATCGAGATATATTAACGTACAAGCGGCACCATCTAGTGTTAGAAATGGAAGCTTATTTTACGATACAAAACAATAAATATGCTAAATTCGTCAGTATTACTCTAGGCAGAGTAAAAAGTACTCGGACGGATTCCATTTTCCCTTAAGTAGATCATTGAGAGTGATAACCGGCTCATGTTGGCAGATAAAACATAAGCAAGTACTCGACTAAGCGAGAAAACTAAGATGGCAGATATTTGGCTCATTACAAGTGGCGCCATCTAGCAATAGAAATGGAAGTTTTTTTAGCTACGAAATACAGCAAGCACGTTAAATTCAGCAGTATTACTCTAGGCGGAATAAAGAGTACTCACAGGATTCCATCTTCCCGTAGGAAGATTATTGAGAGTGATAAGTCGCTCATGTTGACAGAGAGCAAAGCACAAGCAGGCACTCGACTAAGCGAGAGAAATAAGATGGCGGATTTTTGGCTGGATGTTCTCGCTATGTACGAACTGCGTATGAACAAGGATCTCGTTATGCAATCGGCATTTTCCAACGAGAACGAAAAGTTTTTTCATGACTTACGAAAAATTTCTCGTAACGAAAAAAAAAAAAAAACTAACTCCCGAAAATAAAATCATTAGATACAAACTGAAAAAGTAAGGAAAGAAAGCAAAGGATACCAGGATACGAGTCGCATATGTGGTTGTTCCATTAATGTTTTAAAGATTGAAAAAGCTCGCAGATTTCAGCTTTAATAACGATAAAACGTGTGAATAATTATGAGCTGGGGTGAATTAGCGCAACCGGTGAAGGGTCCGTGTTTATTTATTTTGAAATGAAAAAAATTTGCATTCGCTTAGAAGGAGTTTGATTTTATTGCAAGGAGATCGTAAAATGAGCTGTAATGAGGGTCGTGTCGAATTCGGTTTCTGGTTTTGAATGAAATAAATGCGTATTTAACGAAGGGCGATTAGGTGTTGGAAGTTTCCTTGAATAAACAGCACTTTTCATTCTCCCGTTTAAATGACAAGAATTCGAGCAATGGCCTGGCGTTTTGAGCAGTTCAAATATCCGAGGCGCTCTTTATGACTAACTCGAATGAGCTTTGTGTTTTTGCTATTATTAAGAACGTTCTTTAGCATTTATATATATATATTTTTAAATTTGGCTTGTATCAGAACCGTATCAGTGCTCTACCTTTCCCAGGTTCGACGACGCCCGAGACGCGGGTGTTGCAAGCAAGGGAGGCGTTATTTTTCCGCGTCGTTTTCGCCCTGTGGCTTTGATATATTGGAGCGAGGAGGAAAAGGAATCCGAAAAATGTTCCCATAATTCCCTTCCCGCCTCCCATTTCAGAAACGTGTGTTCGTCATTTATCAGTCCGCAAAAGAAAAAAGGAAAAGGAAGGGACTACTGATGGGGTGAGGGTTCGACTTCAGCTTACGTTGCGCTATTTTCATTAAAAGTTCCAAATGGGATGGATTTTAAATAATTTAACCTGACCAGGCTACTTTACTTATTTGTTTCATATTTTATTGGACTCTCTTTTAACCGAAAGACCACTCCTCATATTGAACGGATAATCGAAAAAAAATGCAACAGAAATTGAATGATGAATATGGACCTAGTATTTATCAGCAGACTATTGGACGTCTTCTCTGTTTTCTTGGGCATCATGGATCAACGCAAAAAACAGAAAAAGTTTGTTAAGGCACATCTTCGTAGAGTCCTCAAGATTAGGATATTTATTGACGATTGGTGTAGGGCCGTCACACATGATTAATGGAACAGTGGATGACCAAGTATATGAGCAGATCTTAGATAATTTTGTGATTCCCTTAGCTCGTGGCTGGCAGTTATTCTTCAGTGGTCAATTCAGTTATCGAACTTAAAACCCCATCGAAAATCTCTGAGGAGAGTTGGCCAAACGTGAGGTCAGCGCAATAACTCAAATAGGACCCAATTTTTTGAGCGCCACTGTATATTGCTCAGGTCTCCTTAGATCTCTTAGCAGATTTGTTGGAAGAGGGTCATGTATTGGGTATGTCATTCAAACATGTCTCAAACATAATCTTAGTTATATTAATAAATGGAAACTGGGGATAATGCTGGATTCGAACAAAGAACCACGCTTCCCGATCTGTGACCTTGTAGGACACATGGAGACAGTCTTGTTGTACCGTGTCCACGATAGCCCAATTGGTAGAGGAAACGAGCGTGATACTCGTGGTTCCTGGTTCGAATCCAGGTCATGGTTGAGATCTGGGCTCGAAGAGCCTGACCTTCTATGAATATCAGAGAACGAGTTCCATACCCACAGAAGATGCTCAATACCATGAGACCGCCATCAGAACCTGCCTTAGTCCCGATACTCTTTGCCGGCGCATGGTTCTGTCAGATATGGGCCAAGAATAGCCAAATCATTTGTCAGTTGTTGTACAATGGATATCTTGTTTTTAAACGATGGTTGCCTCATGCTCTAGCTAGACAAGCACCAACAATGAACCCCTTTTCGAAATCCGTTAAGTCTTGAATCACATGACCTCAAAATATTTTGCATAAAAACGGATTAAAACAAATTTATATATTTTCACGCATTTTTTCATTCATTAGCCAGTTTATGTGTATAAAAAGGTTCCATGAAGGAAATTATAGGCTGGATATTTTTGAGGAAGACTGGAGTCATGTTATTTATTTATGGTGATGAACTCTTTCGCACGCACGTTCTGAGAATCGATTTAAGAACTGTTGGAAGTTTTCTTCCTTGGATATTAGGAGCAAACTTTTGGAGCCCTTTTCCTTGTCCGTATCGACGATTCAATCATCCAGTGGGAGAGACAAAAGAGGAAAGGGGAAAAGAGGACAGGACGACAAAAGCCTTCATGTTTAAGTGACGATGGCGCCGACATTTCCACTGCCTCCGAGGTTGACGAGATAACGACGCCATTAAGATGATTATCACAACGCAAATACACAACGACACGAGCGTTGCATTTCACACTCTCACCAAAATGGAAAAGAAAGGAATTTTCTCTCGTAAAATTAAAGGTCTGTTCACGTTGGTGCAGTAGTGACAGACCGATAGCCAGACGTTTGGTGTTGGTTTAAAGCTGATAATAAATGAGGAGGTTGGTTATTTATGTTTGGTTGGCTGTTTTTCTCAGTTATGCTTCCTTCAGTTATTAATTAGAAGGGGTTGATTAAATGTTGAGTTGTTATGAGATTTCAGCATTTCTAAAGAGGAGCAAGAGGAAGCCAAGTATTGTTACAAAAGGAAAAAATTCCAAAAAAATAGAAAACGAAAAGAAACATTCCACGACTTTGGATTGAGCTAGAGACCCGAGCATAATAATAAGGAGTTGATGTACCGTCAGTACTGATGCCAGCCTCTTTCTAGACATAGATTCCTCAAGGTGTTGAATTTACCTGGAACTTTTCCGCAGGAACGTTGGTACAAGTTGGATTGGTGCATTTGTAGGCCTCTGGTTTAAATCAGGTCACTGATCTACAGGTACTTGGAAATCAGTTATGTTCAGTAAACTAATATGAGACCATTGATAGGATTATTGTTTTGTTGAAAGTGACTATCTGCGTCTGTCTGCAAGGTCGTAACTTAGCAAGGCAGTTTGCGCATATTCTCTTCTGCCATCAAATGGGGAGTAGCCGAGACTCTTTTCTCCATTCATCAACTGTCCAATTTCGATTCCTCTTGGCCCATAACAGGCGAGCTTTTCTGTGAAAGCAAAGGCTCTGGAGATTCTCCTGCTGTTATAACTAATGAGAAGTTGTAGTTAATTGTGTTGCTGCAGACAATACGTGTCAGTGTCCTGTTATCTATTTCATGTATAAATCTTTAACGATCATATTTGTACCTTGATTTGAAGCTTTTATGCAGAATGGACAAATGTTATTAACCAAGACTGCTCCCGATCCATATCTTGCAGAACCATGCACCGTGAATTGAAACGGATCCAAATTATCAGTCGCATGCTATACGAAAACTCTTGATTTCTGCAAAGAACAGGAGAGTTCGTTTACAGTGACTGGACCTGTTAAGACTGGAAAAAGGCGATGTGGTTGTTTTGTAGTATCGACGGTTTGGCAGGAGCCTCATGAAATAATGAATCCTGTATGCCTTATTTCAAATTTTGATTTCAAACGAACTGTGAAAGACAGAAACTTGCCGCACATTACTGGATAGAAAAAGGTTCAAAGTTCTAATCTTTTGGAAATAGGTTCCGTAAGTGCGTTATGGCTTTGGAGCGGCCTTGGGTGCATTCCATGGACTACCCGAACATGTAAAAACTGATATCTAAACCACCTTTGAAACTCTCCTTCTGCTATTATAACCGATCAGGGTCAACGTTTATGGTGCTGAGATAGCAAATTTTATGCACCTATGCTGTCTTAACTGTAATCTTCGGGAATTGTCCTTCTATTATCACAGTCGATAAATATCAGTTGCCTTTTCCGGCTACTATCGTGCCTATCGCTTGAATCTTCTTGAGGAACTGCCATTTTGTGAATAAACTGAGGTATTGCACGTAAAATATTGAAGGCGTACCTGTACGTATGTTTCGGTATGATAGCTTCGGTATGTTTCGATACATTTTGTGGGTTTGGGTGGTTTTTGTTAGATTTTGATGGGTTTCAATCGGTTTTGGTAAGTTTTGGAAGGTTTCCGAAATATTCGGTCCGGCTTTTCTTGTACCTATGATCATGATACGTTTGATGATGTCGTTCAGATCCTTTGCCTTGCTTATAAGAAGGGTTAACTTATGATAAACCGATGTCCAGAGAGCATACATGCATTTAAACCCAAAAAACCTGTGCGTTAATCGAATATTATTAAAATTTTAGTTTTAGTTGTATATATTTTTTTAAGATTTCAGTTACTATAATATAATTGAATGTTTAGAATGTATTATAAGTGAAATAATATTTTTTTTCTCTTGTTTTTTTTTTTCAGGTAAGTGTATGATCAGTAAAACTTTTACTTGAAAGATGTGACAACAGTTTCAAAATGAAAAGGTAGTTGTGAAATATTATTTTAATTTCTGATTTATTGGCATTCGAAATTGTCGTTACATTTTATTATTGTATTGTTTTTGAATTTGAAATATTTCTATATGCACCGTGGTTATGACTAGAGTATGCCTTTAGACCAGGGCTGTCCAAGATTTCTGTTCGCGGGCAGCGCCCGTGCACGCGGGTAATCTTCCTTACCCCCTTATTGCACAGTGCGTTGATCAGCTCCTTAAAGTCGAGTTGCTAATTATCAAGTCGACATTGTAAAAAAAAAAACGAGGCAGTTTACCATTTTATTTCCTTCGTTTTAATGTGACAATTCTCTGGATGTCAGGTAGAATTGTATTTTCCTTTTCCCGACAGGACACGATTGCTATTCATTTAGAATCCGATCTGTGAACAATGAAAAAAAAAACATATTCTCCCATTCCGGTTTAAATACTGGTTCAGTGATTTTATGCTTTTTCGGAATGTACGCCATGTTATGCGAGACGAAAAACAAACAAATATCAGTAACAAAAGAAATAATGCCTCATTTAATGCAATCGCCCCCTAAAGTCTGGCAACACTGCATATGCAAAACTATACCCACTCCTCTCCTGAGTTTTGGACTATCTCCTCGGCTTTGCCCGTGAGCTTTGTCCGCGAGCATTTTATGTTGCACGCGGGCGACGTGCACGATTTGGACGGCCCTGCTTTAGACCAAATGTTAAAATATGGACAGTGTAGCCTACATTGTGTTTCCCTTCATTTAATAAGTTTCAAAGTGGCTTATTAATCGTCTCTTAAATGGTTTTGTTAATTAATCATGCACGTACGATTCTCTTTTCCGAGAGCCTGATCCAGAAATTTCAAAGATCTTATCAGGAATTTTAAGTTGCGACTAGGAAGAATCTTATAATTTAAGAAAGTTTTTGATAGTTTTCACGCAAAAACTACTCCAAAGTGCTGTTTTCTTTGATTGTTCATCTACTTGATGCGCTGTTTTGCTCAAAACCTGGCTTATCATCCTCTTATACGCACACTGGCCAATTAATTTGCTTTTATGCAAAATAGTTTGAGCCGGCCAGGTGGCCGACAGGGGGCTAGGATGTAGAATTTTTAGTTCTCGAGTCCACCTGGTCGTGGGTTCGAATCCCGCCGAGTGCATGGATGTTTGTGTTTGTCCCGGGCCGCATACAGATGTAAATTGTGTAACAGGCACAGAATGACCTTAGTAGTCGACGCCAAAAATTCTAATAAACCAACCAACCAAAATAGTTTGACGTCATGTATATTCAAGTGTGTACTTATTTAATAAGGAGGGTCTTAAGTCTAATCATACAACTTCTTCAGCATGGAAGCAAGAATGACCTGGCAATCCTATTGAAAATGTTCGGGACATGTTGGAACAACATATGCGACCGCAAGATCTTCTTGCAACAAATCTGTTAAGAGAACTAAGGGGGATATCTGGTGAACGCCTGGTGTTCTATTGAGTTACGAGTGGTTGAAGACCTTATTGACTCTATGCCAACCCGCGTACTTTATATACTCCTGGTCAAAGGGGTCCACTAAAATATGAACGGATGTTTCTAATTCGTTAGAGATTTGAGTTTGAGATATTGGGAGAGTTGGGATGTACAAAAATAAGAAGTCATGAATCTTCTTAATAAGGAAGATTCCGGGCTCCATTGACGAAATTTATTGCTTATTTGAAAAGGTCTGAAACTCGGAAACATCATTTAAACGGGAGTACGTGTTGAGTGTTAAGCGCTTATACCTCATATACAATTCGTATCTCCCGGGGAAATGATTGACGAGCCCTATAATGAATTCGCGCCCTCTTCATCTTCCATCATTAATTTCTTTTTTAACTTTCTTATTGCCATGAGGAGATGATTTCTCTTCTTAAAATATATTTTTCGCCATTATTTATTAATTGTGACCCCCGTTCCCGTTGCATGCGCTTAACTTAATGAAATTTTGTTTTCATCCTTTTAGCTAAATGACATTGTTTTTTATGAGTCGGTGGAAGGAAGCCGAGAATGATGGAAGAGCGTTTAAGAAGGGGGCTTCTTTTAACTTTTATTTTGTTTTATTCTTTTTTTATTATTATTATTGTTATTATTAAGCGTGAAGGGGGTGGAAAAGAAGATGGACTGTTATCTCCGACAAACATGTATTTTGTATAAATGTGTTATTGCTCTCGCGAAGTCATTAGGGGCTATTGCTTAGAGTAGGCGCGATTCGCTGTGTATCTGAGATGAGGAGAGGAGGAGGTGTATGGGTTGAAGGATGAAGTGCAGAGGCAAATGGATGAAAATTCGGAGATAAATGGGAGGAAAACACAGCGTAAAAGAAGGGGAATTGTAATGGGGAACAAATGAAATTGCTTCAGGCATAGCAGGAAAAAGATGGGGCGATTTTTCTTGACTTAGTGAATAGGAAATGCCCCTAACTTCCAGTTGAGGAATTTAAAAGCTGGCCTGCTTTGTTGGAGGGAAAAAAAAGATTTGTAAGTAATAAAGAAAATCTCTGTACAAACTTTTAGGGGTAGTAGAGGGCCTTATTTTGAATATATTTTGCCCATATACTGGGGGTCACGAATGAATCATACATACAAACGGTTGTCTGAGACTTCCTCATAATATTGTCTCTCTCGTTAATGTATTTCCAGAAAATGGAGATACGGATGATCACAGCGTTTTTAATAACCAAATACCGCATGTTTGATATTAAAGGAATATCGTATACTACATTCTTCAGATGTTCCCAGAAGATTTCTGTATCAAGGATTCGTTTGCGACCCCCAGTTCATTGGCAAAATATATTCAGAATATACCCAGGTACACACTCTGGTCACAGAAGTAGAGACATGTGTTTAATTTTTTATTGGACCCACCTTGGCCCGTTTTAGAGCATATGTGCGGGTTGGCAAAGATTCAATAAGGTCTTCTTATAAGTTGATGGAAGGGCAGGCGTTCATTAGATATTCGTAAAAGAAGGGCCAGACACAAACACTCTGGAATAACCAAAAAACTGAAAGAGCTGATGTTTCGGATAGAGGACATCCTTTTTGTTATTTAGCACTGAGAAGGATAGTGTATATCCGAAATGGTGGCAGTTTCCGAGGGCTTACTACTTTTAGTAAGGTTTAGCGATCACCTTCTGGACTGCAATGAACAGTAGCATTGTTATCCATAAGAAGCCGCCACTCGAAAGGGACCGTCCATAAACCACGTGGTTAAGTAGAAGGGGAGGGGGTAAGGATCTGGCTACTGTTGACCACTTGAGGGGGACGGGGGTAAGGTAGCAGACACATGATCTGTTGGGAAGGATGCTGTAGTGAGGGTGGGGAGCCAAAGACCATGTGGTTTAGGGATGGGGGTTAAAGATTTTCCACATCGTAGCCACACAGAAGACGGGGGGTGAAACATCGTTATTTTTTTGGCCATGTGGATTATGGATGATCCCTAAAGATAAAAATTCAGCACTGTAGGATGGACTTAGTCGGCAACAACGTTAAGGTGAATCGTGGAACTATGAATATCAGGAGATTAGTTCCACAAGAGCTGCATACCTTGACATCACCATCAGATTCGTGAGTTGTGTGATAATGCATATCATGGGGCTACATCCAAACGCTTTGCCGTCCGTTGGTACAAAAGCTAATTCCGCAGCCTAGTTCGTCAGACCAGTAACCTTCCAGTGTTCACGTGCCCAGTCAGACGTTCCTGTTCTTTCCAGAAATCATGGGTTTTCGTATAGGCTTGTGGCTGGAAATCCTGTTTTAAACGAAAATTGGTCTGGCTTATTATTGTCTTTGAGCCACAGTTACCCCATTTGGACAAAGACTGTGATCATTCGAGAATCCAGTCAGTTGCTTGGTTGTTTCAATTGTGGCCCTAGCTAGTGTTCCTTTTAGAAAACTCAGGTCATTCATTTTCCCCATGCTAATCAAGGTCTGTGATTAGACTCGCCTGACTTCCTCTTAAATAAGTACGCTGAATCACATGACCTCAAATTGTTTTGCATAATTCATTGGGAAGTGTGTCTTTATTTAAATACTCTCCACTGGATATCTCCCTTTTATCTTGACTTTCATACAACTTTTGGATCTATCAGCCTTTCTGTGTTGTTCTCGATTCTTTTTTGTCCAAGCATCCGTGACTTATTACTTAATGAAGTTTTTCTAGTTCGTTAGGGACTCTGGGTATTCCCAGAATAATTAAGATGGAATTAGTGTCCCATAAGGGTTTTAAGAACCATTTGCTTGTCAGATAGAAACGTTCTTGTGGCGCACATAAAGTGACAAATTCTCTGGAGGTCGATCCAAGAATGAATTAGTGTCTTCATTGTAAAATTTGGGTCCAAAATAAAAAGGGCGAATTAACAAGAATGGGCTTTCTGAGGGAAAAGGGATTCGTCGGATAAGCGTAAAATATTGTAGATGGATATAAGCATGCATCAGAGCAGAGCGTCAGTGGTTGGTAGTTGCATTCGGAAAATGGAGTCGTATTGATGAGCAGTATATGCGTGTTTGACATTTTTGGAGTCGATCTGTAGATTTCTACCACAGGAGCATGCGGAATGTTGCAACAAGTGTATGGTGAAGATGTTCTCTGTTTCGCTGGTACAAAGTGTTAATGGAGATTTTCCAGAACAATGGCGGTACTTGTCTTAACATATTCGCCTAGCTTTGTGATCGAGACAAGATAAGATGGCGGGGGGGGGTTGTAGAAAAGAAAAGACAAACGCAATTCGAGTCTCTTCTTATTTGGAAAGTCAATTCCCTAACCCCTAATGGCATTAACTTAGTAAAGGTACCATTCCTTCATTACCATTCCCCATTCCCCTCTCACTCCTCTTATTCCCTAATGTGTCGCAGGCCTTTCTACAGTTTCTTTCTGTGCCACTTTGAACCAGCGGAAACGCGCTAAATTATGGAGAACGTCTTCACCATACACTTATTGCAACATCTCGCATGCTCCTGTGGCAGAAATCTACAGATCGACTCCAAAAATGTCAAACACGCATATAATGCTCATAATACGACTCCATTTTTCGGACGCAACTACCAACCACTGACGCCCTCGTGTTTACCCTGACATCATATATGGTCCCTTCTCTTTTGTTGACTCGCGTAATGTATTTCCCCGAAATTGTGTTGTATGTGTTCTTTCATCATCATCTATTCATGAGCCTTCCTTTCTTTGGTTGGACTTAAGCAGCAGAGGCGGGAAATGGGTAGAAATAAGCTTAGCAATCCATTAGCGCACTGTTGACGCGTGTTTTGAGGAAGCAAATAAACAGTCAATAAGTTCCATCACTTTCATAAAATATTTATGCTGAACTTCTTTGTCCTTTAATTAGCTTTAGTTCGTCTTCCGATAAACAGCCGAAGGTGGTAGTGGCAGCCGATTGAAGGAAGGATGCGATCATTTGTAGCGCTTGTCTGTCACTCGTGACAGGTGATCCCTTTGTTAGAGAATGGGAGGAGGGCCTCCAGGATAAAGTGTTTCTTTCTATTTGTGGACATGATCTTGTTTGAGCGACTGTCTTTGGAGGAGAAGTTGACAGAAAAGGCGAAGGTGATCTGAATGAGTCAAAATATGAGAGAACACTTCAGTTTTTTGTTTTGTGTGAATTTTTGATTCCTGCTTAAAGTTGCATCCATACATAGGAAAGCTCGCAGGGCTTTAAAACCATTTTGGCATCTTTGTAAATGGGCTTTTTCGTTTGATGATGGGAAGTGCCTTTACCATTGAGGATCGTGAGTGGCGTATTTGATAGCGCATTCTCGAAAGTGTTTTTCTTCATGTTTAGTGTCGGAGAAGAAATACAAATGAATGCACGTCACGTTTAAATTGGAAGAATTGCAATTATGATGATGTTTAATAAAGATAATTAAAGCAGAACAATTATGATTCTTTGATTAAGTTAGAAATAATGCGTTCATCTGGTGGGAATTGTAAAGCACTAATCGATTAATCCAATTACCTTATACATAATTCTATCAGTTTAACTGTGGGCGCCGTCATTGCTCTCTTGACAATCGCTATTCGGCCTGCACAGCCATAGACACATGAAACACGCAATGGAAAAAAGCAGAAATTGTTAAATGTTTTCATTGAATATTAATTTTTCACAGCACATACAATATCTTGGACCCACGGAATGGATTCTCCCCCGAAACAAGAAATAAGCTCACAGCACGCTGTTTATAACTGTATCACTGACATCCGCCATTTTTAACACTCGCTATCGCGCTGCCACTTAGCGGCGGAGCTTGCATCTTTCGCATAACGTAGGCGGAAGGTTCAAATTAGTACTCCTCAAAATTTCATTGTCGTGTCGTAAAAATAAATTACCGTGTATTATTTTTTGAATGCCCCTTGAAGGTTTTAACCATACACGCATAGTATAAGGTCTATCCCAAAATGATAGAAACACCTTCAGATTTGTATTTTTTCACTTTTCTCAGAAAATAAAAGAATAAGTCAACTTAAAATCATCATGTAATTTATATATTGTATAAAAAACTGGTGGTTTATTATAGTGCAAATGTTCTTGCTGTAGTTTTAAACTATAATACAAAAATGATAGAAACACTCCTACAAGTTCAATAAAAAATAGCCTACTCTTTCCTCCACACCCCCAATGATACGTAATAATGGAAAGATATAAACATATGCAAATTATTTAGAAAAGAAATTTCCACGTTAAAAGAAATTAAACCAGCCTTAATAACAGCAAATTTTATCTTCACCAAAATGGGAAGAGCAGTCGCACTGACAGAATTTGAAAAAGGGAGAATCACTGAATTATTTGCATGCCCATAAGAGAAATTGCAAGATGGTTGAAACGATCACCATATGTAATTTTAAGTTTCTTACGATTAAAAGAAGAATATGGGGGGGAAAAGTCAAGTGGTCGTCTATCAACTCTCACTGCACGCCAGAAAAGGATGGTTTTACGGAAACTGAGTAATTCTACGACAAGTCTTCGTCAAATCGTAGCTCAACCTGACATCAACACATCTAATTCTACAATTCACCGTGTTGTGCAATCAGCAGGATGTCTTGTGTCCAAAAAATGAAGACAATGCCGCCTCCACTCCACAAACAACACAAGGAGAAGCGGGTCAACTGGGCCAAGTATCACATGAACTGGACTGACAACTGGAGAAAAGTTATCTGACGCGATGAGAAAAATTCAATTTGGATTGGCCAGATGGTTTTGCATGTTATTGGCATGACATACGGAAGCAGGATGTGACTTTCTCAAAGGTGGTGGAAGTGTAATGGTGTGAGGTGGATTTGGATGGGCGGGCAAAACTTCCTTAGCGTTTGTTTCTGGCAGAATGAAGGCTTGTGATTATCAGCAAGTTCTGGAGGTACATTTTTTACCATTTGCTGAAAACATTGGTGATCCCTTTTTCCAATTTCAGCAAGAGAACGCACCTATACACACTGCAACATCGACATGGAAGTGGTTCCTTGATCATGGGGTACATGTGATGGACTGGCCAGCAAGGTCACCTGACCTTAATCCAACAGAAAATCTGTGGGGTATCTATATACTAAAACTCTTGCGTGTATTTATTTATTTATCTGTAATTCTATCTCCTCCTAGACGGTTTGAGCTAGCGACTTGAAATTTTCAGGGCAGGCTTATCAATAAAGGACCTGCTCTATCGCCAAAAATCAGCCCCCTACGACCCCCCCCCCCCCTTCCCCACTTTCTGGGGTTTTCATTTAAAATTATCTGCTTTTGCTTTGTAATTCCCCTCAAAAGATGGCGCGGGCGGGCGAAGCCGCGGGTAACAAGTAGTCTTAGTAAGAAAAGTTTATAAGGACAGTCGTCAGTTTTCTAGTGTACAAGAAATGAAAACCGCAATCCAAAAAGCATGGGATGAGATTCAACTGTGTTAGCTTCAAGCACTTGTTAATTCAATGCCTGACAGAGTATTCAAGGGTATTAATAAGAATGGGGGCTTTGTGGGTTATTAATTTCATTTGTAAGTAAATGTTTCCTTTGATTTTTGTTATTTTGGCATGTGTTTCTATCATTTTGGGACAGTGATTTTTTGTATTTAGTTTAAAACTACAGCAAGAACATTTGCACCATAATAAACCACCACTTTGTTTTATACAATATATGATTACATGATGATTTTAAGTTGACTTATTCTTTTATTTTCTGAGAAAAGTGAAAAAATAGAAATTTGAAGGTGTTTCTATCATTTTGGGACAGACTTTACTGTACATCCAGAGAAACTATCCGGCTACCAGATACCTCTCGTACATTTTTTGCATCTGCGTTACCGTCAGTGTGTGTCCACGGGGCTTATGACAGTATTTTTAAGTTTCGCTATAATCTTCACAACCCCGGACTTGATGAAGACAAAACTATTCGCAGAACACAATTTTGCTATCACGGATTGGCTCATTTGAGCTCAGTTTTGCGGCTTTTATTCAAAAAGATCGGTCCAAACGTACCAAAAATATTCCTGACCTCACACATGTAAATGCTAAAGGTAAGAAAGAATGTTTTCATAATAACTCATAATGGTAACGAGTTTTGTATTTAAAAATTTTGTTTCTGTATCTACTAGCCAGACCTCTGTGGTGGCTCTTTCTCCATTGTGAGTGATGACAGTGACCAAAGGGTTGTGGCAGGGATTAGCCGTGTTGTTTAACATCGCTAATAACGATGTTTTGGCCGCAGTGCTCAGCTTGGACGTAGACTCCTAATGTGCCTTCTCTTTCCCACCATCCTTTATGTTGACCCCCCTCTTGGCCTTTATGAAATGTTGACGACAAGAAAAGGGTTTTATACCACTGAAATGGTAGGCAATAATTCATCGAGTGCAAGGCATTCAGGAAGCAGCTGTGGACATTACGAGTGTCTCTGCAGTTGGTCTCCTCAGGGGGGTCCGTGGTTCATCGCTGTCGGGTGGGGATTTCAGCTTCATCGTAATACGTTGCTCAACTTTTGTTACCTCGTTAAGAAAGGATTTTGGTTATGCGAGGCATTAACCCTGGCCTTGCTGAAAAGCTTGTATCGTAAGTTAGAGTCTTGGCGCTTATATATAAGGTGCTGTCAGTTTTAAGTGTAAATATATTCACGAGCGATATGGAGTTTACATTTATATTGTATGAGAGTTTTATTGAGAGTGAAGTAGCGCTTTAAATGCGATTTGGTGAAGTTTTCTATGATGCGATTACTTGGCTAATTTCGGTGGCTTGTAATGTTGTGGCCTCCATTAATGCTATTATTATTGATGGCTCGAGCTATCGTAGGCTTAGTAATTTACGATTCATATAACTTTGAAGTGCTTGTTACATGGATCCGAAATATGCAATATCAGCAATCTGATATGGATCGTTAAGTGAGATGGACAGGAGGGAATAGGTTGCACAGGCTGCGCTTGGGTTTTCGTAAAAGTACAAGTTTCATTAATAAATATACACACGGGGCAATGAATTAAATTTGATTTAATCAGTTTTTATGCAAAATAGTTTGAGATCATGTGATTAAAGTGTCTGCTTATTTGAGAAGGATTTGGGAGCTTGATCGGTATTGGGAAAAAGAAGGACCTAACTGACTACCAAAAGGGACTCGTATAGCTGGAGCCACAATTCAAACAACGAAGCGGCCATGATATCTAGAGTATTGAAAATGATTCACAGTGCAACAATTTACAAATGATTTTAACCAATTTTGTTCCCGACCCATATCCGACGTCGCGTCTTTATAAGAAAAACCCCTGATTTCTTTGTCTTAAGGTCTGTGGCACCCAGTTTCCAACAATAAAGAATTACGTGCTGCAGATTTGCATTGACCATGGTGAGAACTGAATTGATTTCGCACTGGATAACAAGTATCCGTCGACATATTTCTGGGTATTAATTTGGAGAGGTCAAGGAATATGTCGGGTGTCCGACAGTCCCGATTCCCGCTTCAATTCGACTTTTCAGTTCATCAGAGTCAAGAACTAGGGATTTTAGTAAACAATGTTTTTCACGTAACACCATAAAAAGGCGAGGAATTACAAGTACTGTACAAGAGCTTAAATCTTCTCTTCCAATAGAATTGATATTGGGTTGCAAGTCCTATTGATAGCCATTTTGAAATGAGAATGATAATATCATTAACCTGGCGCCATCTAGTGTTCACTTCATTTAAAAAATAAAGCTTTGATACTTAACTGTATTGAATACACACAAAAAAATCCTATGTGCATAACCTTGTTTGTTTCTTTTTAATGATTTTCTGAAAGAGTAAAGATTTTCTGGGTTCTTAATTTCTTCAGCAAACTTACAGGTTTCTATTGGTCGCTACCTATACACATTCTGGCCTATGTATTATGACCACCTCATCAGTCCTTCGTTGTGTCACCTTTTGAATACCTAGTCGATTTTTCTTGGCATTGACTCGATAGATATTAAAAGATGCTTTGTGGAATCCCAAACCCATGCTTGAAGAATAGCACTTGGTGGTTGTCGATGGCTGTCTGATGGCTTATTCAAATTCTTCCTACAAATGCTCAATTGAGATCTGGAGATTCTAAGGGCTACCTTATTAAAACAAACTAGCCTTCATGTTTCTGAAACCAGTCCTGTACAATATGAACACTATGAAGAACGCTTTATCTTGTTGAAAGTAGCTATTTCTATTGGGATGAGTACGATGCTTAGTTCTGTTGTCTTTTACAATTCTGGAGACTCTCCGTTCCATCCGGGAATTTATTACTCGATGACCCCGAGCTCATACACTTATCCCAAGTTCAATGCCTATCAAATCGCGTTGTTTACCCATATCACTTATTCTATCGTTAGCACTAAGCTTTCCTTTTTTATGACAGTTTCGCCCTTTAGTGACAGCAACGTGATACCATACCTGATTTGCTCAAAGCCAACTAGAAACTCACGGCAAGGCACTGTAAAGTAACATGACCAAAGTAAACCGAGCTATACAATCCAACCTTCATTGTTTCCATTTTGGATTTCAACAATCCGTGTTTTTTCGTTTGATGGAAACATTGAAGATTGGATTGTTGCTCGAACTAGTTTGGTCGTGTGACTTTTTTAGTGCCCCGGCCATTCACTGAGAACATCCAGTACTTATGAGAGAAAAAAGAACACATCGACTGTTATATCAGGGTTCCATTACTTTAATATCAGGATCAGAAATGTAGTCTTCTGTTTGTCTGACAAGGGAACCTCTACTGGGAACTCTTTGTTAGCGCGCAAGCAGCGGAAGTGAGAAGGAAAAAAAACATGGCGATATAGTGGAAGCAAAATCGTTAACGACGGTCGCCAAAGAATTGCAGTTGCAGCAATGTTATTAAGCACAAAAGCTTAATTTTGCTATAAAATTATTCGTCTTGAAATTATAAAGCACCGCGAAACATACACCCTCACCAACGCATATTCGTATCTCGGCTGCTTGCCCCATTAGATCACTCGACAGCCCTGCCCTCGTTTCATACGCGAATACGACAGCTCCGGAAATCACTCGTAGATTTTCAACTTTAGCTCAAGAGTTTTATGAATTTGATTGAAATGCAGTTAATATATTTTAAACGTTATTTACTCAAACTTTTAGGAACAGTTCCTTCATTTTCTATTATTTTCATAAAACTTCCGCTGATAAATATTTCTCGGGAGAGCTTCGTGGTCTCTCTGGTTCCTATCCGATCGCAGTATTTTATTTGATTTTTCGTCGGAATCGTCAAAGTAATTCCTCCGCTCTCGTTATCGGAATCATCAGCGTGCCATGTTAACCCTTATCCCGCGCCTATAAGCCCAACAGGCGATGCTGGAATCGAGAGAAAGAAAGAAGGGAAATCTTCTCTTTTTGCCTTCTCCTTTAAACGGGGCCTGGAGATGTACGATGTCGTTGCCGCGATTTCAGGGCGAGCATAACGGCTATCGAACAAGCGCTCCCAATGACCTCCACCGACTTTGGCCTGCTTTTAATCACCCATCCACCCTCATACCCCCATCTTTTCTTCCTCTTCTTCCTCGTTCTAGGTGAAACCATTCCAGCCAATCTCTTCATTCGCGTGATGTTGAAGCGCCAGGCCCTTATCTCAATAATTCCGGCAAAAGGCATTGGAACGAAACTTACGACCGCTTAACGTCGGCTCATAAGAAATGAAAACCCTTTAGGTTTTCTCTCTTTCTCTCTTTTCCCTTCTTTCTTTCTTTCTAGTGTTTCTTTTCATTTTTTGCCGCGCTCTTTTCTGCAGCAGTATCTCCTCCTCCATCACCTTTCCGTTTCTTTTGAGAGCTGTGCAAATTGCAACATTTTCTCTCCGCCTCTCGTGTGTAATGCGACATGAGTGAGAGGATAAAGGCGAATGATTAAGTCGAGATTAGAGTAGTTTGGCTGAGTGATTTTTATATGTATAGAAAGGAGGCCTCGTATATATATCTATATCTCCTTGAGAATGTATTAAAAAGAGTCCAGGCCCCAGAACGATGACTATATCCCCAATTTTGTTCGTTTTATCGCAGCACTTGAAAAGCTAAATTTCTTTTTCTTCTCTTCAAAAAGGACCATTTCTGTTTCTTTTTTTTTTTTAGAAATTGTGCAGCAAAAATCATTTTTTTTTCTCACGACTCCTATCTCGGGGGTGTAAAGGACTATATAGTAGTTTTAGGAGCTTAAAGTTGCCAGTCTTTTCACTTTATATACAGTCGCTTATCACCTCTTTTTTGCCTTCTTGCAGCGCTAGCATATACATACACACTGGCCAATGCATTCATATTGGACACTCCCCCCCCCTTTTGATTTAATTACAGCACGTATGCGAGTTGGCTTGGAGTCAATAAGGTGTTGAACACTTTTAAGTCTATGGAAGACCAGGCGTTCAGTTTGTTGTTGGGTTTTTTTTTGTAATTTGTAAATATGCTGGGGTGATGAGCAGTACAGGGTGAGTCAAAAGTCACTGGACATGGTTGTATTTCAGGAATGGCGTGTAACATAAACGATGTGACAAGTTGTCTCACATAAATCTAGCGATGTGAGGTCTGGTGAACATGGTGGCCACTCCACAGGACCTCGCCGGCCAATCCAATGACCAGATACATGTAATTGCCTATCTACCAATGACGGACATCACGTCTGTTATATGGTGGTGCACTATCCTGCTGGGAAAAAACCTGGGAAACCGCTCTCTTCAGTCAGTGTTCTGTAACATTCGCAGGTATCATCAGCATTTCGGGTCTATATAAATTTGTCCAATTAAACGGGTGCTCCATATCTTACACCACACAATAACTTTGAAATCATCAAAGACTTTGGGGTATCGTATCGATCTCATATTCTGACGGTTCACCTCATCACTAAACACAATGTTATGCGCAAATGAATGATCCAGTCGATAGTCGATAAGAAAGCAGCATTACAGGAACACTTGATGTTCATGTAGTCCGTGGAACGTACCAAACCGTCCACGTATATCAAGAAGAAGATCCTTACTAATGAACCATCTCTAGAATGTTGAGTTGTCTTGATAAGGCATGCTGGATGCATTGTTAATCCAATTTCCATTTGCCTACTCACGTTTTGTTCTCGCAGGTTGTTGGAAGAGGATCTTCCTATCGGATATATGGTTCCAACATGTTCACAATAGCATTGACGTCCAAGAAGGTAAAATTGGAGCATTGCAGGATGGACTTGGTCGGCAGCACTTTGTAGTTAGTTCGTGGAAGGCATTCGACCTTCCATAAGTATTAGGGGACCAGTTTCATATGAGCAGGAGAAGCTACATATTGAGTTGTGCCGATAATGTATGCTGAATCCATCGCTTCAATTCCCGGCGAATGGTTATGCCAGATATGGATTCTGGTTAAAATCATTGTTAGCTGGTCCACAGTGGCTTTCCTACCTCTCCGTACGGTGGTGTTGCTCATAATTGATTGACTTTGAGACAAAGTTATCCTCTTTTAGACAAAGACTGTGGATCATTTGTTCTAATCGTTGAATACTCTGGATATTGCATCTTTCGATAGTCCAGTTAGCTTCTCTGTTGTTTGAATAGACGAGCAACCAACAATGAGCCCCTTTTCGAAGTCAGTGCTATGGTTAGACTTGCACAATTCTTAAATAAACTAACACTTTAATCAAAAGGAATTAGAATCTTTAAAAGAGTTTCGAACATTTGTAATTCATTGGTCAATGTGTGTATATAATTATAATCCCTATATTTTTATGGTAGACCACATTACCGATATGTTAGATTTGGGTTTAGTCATGATTAGAACGAAAAGTTGAGTAAATCTGAACATGTTCTGTAATTGATAGATGGTTATGTTTGACTAATCGATCGACTTCAAATCTGATATCATTGGGTCATGAGCCTTTGCTTTCCTAGGATCCAAGTTCTAACTCTAACGGTTTACATAATTAATTACTTTTAAAAATCAATTAACCTGCAGCTGAATGATTATTATGGAAACATGCAGAAATTTCTCATGAAATTTGTTTGCTGTTAATCAATGTCGAGAGTCACAGTATACTGTGTAAAAAGTAGATTCAAGAGATTCGGATGAATGGGAGATTTGGGAGCAGATGGGTGGTGAGATTCCCGGAGTCAAATGCCATAATGGGAGCTTGTAATAAGGTGGAGGGGGTAGAACTTCCATGTTGATCTTTGTTTTAAGATGAAAATTGAGTGCCCTTGAATAGTAGACATAGAGGCATTCGATGTTTGGATAGATGCCCTTCAATGGTTTGACGACGATCTGCTTGTACGCATAGGTCATTGTCCAGCTTCATTGGTCTTTCTTCAAAGTGACTCTCCGGGATTTTTATGTCATTTGTGTTGTTCTGCAGTTCTGGAAGATAAGAACACGTACAATAGTTAAATATTGGAGTAAAGTCCAATACGAAATAAACATATACAGGGTGTCCGAAAAGTCCCGTACCATGGATGAAATTCTCAGATTTCTGTTTCGTTGCGGCATTGGCTAAGTGAAATCTTTCCTGAACACTGGATTGGTCGCAGAAGACTTGTTGGTCGCCAGATTTGAATCCAATGTACTCTTCATTCGCGATTTGGTCGACTAGCGCACCAGGACTGAGAACGAATGCCACGCCATAGACAATCATTCTGGGCCAAGGGTGTTAAGTATCTGAAATTCCGCTTACAGACTTGCCTGGAATTCGACTGACGACATATTGAACAAATACTCTGATTTCGCCTTTTCTGCGGAACTTTTCGGACACCCTGTAGGTTGGAATACATCATGAGAGCTCCCATTAAATTAATAGATCTGTGGTCATGAAATTTTGTGAGTGAGAAGGACAAGATTGACTAAATTAAAGGAAAAACATTCCGCGAATTGGATTTGAACCAGGGACCATGAATATCTAGCAACTGGGCCACCGCGCAGGAGATATAGAGCTGAAGTCCAATGACAGTGCTACCAAAGGGTTTGTCCGCAGACGACGAAAGAGACCAAGCCTGAAAAGTCACATGACCATAGGAGGCAGCGCATCAATCCAACCTTCATTGTTTCCAACACTGATTCTTTACATTTGGTTGAAATATGTCCGCAGCCGACGACCAAGATACTTAAGATCCTTGCTTTGAACCCAGGTCGTTGAATTCTTACTTTCGTTTTTCGTTTTAATTTGATTACCAAATGTTAGAGTATATGAATGTTTCTTTATTATAAATTTGGCTAGTACCCGGAAACTTCAATGGACAGTTGAATTAGAAGCGGAGTTATGAAATAGAATGGAGGACTTGCAGGGAAGCCGCACGCACGGAAGCATCTTCTGCTTGCTAACGAGAGAGGGCAGATCTGACCAATCTGATAAGCAGCCAGCTCTCTTTTGGCAATGATGATCTGTTATTACACAGCCACATTTTAGTGCACATATCGAGTTATAAAGCAATCTGTCTCTAGAAAGGATGACACAGGTTGTACGCAGTTGACAAAGTTTGTAAACATTACTCACGCAGACGAATCCCGTGCGCATAAATAATCATTGAGGAATGGGTTCTGCAATTTAAAATCCTCACCTTGCATTTTGAAATTCTTGATTTAGCACTGGATTGCCTGAGCTGTCAGGTATCTCTTTGAGGGGGGTCGTCGGTTTGCCTAATTGAGAGGAACGGAAGGGCTCTCTTTGGTTTGTTCGAGCCCAATCAAGAACCGGACTCGGCTTGTTCAAATCAACCGAAGGGATTATCATTATTAAAAGCCGTTATCGTTTATTGACAAACCCATAAATCATGGGAATGTCAAACGAACATGTGCTCGATCTCTTCACGTGATAATGGTAAATATATTTAACAAGTGGAAGCCACGTGGTTGAATGGTGTTGTTATAACGTCTAATCGCTTATTCACCTCTTTCCTCGACATTGGAAATCTTGTGGTTGAATCAAAAAAGTGGCAATAGATACCCCATTCCACTCACTTAAAGTATTTTGCTGATCGATATATGCTCTGATGTGAAACTTATTTGTTACGCTCCCTCCGTTGCTATGCTCGATAGTTTATCGCTAATGAATCAATTAACGATAATGATCGATATTTATACGACACACTGGCTACTCGAGAGCGTTCTACATCGGATCGTTTCGTATTAATCCTCTTTTACAACAACAACGACAACAACCCCCTTTATCGATTATATCTATTTTTGCTGAATCGAATATCGGTTTCATCTATTAAGCCGTATTAGAACTTAATACTGAAGTCTTGTGGTGCAGTTTAGGCTTGTGTTCAAAAAGGATTTTACAACTTTAAAAGCAAATGGGAACTTTCTCAGGTAACGTAAAGTTGAGGTGTCACTTTAGAATAAAACTTGTTTGACTCACGTAGTACTGTTAAGTACTAAATGCAGTCACCTTCACAGTTCAAAAAAACTTACTGTGTGGTTTGGTTTCACGAAACGAGCTCAGCGACTACACCACAACAAAGTTTGGTAAGAATCCTTCAAGTACGCCTAGAATTTGCTTCTGGCACCACACCCTTGTTGAAACTGGTTCTTCTGTTGTACGCCATGCAAAATCAGCAGGTTTCTGGTGCTGCTGTAGGACAAATAGAAAGAGGTTTGCCCGTAGTCCTAAGAAATCAATGTGTGAGATGGCAGACCACAACCAACCGTTTAGCACGTATTACGTCAACCTGTACACATGAAGTCGTGTAAACTGACCATGATACTACAAGCAAATGCTGATGCAGATGAAATGGTTTGTCACAATTTTGTGCGGAAATGTTGGATCGAATAGGATATGATGAACATCCCGGTCTGGGAAATCAAAAATCCAAGTGAAACTTACGAGCATGTTCGTGCCAGTCCAAATGTCCCGTTGTTGTTTCATGGATGTTATCGTGTATCCGGACCTGGATCGAATATTTCTTCATTCCACAGGTAGATGAAGATTACCAAGATGAACGTCTTCATTACCTGTAAGACCGGGCATGACCTCACTTCAGCATCCACATCTGGAATTTCCTTTAAAGCAGATCCCCAAGTCGTTAGATTGGTAGTGCAGAGCCAATTTTGTTGATCTTACTGAGCTGAGAGGTCGAATTTAGGCCAAAGTTGACATACTGGCTCGAGTTTGGAATGAAATTGACTTCAGGTTGGGTTTCTGCCTTATCGAAACAAAATGACTGTTTGATGAAAGGCTTGCTGTGGTTTACTCTAAATGGTGTCTGAAAAGTCCCGCATCATAGGCGGACTTCCAGTTGTTTAACACTTTAGGGTTATGATGATTGTCTATGGCATGGCATTCGTCCTAATCCTGCTTCTTAGGTGAACCACATCGCGATTCTTCAGGTACCCCCAAAAATGAAAGACTATTGGATTCAAATCTGGAGGTCCTCTGCGACCAATCCAGTGTTCAGGAAATGTTCCATCCAGCCAGTGTCATACAGAGACAGAAATATTAGAATTTCGCCTATGGTGCGGGAGTTATCGGACACCCTTAAAGTGACACTTCAACCGATTCCGTACCTTATCAGAATGAATGTCGTTTTGCTTTTAAAGTTGTAAAGTCCTTTTTAAATCGCGCACTACACTTTTAATCAATATACAGAGACTGAGCAAAACTCATGGGATAGCAGGTCGGTGATTCACGATCGAACACCTCTTGTGTTCCACGCCCCCTGGAGGCCTACGCGGCGGCCGCAGTTGTGTGAGAGACCTTGTGGGACGTGGCTGTGTGTTTGATTCATCTGAAATGAAACGTCGTCGTGAATCAACTTCCGGCATGATGGTAGGTGCCCGACGCATTAGAAGTTCGATTTCGGCGGTCGTGCATGAATTCGGCTTCACACGTTCAACCGTCTCTGGGGTGTACCGAGAATGGTTGGAGGAAGGCGTAACAGTCCACAAGAGACACCGGGCGTCCAGCCACCCTTGATGACCGTGACCAGCGACAGCTGGGACGAATGGTCAACAGAAACAGGAGGGCCATAGTGCGACAAATCACGGACCAATTCAACGTCGGCCGAGTTAGAAACGTCTCCCAGTGGACAATCCGTAGGAAGATGCGTGCCCTTGGCTATGGAAGCCGTCGCTCTACGCGGGTACCACTGTTAACCCCCACGGCGTGCATTTGCCGCCAATCGGATAGACATTGCAACAGTGGCATAACGTCTTATGGTCGGACGAGTCACGGTATCAACTGTTTCATGCCGTCATGCCACGAGAGCGTGGTCTGGGGCGGTGGAGTATCAGTCATGGTCGGGGGCGCGTTTTCCTCGTATGGAATGGACCCCTTGTTCTTCTGGAAAACACGTTGAATGGTCTGCCGTATCGTCAACTGCTGGAAGACCATATCCACCAGTTTTTGGCCTTCCAACACCCCGACGATCTTGTCGTCTTTCAAGATGGCAATGCGTCATCACATTGCTCCAATGTCGCCCGAGAATGGTTCGAAGAGCATGCAGGGGACTCCAACGACTCTGCTGGCCACACCGAAGCCCTGATATGAACCCTATAGAGCATATCTGGGATGCCATTGAACTCAGGCTCCGTGCACTGGATCCTCCATCCACGAACAGGCCGCAGTTGGCTTACGTGGTGTCATCTGCCTCCGGAAGTGTACTACGGACCAAAAGGGGCCCGACCAGATATTAGGTGCCTATCCCAAATGAACGCTCAGTCAGTGTATACCAGATGGTTTAAACTAGTTTAAACATATCTTGAGTATTCCTGCACACGGTTTTTGAGAATGAATAGGACCTGAACCCCATAGCAGAAATGGTTCTCTCCTACATGATTTGCATTCTGATACCTCATCCTTTGAGAAGTGTCTTCTTAAATAAATTAACAAGTGGCAAATGAGAGTTTACAATAGCGACTCGTCAAAATTCGAGTTGAAGTGCTTCTTGAATTCAATGAGAGTTTACAATGGCGATTCGTTCGTACATGATGGCTTGTCAATAAGAAAAGCTCAGTTTTGTTTTTCGAAATTCGGGGATGAAGATAAATCTGAACGTCCACCTTCTGTTGATGAAGATACGTGTTCATGAGTTAGATAAGACAACACTCTGGAACAAAGGGAACTGAGAGAACTCTCTCCTTCAGCAATCATTGTGCTGCTATAGGACAGTGCAAGACCGAACATAGCTTTACAGGTCCGTTTAAAGCTTAAGCGGCTTGGATGGGAATTACCTCACCTTCCGTACTCACCTGACATTGGATAATCACATTATCCACCCGTTGGAGATAGTTATTGATTGTGAGGGGGATTATTTTGATGAATACATTGAATGGCTTTGCAAGTTATGTGAGTGCAAATGTATCACTGAAAATACGCAAGAACTTTTTAAATGACGACCTAATGCTAGCTCCGATTGCACGTACTTGAGCAACTTTTCGAACGAAACATTAAATTCAGATTTAGTTGCGTATTTTCCAAAAAGATGTTATTCATGGGGCTGTGTTATCCTTTATCTCTTTTTATCTTAAAATTCCATCTACGTCGCCGCAATAATTTTCCTCAAATCCGAATGCGATGGAAGCAAATCCGCCAATGCAAATGCAAAACCATTTCTCGTTCTGTTGTTGTTGCTGTTGTTGTCATCATAAAAATGGCGTTGTTTCCATTTTCTCGTTTCTTTCTTTCTCTTTAAAGTTTAAGGAGAGAGGAAAAAGAAAAAAAAAGAGAGGATCCGCTTTAAATTTCTTGCACACCCCCGGGAGAGGAAATTTCTCCGCGGTCTGGCTTTTAAAGCATCCCAGGATGCCTTTCTGTGGAGAGCTCTCCCTCCCAATACCCCTTTCATCCAGTCTTTTGTGTCGTTTCCAATTCGGAAGTCGATTTCAGTGCGCAGCGGTCGGGAGCAGAGGAGGTGAAGTCCGCGTTTAAACTTCACTGGGAGTCTTCACCTTAAAAGACGAATAGCTTAGGAGAGATGAAATAAATAAATTATGAAATATGTTTTCTAAGAGATCGTCTGTTTTTATAGGGGAATCGTGACTCTCAGTTTAATCCTGTTAATAAAAGCGTAGCGAGCTGCACGCACAGGATCGTGTGTGAAGCTCGTGTATGTTTGCTTTAATCCATTTTTTAAGCAAAATGGTTTTGAGGTCTTGTTGTGGAGGCGTATTTTGCGATTAAAGTGGACCAGTGCGAATAAGCGACGTTCTGGGTTCACTGATACTTCCGAAAAGCACTCTCATCTAATTTGGTTATTCATCTGTCGTTGCACCCATACATGTTGACTGTTTGTACACATGTTGGGGTGGTTGGAAGAGCACGACCAAGATTTCCAAGAACTTCCCTACCCCCTAATTTCTCAGATTTAAATTGCTTTGAGATCACATTTGTTGCCTTCTAAGCTCCATAGATTATCCACCACGCACTCTTCAGCAGCTTTTGACGCATTACAAGTCTGCATGGCTCCAGATACTACTAGTGGACATCATTCAGAATCTTGCTGATAGTCATCATCATAACGTGGCTAGACTGTAGAGTGTCGAAACAGCGAAAGAAGAGCGTAGAACAGATATGCAAAACAAGATTACTTATTGGGCGGCACTTTTGGGGGTGATTTAGTTCTTTGCCTCGTAGACCAAGATAAAGGGTGATCGAAAAGTCACTGCACATGCACGTATTAATAACACTAGTCAACACGCTTTTATTCACACAAGACACAGATCCTCCCAAAGGAAAAAAATTGCGGTCCACAATCTGATGATCGTGGGATACCGAGAACTGCATGGTTTCATTAGATGTGTGACATGTGACATCGTCTTGTTGCAACGTTCATTAGCTTCAAGAAGCGCAATGAAGTCTGTAATGATGTTTTGGTATACCGAAATGTTCACTGTTGGTTCAATGAAAATTAGGTCCACTATTCGATAATTTGATACAGCACACCGCACTCCCAAGTTTCTAACAGTGCAAAAGCTTTTCATGTAAAGTGTGGTTCCCACATACGTAAAAACAACAGCAGAAACTACAAAGCAGAAAAAACTCTATAGGCTATGACTCAACCCAACTCGAAAAGGCAGATTTCAGTCGGGCAGAAAGACGAAAGCAAAAAGTGACGTCAAAACTTTTTTCTGCTTTGTGGTTTCTGCCGTTGTTTTTACGCATGAGGAACCAGGCTTAACAACTGGATTTTCAGATTTTCTTGGGAAAACGACATGTCTGTCAAGCAATAGACCAAACTATTGTGCAGAAGTCATATGACTGTTAAGCGTGGGTCCCAAATGAGTAAAAACAGCGGCAGAAACCACAAAGCAGAAAAAAAATTATGACCTCACTTTCTGCTCTTGTCTTTCTGTCCGACAGAAACTGCTGCTTTCTCGAGTTGGGTTGAGTTCAACTTTTGTGGCAGAAAGCAGAGCAGAATCTGCTTCCTCGCCCAACAGATAACGATCTCTGCAGTGATGTTACAGTGACGTCCTCTCTATCTCTCTCTTACAGTGACGCTCACGAATAGAAGAGGTGTGAAATTACAACAGTTGAATACAAAAATTTGATATGATCGATGAGGAATGACCGAACTGTGTGTGTACTGGGTGCAGTGTACTAATGTGATGAGAAATAAAACAAAGTATAACGCTTGGGTAGCAGACTTGAGCATTCTCATACTTTTGAGTTTCTGCCTTTCGGGACACCCCCACGAACTGAATGTAAAAAAGCAGAAAACATACAAAAAAACAACGGCAGAAACCAAAAGCAGAAACATTTTATGACATCACTTCCTGTTTTCGTCTCTTCTGCCCGACTGAAAATTTCTGCTTTTTGGAGTTGGTTTGAGTTCAACTTTTATGGCAGAAGCAGAGCAGAAATGGTTGCTCAGCCAATAGAAAGCGATCTCTGCGGTGACACAATAGGGACGTCCTCTCTCGCTCACAAAATAAAAATGTCGGACGCTCAGCTCACAAAGGTGAAGAGACCGAGGAAGAAACTTGACGTGAAAACGCTAATAGAAGAGATTTGAAATATATATTTATTAATACAATTGAATTAGTCAAATTAAATTGAATAAACAACAATTGAATGATGATTGATGAGGAGTGAACGAATTGTGTACTGTGTGCAGCCGAAGTCGACCGTTTAGAAGGAAGGATCGGCGGCTTTGGTGCAGTGCTTTTGTGTTGGGTAGGAATGCCAAATTACTACAAAGGATGGGGCTGGGATGGTAGACTTCTGCTCATCCTTTTCAGTTTCTGCCTATGTAAAAATGGAGAAAAAAATACGCCTGGTTTCTGGTCTCTTGTTTTCTGCTTGTGAGAAACACGCTTTACACAACAGATGGCGTTTCTGCTTGTTGCTATAGTCCTAACATGGGAACTGTCAATCATTACGTTATCATAGAAACTAGCTGGAGTAAAATTTAGCCTCGTACTGAGGTTGTATTTTAAATGAATTACTGTTAAATTGGTGGCTTGTTTTGCAGTTAATGCGAAATTTATTTGCCTCGGAAGAATCGTAATACTTTCTTGTTTGACATGTTGTTTGAGCACGTGATGAAGAAAGCGTACTTTAAACAAGAAATATTAACAATAAAGAAAGGACCTGTGTAATGAGGCTAAGATAGGAGGAGCGATTCTCATGACTTGTCTGTTGGACTTAGTACTCCTGCAATACCATTTTGCGTTAGGATATACAATTAACTGAAATACTATTGATAGCAACTTTTAATTTGATCTCCCTGTATAGTCATTGGACTTAATTGTGTTTAAAGAGCCCCTGGTTTTTATGTAAACATTTTTTATACTAGAATCTTATGTGAATTTAATTACATTGTTGTTTTTTTTCATGGTAATTCCTGGATACAGTTTTTTAATGCTTGTACACTAATTGATTCATTGATTGATCAGTTAGTTTTTAACTTTGATGAAATTTTGTTCCACCATTTTTTTATTATCCAGTCACTTTTTTCTAATTTTATTTTATTTTTTTTTCTTTTTTAAAGCTTCAAAGTTTTTAAATTTATTCTGATCAGGTTTTTCATTGAACTGAAATTTTTTTCTCTCCTCTCTTAAGCTTTACTTTTTTTCTATGCCACTGCTTCCATTAAACTCTGAGGCTGCTTTAACTTTTTTATATTCCGTTAATTTTCACACTCCAGTACAAGCTTCTTTTTTTATTTTTTAAAATTTATTCTTTTTAGTTAAAACTTTTTAGTGCGATAATTTAAAGTTTGAGAGAGGGGTGGGTGTCATTACAATTTTTTTTCCCCAACGTTGTTGGTTGAGACTAAAGAAGAACTTTTAATTTTGTCTTTGCTTGTTGGTTGTTCCCCTGATTAAGTTTGGCGTTTTTAGGGCTGTCGTTAACAAACTTGCTGGAAGGAAAACACATTAAATAGGAACATGAAGCGGCGGTTCACATTAATTCTAGCAGGACTTTTTTTATTATTATTTTATTGGTAGATTTAGGAGAAAGTACAAGAGCGTAATTAGCACTTACTGACTTATGCGGTGAGCTGTAAGTCTTATATGAATATTATTTATTAGTTTAAGGGGGAAGGGGCGGTCATAAAGTTTCTGATTGGTGATCAGATCAGTTCTTCTTCTATATACGAGCTGTCACGCATTTTTACCAACTAGTGTATATTTAAATCATTAGATGATCACTGAGGGTTTTAATGGTACGCCTACCTCAGATATTCGAATTAATGATGAAAAATAGGAAAGAAAATTTTTCTTTCCTATTTTTCATCATTAATTAGTGTATATTTGTTGGAAGCACTGGTACAGTGTGTTTCGCAAGGTACTGCTGAATCTCGACGTACATTTCTTGTATGTAATAACGATGCGAGGAACTGCGAATGACTCAGAACGAAAGATCACGTGTGTATTCGAAACGCGCGCAAACAATAATGCTGCACCCAGAGACTTGATGCGAGCTATGGATAACATGGTTTTCATTTGCAATACAGTATTTCAATTTTTATATCTTTATTCCGGGGAGTTTTTGAAGCTACCTCGCAGTCACCAGATAATTGGATAGATTTTTTCCAAGTGATGGATCAGCTACTGGAATTAAGTAATAATAATAATAATAATAATAATAATAATAATAATAATAAAGGAAAAGATGTTAATGTGGCCCCCTACGAGTTTATTGGCCCACCAGCCTAATAATTAAATTATTAATGCCATCTAGGAAATGGGTAGAATATCCAATAAAGCAATAACTAGATGTAAAATTTAAAGTATAGGTATCGCTTCCTGTTGACTCATCTGCGGTAAAGCAGTACTATCAACGTATATGTGTGAAAGTTTTGCGTGCTCGAATGCTTTTGTTTTAATTATTATAGAAATATGCAAAAAAGACTGTGCTTGTAATATTTATTTATTTATTGAAGGAAGGGAAGGGAGAAGTATTAATTTATTATTTTTTATTTAATTTGTATTTTTAATTTATAACTATTATTTATTTGCGTAAGTTATATGAGTGGGAAGATGTTGGTTGGTTTGGTTATTAGAAAATTTGACATCGACTACTAAGGTCATTTTGCGCCTTTTACATAAATTATATCTCTACGTAGCCCAAGACAAACACAAACATCTATGCCCACGGCGGGATTCGAACCCACGACCAGGCGGACTCGAGAACTAGAAAGCCTACGCCCTAGCCCTCTCGGCCACCTGGCCGGCTGAGTGGGAAGGTGTAGATTTATAGAAGTTAAAACGGAGGGTTGCTGATAATTTTTTTATTTAGAACTTTGTCAAAGAAGAGTGCTAAGTGAAATGAGTATAAGTGAGAAATGGGTAATATTCCTACTGAAGGAAATAGATGGGAGACATGGTCGGATTGTTTTTAGGTTTAAGTGGATTCTAACGAACCATTTTTTAGGCGATATAGACATAATAGATTCGATTTAGTAGTAGAACCCCAGAATTGTATCACACATAAGTGAAAATTGTATAAGTGCATAATATAGAAGAAGTAAAAAATTTTTTTGGGGGAGACAGTGGAGGCGGGAAAACATGCCTAAACGTTGGTTTAATGTGGAAGAAAGGATATTTATATGCGAGTCCCATGAAAAATTGTGCGAAAGATTGATGCTTAGGAATTTAACATTTTTAGAAGGTATAAGGATCAGACCATGTAAATTAAGGAGAGGTGAGATCTAATTTTTTATTTCGTTGATGGAAAATGATGTAGGTAGAAAATGATATATACTGATAATGTTCCGTCTTTGATATATTGAAGGTAAACTCACATTAGCTTTTTTCTTTAGATTCTGTTATTGTTGTATGTAAAACCAAATGCTTTTCTTTAATTCGGCCCCTTTTGTTGTTCTTAATATTGGGTTTGTAATCCACATTTTATTTGGTTGAGTGCTGTCCTCGGCAGAGGTAGTGTACGAGGGAGAAGTTCATGATTCCGAATTGGAAGATGCCCTTAACCTGAACAGAATACCTGAAAACATAGACGCTAATTGTATCTTCTGCGATCATAGCAAAAGAAAACGATAGCCGGAGTGCCAAAGGTGGCAACCGAGAACTCGTTGGGATTGTGCCAGACCAGAAGGATATTGTTATATCTGTGATTTCTCCTGTTAAATAAAATAATGCAAACGCGGAATGTCCCACTGCAAGAATTAAACTTTAGTTATTTTAATTTGGTTATTTTTATTTTTTTATAGCAGAAATAGTAATATGTTTCAAACTAATCAAGCCAAAAACTGTGGACACAACTATACAAAAATATAACTCCGAAAACACTATTCCACATAATAAAATTTAATGACTCAGATGTACAAAGTTTCCATCATCAGTGAGTCATGCATAAGCACATATGCTTGGAAATCACTGATGATGGAAACTTTGTTTCCGAAATGTACATCTGAGTCATTAAAATTTATTATGTGGAATAGTGTTTTCGGAGTTATTTTTCTTAGTGTTATGTTTATTTTAGTTCAGAGAAAAGTGGTCTAAGTTTTATTGTTAGATAACAGTAGATATTAATAATTACTAATTTCAATGTTTTATTGAATGTTGAATGTGGATTTTATTCTTGAGTTTATTAATATTATTTTTCCATGGACCCTGGGAGGCCATAATACCTATATTTGAGCTCGTCTGATCTGTTTGGTCTGACCAAAAAACATATTCAAAAATTTTGAGCATTTATTTATTTCAAACATTGTACTGTTTAAACATGGCAACAAATACCACCTCTTCGCATTATAATACCTGGTTGCAAAAATAAACATAAGGGAGGTTACATTACAAAGTATTATCATTATTATATTTGTTATTATCTTATTATCAGTAGTAGAAAACCAATTGGTTGGTTTCGTTTATTTTTATAATTTTTATTATTAGATGTGTTGTAATTGGAAATTATTGTAATCTGTATCCTAAAGGTTAGATGATACGATTTGGATTTGTCCTAATTGGCATAGTTGAAATCAATCTTGAATCATTCCTAATTAGTCCTAATTAGCGTAGTTGAACTCAATCTTAAGTGCCTATCAGAAAGATCGCCCTCAACTTCCTATTCATTGCCTTTAATGGAATTTACATATCTATGTTTGTATCTAAAATAGGAGAGGGATAACACACTTTAGACCCATCCTGTATCTCTAAAAGTCCATAAATTATTGTTTCAAACTTATATTTGTCTCTTGACATTAGAAGCAATAAAGTCCAATACTGTTTTCAATTCTCAACCGCTCTGACAGAGAAACTTTTTCAACTTTTACGTATGGGTACTTCTTCTTCAACTGGAAATGGCAAAATTTCATTCACATCGTGCGCGTACGAGTGTAAGGCTTTTGCAAAGTAGCTTGTGAGCTGTGATTCCTGATACTCTGATCTTCTAAGCAAATTGTGTGGCTGATAGGAATAACACGAATAAAATCTCTTTTGTCCCTTTGGAATTGGGTCCAAGCCGAATAATTTTCTTACCTGACATATACGGCTTTGCCTTTTTTATTTTTTTCTTCTTTCAGACTTCTCTCCTTTGGACTCTCTGGTGCATTGCATACGAACGGTAGTGAAGCGGAGGCGCGTTCCCTTCCAGTATTGATCCGCTGGAAGAGCCACGAATTCTAGCGGAAGCCAGCTGACTTAAAATCTCATTTCCAATGCATTTTCCGCATTATTTGCAGCGTAAATTGGAATTTTTGTTGTTTTTTGTGTGTTTGGAATCGTTTCTCAAGTTTTGCCTCTCGCTCTTGTTTTCGTTCGATGACCCCGACAGATTACTGTAATATCAACGCCCCCTTCTACCTAAAGCTGAGAGGGGCTTGGGGAAGGGGGTAGAGAGAAATAAAATTGAAGATGAAAAAAAAAAATGAAAGAGGCGAAAGCATTTTCATCATCCTCTTCTCATAATCCTGGGTCTCACTCACTCACTCTTTTATTTCTTATTTTGGCCAACGGAGATAAGCAAACAAACAAATAGAAATAAATGATAGTGTTGTTGTTTTGAGTGGGAATTGCCGGAAGGATTATTTTGAGGCAGGGTGAATGGCGGTAAATTTGGAGCGACGGTGCTTGTCCTGAAGTTGTTTGATGAAAAAAAATCCTAAATGTGAAACAGGATTTGCTTAGGAGTTTGAATTGTTTGTTCGGTGTTTTGACGGCTTATTTGCTTCTGCTTTAACAGGCTGGCTGGCGTTGAGAGTAATATTGCTGCAAAGGGGAATTTAATGGAAAGTGCAAACATACTGTTCAAATATTAAAAAAAACAAACAAACTTGACGTCTATTGGGAAGTTACGAATCCTAAGATCATTTAGGCCACCCATCCTAAATTCTATCTATTGTCTCTGGTATAATTGGTGTCATCCAGAGAATCAACGCGTAGTCACCCAGTAACCTATTTGATATCCGGTGTACTGTATTAAAGTATTCACGCGAGGTTCTTGCATATCCGCTCATCAGGTTATGTCCACGGAACTTATGACAGTATCTAAAGTACAGTTTAAAATTTATAATAATAATAATAAATTAATCTTCTCGAGGAAGGTATAGGAAAGTAACGAAAGTCCTGAGATCATATATTTTTACCCTTTTATATGCATTTTTACCCCCCCCCCCCCACCCACCCACCAATTTTTTTAATCGAAAATTTGATTTTCTCGAACGTAGTAATGTAGAGTCCACTTATAGGAGCATCGGATATAAGAGCAGTCCACTTATAAGAATGTTATTTTTTACCCAATTTCCGTTTTAGTCCTCATATAAGAGCTTTGACTATGAACAGTTCCGTGATTGATCGTTGCAGTCGCTTAATGATATATTTTATGATCGGTTATTCAACAATTAACAAAATTAAGAAAGATGAAAGGGAAATCGGAAACGAAGCATTCGAACATGGAAATTTAGAAAGGAAACGTAACGCGAGAGTCCTAATGCAGAAATCGGCGATACACTTATAGAATGGGTTTCACCAGATGAGAGCTCAAAATGCTTCGATAAACGGTTTCCGCTTATGATAGAGAAAGCAAAGAACTTGCAGCAACCCTCAGATCTAATGATTTTCAGCCATCGCACAGTTGGTTAGAGAGTCTTAAAACACGTCACAACATTAAGCTTTTAAAAGTTCATGTTGGGGCCGAAAACTGGATAAGAACGTTCAGAGTTCAGCCCCCTTTGCCATATAATAGTAGCGCCAGTGCTTGGACGATCTGCTAGATTTGGTCAGATATCTTAAGAAAGTTGGATACAGAATTAAGGGGCAGGAAGATCATCTTTTTCGCCGATAATGCCCCTTGGCACAAAATTGATTCATCTATACGAAATCATCTGATGAAATATCTTAATAAACGATCTTAAAAATTTAAGTACCTATTCTGTTGTTTATGCTCCGGTTGTAACAGCAGTCCGGACTGTACGATATTTAGAAAATGTAAGAGAGCTCTATCTTCTTTCGAATCTCAACATTTCCGATCGAATGCGGATCACATGCCATATGCTTTCGTAGTTCTAAAGACCAAGTGACTGCCACCCTCACATTCCGATCCCATTGGGACAATTCGGCCCAAACGTCATAGTAATGTAGATCTGCATACCCAATTTAACTTTTTTTCATACCTAAATACACGTAGACCTTTTGGACCCTCTTATTCCCACCCAGAAACTTCGACTCCAGTGGGCTAATCAAAACCAAACTAAATAGTGAAGGTCCACATGCCCATAGTAAGCTGTATTCCAAATTTCAACCTTCTACCTCAAAAAAATGTGGAAATTATGAAGGGGACAGACGGACATTGTAAAACCAATAAATAGCTCCATTCTTCCGCTACTCAATAAAGCACTTTAAATTAAAATCAATTTGCAGTCATTCCTGATTGATAATTTAGAAAGTTTACTCTCATGAATAGAACCGCGAAATAATAATAGTAAAAATGACAGAAGAGAAATCTGGTGGAGATCGAAGAAATAACTGAAACTGCACCAGAATTTCTAGACATGCTTGTTGTAGGAGTACCTTTTAAGATAAGATTTTACTAAGTGTTACATTAAACTGAGTGTTTACCAAAACTGTAGATATCTCCGAAAGCTTATCTGAATTTTAATTATTTTTGCGTTTTACGGTATATAGAAATACACTACATACAGAGATATATTTACTTTGTCTTACTACTCTATCTACCAAAAAGTAATTAGGCATCCACATAAAAGGTAATTCTTGGGTTTTTGAACTGTCAAACCTGGTGATGTCCCCCCTTGCGGCTATAACAGCAGCCGCCCTCTGAGTCGTGCTGGAAACTAATTTGTGGAAAATCCATTGGAATGTTCCGCTATTCCTCTTGGTTGCTTTGTTGTAGTAGTATGCGGCTGTGAATTATTTCGTATTCGTGTGGATGATGATGCATTAAAGGAACCTCGTATAAGCATATAAAAATGAATTATTCCATACTTATACCAAGATTTTTTTTAACCCTGGATCTAAAATGGAGACTTCGATTTTGAGGTACGTTCGGTTTCCCCCCGGTAATATTAATCAGTTTTAGACTTTTTATTTTGAAAAGAGGGGAAACTTACACTATCTCCTCCAGTTTTTACGTGATTGGATTTGATTTTCCGTGTTCTTTACTTCCTTCCATTTCTCCAGCTCCTCCTCCTCCTCCATTTTTGCTAGTGCCCCCTAAGGGCTGAAACGATGCCACTGTGGTTTCCTACTTGGCATTGCCTATTTTTCTTTCCTACTAACTCGATTGCTCTGAAACCCCCTCTTCAGTTGACTAAAAATAAAATTAATTTTTTTCTTCAGTTTTCATTCGATGCGTTTTTTATCTCTGAATAACGCGAAATATGTCTTTGTGAGGTGTCTTTGTTGCTTGATTTGTCTGCGTTACGTGCAAGAATTAGTAATTAGCCAGAATCTTTAGGTTTAAGCTTGACTTAAAGTTCTGTTATTTCTTAGCGCTTATCTTATTGATTCTCCTTCCATTGGAATGGCGGGTTCGGTCGTCGCCAATTGGCCTGGAGTGTAGTTCCAGTCTTCTTGTTGCTGCGGCCAGTGGAGTCGCTCCTTTCTAATCACCTGATACCCGGTCCGGTGCCGACATGATTGCAGAGGTGGACCCTTGAGATGAGGGTTCTTTCGTCATTCTACGCTAACTTTGACTCTATGGTTCGTGTCGCCACCCATGCAATATATTAGCCGCTGCTAAGGTTACGTGATCTTTAAAGACCTTTCACTCGTTTCTTCTTTTTCTGTCTTCTTTTTTTTTCGCAGAGTGTGGTGGATTCTGTGAAAGATTTGATTTCTTGTCGAAATTATTTTTCAGGCTTTGGAAGTTTGGCTTTACTGTTAGTTGCGTTTTTTCAGGATGGTAGAGACTTAAAAATTTGATGATACGAGTGATTTTCTGTGAGGCTAAGATGTAACTTTGAAATGTAATGATGTTTAGAGCAGTAAATAAATTTAAAAAATGCATTGAAACTGTGGACACTATAACTATTAAAGTTCAAACCATAATCCACCATTCTTTGTAATGTCTACACTATATACATATCTATACACATGCTACTGAAGTAAATGGATAACAAAGACTGTCCTAAAGTATCCAACTCGAAATATTACTTAGGTCTCTGGCGATGATGTATTGGGCATTGTTCGGCATAGAACACAAATTCCATTCTCTGCACGATATGTACAATGACTGACCATAGTATAGTCCTTATCTTTCGGGATATGCTGTCCTATAAGACTGCAAGATTAAGAACGTTGCGCGATAGATACTGATCTCCCAGTAGCTCTGTAAGTAAAAACAGCGATATCAGGAAAGCGAGGCAGCCAAGCAAGATGAGAACCATCTTTTTCTTCGGTGAAATGAAGACTCAAAGCTGCTCTACTCATTGTACAAAGTAGAGTGATTCAAAAGTCGGTAGCTGAACGACCCGCCTGCCATTGGAAAGAGGGTATCTTCAAGTTTGTTGAGGTTGCCAGTGGAGGTCTCCCCGGCCTCAGTTGTATTCTATATGGCGACTTAGCAACAAAAACCGTTTCGCGCCCACCGAAATTCGGATCGGAAGCCTTTACTGCTAATAGTATTCGAAAATGGCATCAAAATTCCAAGAAACGAGGAGTTGTGTAAGCGGAATCGCACAGCTCGGACTTGTTTACAGCACCTCTGTATGTTTATTATTAAGTAGCAGTAGAATGGAGCACTTATGATGTAGGAGGTTGAAACTCGGAACAGGTATGTTCTACTTCACTACTTAGTTTGGTTTTGATTGGCCCACTGGGGTCGGAGTTACGGGGGTGGGAGTTATTTATTGGCCCACTGAATATTACGTTCGAGAAAGTCAATTTTTTTCTTATTAAAAAATAAAATTTGGGGGACTAAAAAGTGCAGATAAAGGATAGATGAAGTCAGGGCTTCCGATACTTTCCTTTACCCTCCTTGGGGAATAGTTTCTTGTTTTAAAAACAATTACAGCATTTTGATTTCGGGTACGGACTTTTCAGTGTCCTTGTATAGGGCGCGGAGATAAATCTCATGAGATAAAACTTATCTGAGCTAGAGATCCTGTTTGGTTTTTGTGGACTGAAAGATCTGGCAAGCATCTCGTGATATTGGGTATCGCTGTCTTAGAACCCAACAAGGCACAACTCCGACAATGTATGGTGAGTGCATTGGAGTTTGTTGAACCCCTTAGGATATTTCTGAACCCTAATTCTATAGTTTAGTTGTTTGCAGTCTACTCCATATAAAAATGCCCTCCCTCCCCAAGGCCATTTGTAAAAACGTAAGAATTTACCGTCAGTAGTTTCTTGGAATCTACTTGAAGCAGCTGTCGCTGGCTGATCTTGTATGGATAGAATCCGATAGATTTCTCAAGACTTTCAATATCGACGATGTACTGCAAACAACGTTACACTATTCAGTGGTCTGTGGACAATGATAATACTTAGTGTTCCTATATTCTCAAACCGTGGAATCATCTGGGTGCAAAAGTTGATATAATGACCTTTCTGCAAGTTTTTACAGCGCTTAAACTCAATGCGATTATTACCAATACGAGTGGTATGTTGACCTGTGTGTTTATGCAAATTTGTCATCAATGTACCATCTATTAGTGATTTTTGATTGTTTATTCCAAAACCTTAATTATGAAATTCGGAATCTAGCTTACCGTGGTCACGTTCTGCTTCACTATGTAGTTTGGTTTTGATTGGTCCACTGAGGTCAGAGTTATGGGGATGGGAGTTAAAGGGGACCATCTGAATGTAGTTATGCAGATTCTCCTAGGCGAGATCTGCAATACTATAAAGTTTGTGCCAAGTCGTCCCATTGGGGTCGGAGTTGCGGGGATAGCAGTCACGTTTCAAATGTCAGCTATGGCGTATGATATGTTATTCGATCGAAGATGATGAGAAACGAAAGAAGATAGAGCTCTTTTAGAATCTGTAGATACTGTGTTTGAGAAAACTGGTTTTTTGATAATAGATGAACTCAGGGCTTCCGCTATTTTTCTATACTCTCCTCGCAGGGTTAATTCTTATTTTAGAAAATATTCTCTTTTCTCCATTAGTAAGCAGATATCCGAACCCTTGCTGGGCGTGTGATATGTTTTTTTTTTTTGTTTTTTTTTTTGCAGAGGTATATAGGGGAGAGTTAAATGTCTTCCATGGTTTGTGGGGGTGTCTGTCTGTCGGTCGCATTTAGCCCTGGCGTCTGGAGATAGGCGTTAGGCCGTTAACATGGCGAGCTCTTCCATTTCCTGGTCTGAAACTGCGCCCCGCCACTTGTTATCTGGGAGTTCATTTTTGCGCCTTGAAGTTACTCCAGGAGCTTTCCTTATCTTGGAAACTTTTTTTTTTCCCCCAGCCTTCTCTCCTCTGTCCTGTTTGTTTTTTGGGGGGTAGCGGGAGATGTGGAGGAAGTAATCTTTTAATTTTATTCGCGTGCAAAAGTGTCGTTATCGGGGTAGTCCCCGGTAGGAGTCGTACGTCATAGGCGCGACTCAGCTGCTTCCTGTCCGGTGTGGTTTATTGTTGTTAGGGGAAGGAATCGAACCCCCACACTTTTTTTTTTTTTTTTTTTTTTTGGAGGGGCATATTTTAAGGGGTAGCGAGAAGAACGTCGATAATCTTGGTCGGCTTTTGCGGTTGCTGGGTTTGTGGCCACTCATCATTCACCCTGCTTCCATTAGCCCGTGAAACATGGCGGCCTCTGTCGGTGACAAGTGGCCATAACTGGAATCTTGGACAGGTTCCATTTTAGGGGAGAAAAATTAATTTTTTTTCGTGTGCGAGTGTGTATGTGAGAAGGCGATTTATATAGTTTTTTAAAATTTTCGCTAAGAAGCGAAAAATGAAAAAAGCTCTGTTGTCTTTTTGTCTTTTTTTTTTTTTTTTTTTTTTTTTTTGCTGTTCATGGAACCTTTTTAAGAACAAAAGCGAAAATCTTTCCGGTTCGTATGTTGTCTCATGGTGGAATGTTGTTCCTGTGTTTCATTTTTTATTATGAAGAAGCATCTGTCATTTTTCTTATTATTTTCACTTCATGAAATACGGGCTTGGGAATTGGTTACTTGTTTTTTTTATGTCATTTCCTTCTGAACTTGTTTGTAATAGCCAATAGATGTCGCTTTATTCACTCACTGCACATTAAGAAACTTCTAAAAGAAATCCGAAAACATGTTTGCCAAAAAAAAACAAGTCTCCAGTTGGGCTATTCCCTCCCAGTTTATCTGGTGGGACATTCCTCTCGTTGTTACATTATTATTATTATTATTATTATTATTATTATTATTATTATTAATATAGACTGGCCAAGGAAATAAAAACGTCTGGACATTTCTGAAGTTCAGCTTCCACGGCCGCACTTTAATATCGTTTCTGGATTAGCGAAGTCAGTTGTTCTGTTGCTAATTTTTCGAATTTTTTGATTTTGACGTCAGATTCGGATAGAGCATCAAAAAGTAAGTAAAAATTATACAAAGCACAAGTGTCCTATCTATTCGGGAACATGTCCTATCTAAACTTAACACCTTACTCGCAGAATCAAAATGTTTATCTTTAACCATAATGTTCCCGAATACATAATTACTCCTACACATATAGGCGGAGAACCTTAATCAATCCAAGAGTTTCCCTAAACCTCAAGACAGCACTCTGAATGCTTATTATTCCAAGTCCTACATTAATAAAGGGAACAATTCTAACTTGTATCATAATTTCACATCAAATTGAAATATCAGGTTGTTGCAAAAGTTTTTTCCAGATTTTTATTCCAACACAAAAACGATTGAACTTGAATGACAGATTCAGCTCATGCAGATGCCGGGCAATGGTTGAAAAGTGAACCTTGAACTGTTCTGCGAGTTCCCTCGTTGTTACATTGTGATCTTCATCAATTGCTTGGCGTAGATCACCATCTGAAGAGTGCTATCTCCGCGTCTGAACTGGCCATACCATTCTTCTATTGTACGTAAACTAACAGTGCCATCACCTAAACGTTGGCAAATGTTTCGGTGACATTGCGCAGCACTGATCTTTCCAGAATACTAGAAGATTATTGCTCGAATATGCTCGCGTGAAAGGTCCATTTCAGACCGTTGATGGCACTCACAGATGTATAGTCAGAAAGTTGATTCTTGGATGTAATATATCAAAGATATTCAGGAATCGAATGCAATAATTTGTTTGAAAAAATATGAATTTAGTGAAAAAATTTAGTGACTGCTGTTTGCAATTTACTTCCAACTTGCCGCCATTTGTTTTCCCCGCGGATGAAGTAAAAGCAATGGCGGTAACGGGTATGCAAGTTACGTCACGCATGAGCAAGGCTCCGCCCATCCGCCATAGTTGAGACCACTTATTTCTTTATTTCTTATACTTTGGTTGAGACCCTTCGTTGATTTAACATTCAGAGAAAGTATACTCATAACCAGTTTTTTATAAAAACACGTAGGGACGCAATTAACAGATTTTTTTTTAATCTAAGCTTATTTTTTTTCTACTTTGTAAATTTTTCAAAAAAAAAATTACTGTAATTGTAAAATTTCATTTTCTCCTTCTATCATCTGATTTAATTTTTTTTTTAATTTTTTTTTTTTTTTTTCTTAATTATTTTCATTTTTAATTTTCAAATTTTGTTTCAGAATTTTAAATTTTTTTTTTGCATTTTTCCATATGCTCTTATGAGTTTTTTAATTTTTAAATTTTTAAGGTAGTCTGAGATGGCTAAATTTTTTTGGATAGTTTAAAACATAATTAGTAAAAAAAATTAATTATTTACCTTAGCAATTAAACAATGAGGCCACATTCCAAAGATAAAGATGACACATCAAAACCCACTGTTCTGATTTTTAAATAATTTTTTGGTGCATCTCATTAAAATAGGAATTCGTAAAATTAAAAAGATGCAAAAATGTGGCAGCGTGCGTAAAATAATAGATTTAAAAATGGAAAAACTACGCACCGTTACACTTTTGCCTTTTTTTTTTTAATTTTATGAATTCCTATTTTAATGAAGGCACCAAAGATTATTTTTTACTTATCAATGCATTGATTGATTAATTTTTAAAGTAAATATGATTGCTTAATTTTTTTTTAATTTTTCATTTCTTTGGTCTCAACCTTGAAGCATATATTTCGGTTCGGGTAGTTCCCTTGTAAGTGCATCTGGCAGGTTTTCATATTACCTGTACATCGAAGAGAAAAAAATATACAGTTTGTTAATCATAAAACGTTATTTAACAAGTCGATTGTGAATCCTTATTAGATATCTAGCAAGACACAGCTATCATTCAACTTATTTACACTTTGATAATATCTAAACAGAAACGTAGAAAACTATGTAATTGTCTATTAGGCACTATCTCTAATGCTCAAAGCTGAGATAAACTTAAACAAAACGCGTTAGAATTTATATCGATTGAAGATTTCGACTTTACTGCGCATGCGAAATATGCCTGCGCATTCTGGTGTCAAAATTTATAATGCACTATTGGGGACGGTTCTTTGCTAATTCAGCTTGAGGGTCTGCACGTGATATTTTCAATACGAAATAAGATAGACTTGATATTTTATAAGCGTTACCTAAAATTAAAATTGTTGGCTTACGGAAATAAAACGGGGAACGTCTCATAAAGCTTACAAATATATGATATACCGATATAAATAAAAAAAATTAACTCAAGATTTGGTCCAAGAAAACCTAGGCTGGATTTGCTCATAAGCCTGTGTCATTATTTTATGTGTACCAGTATATTTTTTTCATCTTCCTCCATCTAATGTTTATTGTGAATGCTCTGCAGGGTAAGATATATGGATATTGTTAACAGTGAAATCGCTTTTTACATCCCCCTTTTATTTTAATAATCCATTTGCTTTCTGATATTTTTTTTTCCTTGAAAGTCTATTCTAGGTTAAAAGGGGAGAATTTTTTTTACACTTGAACCTACAGCATCCAGATACAAAACAACTTCATCGACCCATTTCTATTTTTTTTTTCTATGAAGTACTGGCGTTCTTCATATTACCAACAAGAAATATTAAGAGTCGGCTTTAACCATAATCCCCTAGATACTAAATTTAGAGGGCTAGGCCGACCGTCCCCATGTTGCGGTTATAAAAATTGACACCAGATGGCATAGCAGCATTGTGAATTATGGTTATTGTACCATGTGTTGTGTCCTTTCCTTCTTTTACATTACAAGGAATTAGAGTTTGACATTTTGGTCGTTAACAGTCAAATACAGCGAAATAGAAATTGTCAGATAAAAGTCGGCATAGCACAACTTTTTGGTTAAGTGATTAGGGTGGTTCCTTCAGTCTAAAAGATTACTCACCAAACGTATCTTCAGACCTGGATAATCTTCCATAGAATCGATGAGGCATCCGTGACAATCTGCCATGGAATTTGTCAATGCTGGATGATCTACGATTAGTAGTAGTTTTCCCTACTCCTTTGGAAATCAGGCGGTCATCTATGAAGTCGATCTCAGTAGCCTTGATTTCCATAGTCATAATCTCCAGTCAGTATTGGTTGATAAACTCTCATCCACGATATGCTCCAGAGGTTGTCATCTCCAATTTTTTCAGTGACCACGCTTTTTGTTGGCTTTGCGGGAACATCACGCTCTTACCAAAAAATTGCGCTATTACCTCTGGAAAAGGCTATCTCCAACAATGAAGACAAAAAAAAATTCCGGGTTCTTTTTATAACTAAGATATTTTGTAAAGGGCCTCATAGATGGCCTGGATGTTAAAGTTCAAACGTGGAGTCCAAAGAACTAAGGGAATGAACGCCTGGTCTTTCATTGGCTTACAAGTGCTTCAACACCTTATTGACTCTATGCCAACCCGCATACATGCAACTGTAATTCGGATTGCCAAAGGGAGGGGGGCAATAAAATATTAAAGGTTTTTGGTATGCTAGAGAAGAAAGAACGCAATACATCTTGCCGTCATCTGTTCTGTCTCGTTTCCGCAAGATGTCGCTTCAGGAGAAATAAAAATTACATGGCGGAATAATTTTTTCTTCTTCCACCCTATCTTCTCCGTGACAATGAAGTCGAAAATTAACCTTCCAGAAAAATCGTTTTTCCTTCTTTTTTTTTTTCCCGAGGACCCTCACCCAGTTTTTCTTCAAACTCGCTCCTTCTGTCTATCGTTGATTAGATTTTGTCAACGTAGACATGACGCTTTTGCTTTGCTTCGCTAGATTTCCATCACTTTTTTCCCTTTCTCTCTTCCTGTTTGATTCGATTGGTTCTCTTAACCCAGGACGCTTTTCTCCTTTCACCCTCCAGAACTAACAGTTTTTATAAAGGAAGGGAATTAACGCTTGAATTAGAGCCAAGTGTTTATGGAATGCCGTAGAGAGAGAAAGATGGAGTGATGCACGCCCTCAGGATGATGGGAAATGTTGAAGTCGGAGTTTACACTGCAACGACCTCTTTTAATATCTCCCTTTTTAAATTTAATGCAAATGTTCTCTAATTAGTGAGCATTAGGCCCTTTAATGTTTTTTCCCCGCCCTTTCTTCTTCTTGGAAATCGTAAATAGTAATTACTGATGATACAGTGCTTTGGCGTCCTATGTCTTTATTGCCAGTTTCGTGAGGAATATCAAAACTGAAATGATAATTAAAAATTAGTGGGCTTCCCCATGAATTAATTATGGAATACGTCTTTGTAAGTTTTGTTGCGCGTATTCGTTCGCGGCCCTTCTAATTAGGTTTGTCTTTTAATATGGCCAGGTCTGATAGGTATTACAGGTTCATTAGCCTTTGATTAATTAGACTTTGAAATTTAATTCACCTGCTTAATGGAATGCTGATTAATAATCGCTGTTTGGTATTAAAGTTTAACTGTCTATTTTTAGAAGGAGAATTGAATTTGTTTTATTCTCCACAGGGCTGTCTCGAAAAGTACGTAGATGAAATATTGTTGCGTGTGTGATAAAATATTGCGATAGAGGATTATTGCTGCTTTTTATCAGGTAACCAAAAAAAGGTTTTGTCGCTTTCAGTTTGGTTTGGTTTCGACTACTATGATCATATTAGGACGGCGATGTAGGGGCCGGAAATTTTCCTCGCAAGGGTTCTTTAACGTGCAGAAACAATACTACAGCACTCACTGTCAGAATTCATAAAATGAACAGAACCGAAATCATCAAAAGAATGATTGGTTCAGGCTCTAAGCTTTAAAAAAATTCCGGAGAAGCGACATCTCTTGGGAACCAGCGGCTTTACTTCCCTTCTGAAGGAAGTGCGTAATCGTAGGATCTTCTCCTAAAAAAAATCCTCGGCGTCCTCGACCGGGATCGAACCCGTGTCCTCGGGCATCTGAGGAGATCACCTCAGAGGTATACAGAGGTTGAGTCAAAAGTAGTGGCCGATCACCTCGCAACTCAGGAACCACTCATTGCTAATCTTCAAAGTAGAGTTCATCATGCCCACTGATCTTCATCCACTTGGCAGATGCCCTCGCGAAACTACTCCTCCGGTTTCTGGGCGAAAAAGTCACGCACGGCGTCTTCAACCTCACTGACATTGGCGAATCGCCGTCCACTCAGGAAGTGCGCCATGGACCGGAAGAGATGGTAGTCGGAAGCTGCCAGGTCGGGGCTGTATGCTGAATGTGGCCGAACACTCGATTTTTTCCAGCAGTTGACGACACACCTTCACCCGTCGTTGTGCTTGCGCGGGCGTCAGCTCATGGGGCACAACTCGGCAGCTCCTGTTGACCTTTCCCATGGCGTGCAGATGTCGAACCACACTCGATTGTGATGTCCCGATGTCTGCCGCTAGTCCACGGGTGATGCTGCCTGGGTTGGCTTCCACTTGTTGCCGTAGGGCTGCGTCATCCACTTCTTTGGGTCTTCCGCTCCTTGGCGCATCTTCCAGGCCCATGTCTCCAGACGAAAAGCGGGAGAACCAGCGTCGTGCTGTCCGTTCATTGGTCATACCCTGACCTTCCACCCTGCAAAATTCGGCGGTTGCTGCTCGCGCATTGGTCCCCTTTTTCCAATAGTGACGAAGGAGCCTGCGTATCACCAATTTTTCTGCCATATTTTTACACTGGCTGACGCATGTGGCACAATGTCTATGGCATTCAAATTCGTACTGACGTTTCTTCCCACTCTTTTCTCTTAATGAACTGCGATATACCCCTTGTGGTAAATGGTCTTCTTCTAGAATTCGTCAACCTCTAACCCCCTCTCCCGAGTAGGCCACTACTTTTGACTGAACCTCTATATGGGAGTAGCGGTTACGCGGTCCGCTGTCTTTAGAACTTATTAACTCCTTTAAATGGCAATATATGGCATGTAATATGTTATTTGATCGGAAGTTGCCATCTTTTTGAGAGGTTCTTTCGTATTAGTTTTTGGTATCGGAAAATGAAATGCCGTTATTTCAGTATATTCTCGTGAGTATAGTTCACGGGATATTCAAGGGTGCCAGTTTTTCTCGTTCGCGGGTTATTGACGCGAAAATCCGGTACTCAACTTTTTTAATTTTGTCTTTAGGCGCCGCTTTTAATCCCCTCCCTCTTAAGCTTAGAGACGAATTTCCTTGTACTCGCTGTCAGGGCTTCCGCTACTCTCCTGTACCCTTCTTGGAAAGGTTTAATTTCTGGTTATGATATATGTGAATTACCTTTCTTTGTGTAGTGTCTAGGAAACGCAATATTCCATTTTATTTGAAAGCGCGTTTAACGTTGGAAATTCTTAAAATTTTTACTAGCTTCTTTATTCATTTTTGTACGAAACGTAATCGAGAAGAAAGATTAAAGTATTCTAAGAAATATTATAGTTTTTTTCTTTTCTTTTGCCGATATTGAATGACGTTTTTCGGGGAGCGATGGTGACGAACGCCGTCGTTGAATCTCCGACTTCACGCCCGGCGTGACGATTAATCGCTCGGCTGAATCGACATTGTCAACGCAATCGCATCGATTCCGTGATTGATGAAATTTTCTCCCAATGAAATTAAATAATGCAACAGTGAATTTGATTGGTTAAGTTGGCACTGATTTGCGCGTTAATCGCGCGCGAATTGATGGCGGAGCGAATGATTTATGCGTTTCCTCAGTCTCTGAGAAGTGGATGGGACATTTATTAATAAATATTCATGTATCACTGCTTTGATTATTCTTCTGGGAGATTTTATTCCAATTTAAAAGAAATTATTATAGAGAAGTGGATTCGTCAATGCTCGATTTCACGCCGCCTTATTCATTATTATTACTTGTTAGCCTAGCTTCAGGGGCAAATGCATGAGAGGTTGTCGTCTCTTCTTGGGTGAAGGAGTTATAATTTAAATACAAGAAGAAGTTGGTGGAGGTAGGGGTAAGGAAGAGATTCTTTTAATATCTTCTGTCTGACGATGACGAAGCTGCTGAATGGGTACACCGTTTTCCTTTGCCTCCCCCTCGTGCATCTGGTGCTAAAAAGTGCGCGAACAGCAGCAGCCTTTTGTCAAGGGAGGGGGTGTTGAATGGTTGAATACAAAATGAGATTCACGAAATTAAATTTGAGGAAATCAAAATGAAAGGGAGGAAAAAAGACGCTAGAGAGCTGGAGGAAAGCTCTCACGAAAATGATACAATCGTCATTTTTTTTCCTTTTTCTTTTAGAAGTTTATTTGCAAAAGAAAAAGGTTTCTCTCGTAACAAGGGATTTACACTCTCCTGCCTCCCCCCCATACTCTATACCCTTCCTTCCTTAACCCCCTCAAAAGGATTTGAATTTCCAATGCGTTTATCTAAAAATGAAATTGACTCGGCCAGAGAGTCCTATTGGAGCACGCAGATAACATATGGTTGTCATCAAGAAGGGTTTTTGACATGAAAAATTCATTTTTATGGCGGAATTAAAGGTGATGCTTAGGCTCTTGTTGTTCTTTCTTCTTAGGTTCGCTCTCTTTTGTGGAAGTTTCTTTCTCAGAACTCTTCTGTGGGAATTCTTTAGAACGAATGTCTTTCAGAGCGAACAGGTTGGCCTATCTACAATATATGGAAATTTGTTTTAATCCGTTTTTATGCAAAACAATGTAAGAAGAAGAAGAAGAAGATAGGACTTGATCAGAATGAAACTAAAGGAGGACCTAATTGTTTAACAAAACGGACTCATTGTTGGTGCTCCTCTTCCTGGAGCCACGAGACAACGAGATAAAAATGGCCCGAAGACAAGTGGTTTTTTTTAACCAATGACTGTTCCCAAACCATATCTAGCAAAACAGCCTTGCACAGGGAACTTAAGCGTATCCAAATCGGCGTTAGCGTACCGATACGAAAAGCCCTGATTTTCTGCAAAGAAAAGGGAAGTTCGTCTAAAGTAGTGTCTGGAACATCTTATTAGACACATGAAGACTAGAACAAGGTTATGTGGCCTGAAAATCACGATACACGTAGTTTTGTGCCGACTGAGGCGGGATCCCCACAAACCAATACAGCAGAGCCTTATTTAGAGAACTCAAGGTTCTGATCGTGGTGTTGTGTATGGAGCTGCTTCTAGTATGGTATGGTCCCGTAATATTCATAGAAAGTCTGGTGCGTTCTACACGGACTACCTGAACATTGTTACCGAGCAAGTCCATTCTACGTTTTCATCATAGACAACAATGCTCAGCGCGTACGCTTGTTTCAGCCAGGATCAATTCATAGAAATGGTCTTAGGATTCTCTCCTAAAACGTGTCTAATGTACACTTTTGCGATACTAGCGCCAGCTGTTGGGTGCTTACTGAATTGCATGTCGCAATTAACCTGAAAACTACTGTGCTGTTTACTTGCTTACTAGTTTTCAGGTTAATTTTGACAATAAACTCAAAACTAATTAAAAGATATGGGCTGACAGCGTTTTAGTGAACGCTCAACAGGGGCTGGCCATGGCCTGGTTGTCTCGTCGATCGGCTAGCTGCTGGCTGGGTGACGGCCACTGGCTTGAGGACCACTGCTGGGTGGGACAGATATTTGAGGCATGGCTGTTGGGGGACTTTAGTCTGATCCATTTGCTGAGTGAACCAGTGCTGGATGTCCAGCAGGTGGTGATTGCCACTGGTTTGTTCGTCCGCCAGCAGCTCTTCCATCATGTCTCCTCGCGTGCTTCGGAGGGCACGTTAAGCCGTCGGTCCTGGCTGCTACTGTTATCTCGAAGCAGCCATTAGTTAATGGGATGGCGCAAAACTCCCTCGAAGGAGTAAGTGTCGCGGATTATGGTTCTGGGATAATCTACCCTCTGTACAAGATAAGTTAATAGCGCTAGTATCGCATCAGTCTCTCTCTCTCTCTCTCTTTATACATTGTTAACGTTCCTAAGCATTGGGGAATGGAAGACCATTCCAGTTTATTGGACTCTGGTTCTACAGTCGTTGAGCGCGCTCGAGGATGGCTTCTATCATTTAATCTAGTCGCCCCAGAGCAAGATCCTCTTCCAACAAATCTGCTAAGAGAACTAAGAGATTGGCTGGTGAACATCTGGCCTTATATTGGCTTTCAGCTTATTGACTCCATGCCAACCTGCATACACGTTGTTAAGTCTGAGTGCCAAATGGGTTCCAGTAATATATTGATATTATTTGTGTGTTTCTGGTTCAGCATGCCTATTTCCTCTTTAATAGAAAATGCATACGTACCAACTTCGAGAAAATGATATTTGTACATTTATTCCGAACCGCTGTAATTCATATGTTTAAGTTGGTTTATTCTAAAATAATTGGACGGGGCCAGATCGGTGTGGCCATAAGATGATTGAGAAATAATTTTGTAAACACGTTTCATTCCAGCGAACACAGTTGCAACATACCATAAATGCCAACCTATCTTACATTACAAGTATTTCTCTGCTAGCTTACTAACATTTTGTTCTTTAATATTTAGAAATTAGTTGACAAAAAGTCACCTTTTATTTTTCAGCAAATCTTAAATGAATTAATTTCTAAGCATTGTCCCAAATTTTCTCATACGTATCGCTCCACACTTCAATAATGCTGATGGTTGTGGCTCATTATGGGTTGAATTCTTTCACTCGATAATGAAACGTTTATGTCATCAGATATGCTGTCTGCGTCGAACTAAGCGGTGGAGGTACTTGTCCTATTCGTATCGGGCCGTTGTTCACCTTAGTTGCGGTAAGCCTAAATTTTGAGGTGCTCCCGCCGGGCCCATTGACACTCAGCATCGGAGGTCTCGGTCTTCTTGGATTCCTCATCTCTCAACCTGTTTTCTATGAATCTTTTGGTGTTTATTATAAATGAATTTGGATATTCTGTAATTTCTGCGAAATTTCCACACATCGAAGGCAAGTATAAATATTGAGGGCGGTTTATTTTAATTTTTTTTATAAAGCGCAAAAAACACTTCAAACATCGTGCTATGTACAATTAAACCAAAATACGTATATTGCACGGGAAAATGGAAGTATTTGGCAGGTATGTAAATTCTTAAACGAGAGGTCAGGTGATAAAAGAGTTAAAATACATTGCCCGCATTTCAGCGTGCATTTTTAACTAGGGGACAAGAAATGGAAAAGTTTGATCATCGGATAATAAAACATTCATTGTTGTTAGGAGTATATTAAACAAAATTGGTATCGTATAAAATTCACAGAACTGTTTAAGCAACATAATTATACAGAGGATTAAGAAGGAATAACCCGAAAAATGCCTTCGAACGAGCGCGTTTATACAGTTTTGTGGTTAATAAAACGTCGGATAATGGCATATCATTGCCTGCCACCCTAAAAATATCATTTGAAACGCAGCGACCAATTAAAAATGCAGCCCCCCAGTGGAAAACGCACGTTCATTTACAATACGAAACTGAATAATCGACAGCGGATTATTTTATGACCCACGGGGATGTCAGAGGCAGATGACGATTTCACATCGGAACCGTAAAATATTCTCCACAACAACAACAACAAAGGCAACAAAATCGACTTTGAGCGTAAACGGCTCCCTCGAAACTTAACAAACCAATTTGGAAGCAGCATCAATTAAAACTGCAACGAATTGGCGTAAACAAATCAATCTTTCTAGAACTGAAAGTAAATTGTTACTTAAAAACTCTCGAGTCCTATTCACGAAGCAAAACCGAAGCAACAAAATTTCTCGTTTTCCTCTCGTCATTACGAGGCTTCAACGAGGAACTAATTCGATTTGAGCAATAATTCTTTGAAAATCGAATTGTCCTTTGCTTGTGCTTTGGCGCATTTGCTTTTGCTTAATGCAATTAAGAGCGGATGAAAAGAGAGGGGACTGGAGAGAGGCAAAGGGAACTCCTGCGGAATAAATAGTGTAAGGTAGTACAAAAGGGGGAAAAGAAAAATAGAAAGAAGTTGAATTGATGGAGAGGCTGCTAATTGTTTTCCTCTTTTCACTGATAAAATAAAAGCGACAGAACAGATCTTTCACGAACCATTATTAATTGAGGGTTGTATAAACAGAATTCAATGGATGTACATGTATGGCTTAATGAATTAGAAACATGTGTTTAATATTTTATTGGACCCTCACTGGGGCAATTTGTCCCAAACTAAATCCTAAACTAACCCTCGTATCTTCTCGTGCAGATAACACCCTGAAACAGCAAGGACTTACCAAAGTCTTTGACACAAAGACAAGTGGACAAGTAAAAAGGAGTTGACTTCTTCTGTCTGTTTCTCACTCTGTCCTGTTGCTACCCCTGGAAAGGTCGGTCTGTCTTAAGCAATCGATTTCGGTCAAATCAATCTGTCACCTAAATGGAAAAAATGTCGATTGGAGCCGTTTCGAGATCGCTCTCGAGGTTAACGAGTTTTTCTCGAACTTTTGGCCTCCTCTTGCTGGATAGGAAAGGTCATTTGCGTCGCAGTTTGCTAAAAGTAATCAATCGTTTGGAAGAAAGAGAAAGCCGTTCTTCTTACTTATGTCTTATGTCGATAACTCCTGAGTGTAGAAGGGTTCATGTTTCTTGCGCTGCATTATGACGTCATTTGGGGAGAAGTGATAGAGCGGGATTTTTTTTAATTTTTAAACTGTCCAATCAGGAAGCGGAATTATCATCCCCTCTGTCAGGATTGGTAGTTGTTAGTTTTCTTTCGCTCATTACTATGTTGAAATGCGAAGGTATCTCAATGAAAAGTGTTTTTATGCAAAATAGTTTGAGGTCATGTGATTTAAACGTACCACTTACTAAGAGCCAATTTTGAGTTCAACAGCTTTATTAACTTCCCACCCCACCCTACGCGACAAAAAAAGTATTCAGTTTTATTTTTCTTTTCATGATAAAGTGGGAGGCCTGTAAGAACGTACAAGGCTCATTCAATAAATAAATAACCGGAAAAGTATATTATAAAAAAAATCTAAAATACGACCGTGATAGTTACATGTTTGTTACTTTGTGGAGGCATGCTTAAGCTATTCATTGCTGGGACTGGTAAGCCCACCTCGCACATAGAATGCTGGGAAATAGTACCACAGGATGGCGGCATCCTCACAGGAGTGCTCCAAGCTGGAGCAGCCAGTGTTGCAGATGTTTGTTGAACGAAGCCGTGCTTTTGTTCCGTGACAATGCGAGACCACAAATTGCTAGTGTCAGATTGTCTATCATCGAGAAACTACTGTTTGAGTGCTTAAACCACTCTTTGTATTCACTGAGTGCATCTTTTCGTGGGTCTGTGGTGTGGAATGTGGAGGTGCGAGATCGGGTGAATATGGAGGTGGTTTAAGCGCTAAAACAGTAGGTTCTCGATGATAGACAATTTGACATTAGCAATTTGTGGTCTCGCATTGTCATGGAGCAAAAGCACAGCTTCACTCAACAAACATCTGCGACACTTTGCTACTTCAGCTTGGAGCACTCTGTTAGGGTGCCGCCATCTTGTGGCACTATTTTCCAGCATTCTATGTGCGAAGTGGGTTTACTAGCCCCAGTCAGTCAGAGGAAGATGAAAGCATAAAAAATAACTAGTTTTTCCAGAATAATGTTAAAAAAATTTTTTAATTTATTTTTTTTAACATTATTATAAAATTTCCTTTTTTCTATACTCACTCATCATCACAAAGGCATACAAAGTGAGCTTAATCGTTACTGATTATTACTGGTTTCTGTGGATACTGTTCTTTTTGTTATTGTTGCTTGCAAAAAAAACAATGCCGCGTTGTGAAGCGTGTGTAGTTTTGGTTGCTGGGGGAAGCAGATTTTTTTTTTTTTTTTGTTATGGAATTTTCGATCTTTCTCTCTCTCTCTTGAAGGGGAGACTTCTCTATCTTATGGAGTGTTTTATCGTTGCCGAGTTGCTGAAGAAGTTGTTGTCTTGGTGGACCTGGTTGTCGGAGTAACTATCTTAAAGTGAGTAGTAGTTGTAGGAGCAACTATAGACTTTTTATTGAAGTTGTTGGAGCAACTATCTTGCAATGAGGACCTAGTTTTTGGTGCAATGTTTCTACATATTGGTTGCGCTGCCCGTGTATCTTGAACTTACTTCTGGCTTATTGGATGTGGCATCTAAGCAAGTGGAACTATCAGTAGGCTGGGATCGTTATAAGCTGAGTGTACGTGTCCGAGCATATCTCAGTTAGATGCATTGGAGTGGTGTTTAATGCAAAACACCCCACTCATTTGTTATCGATTATTGGCTTCACTGCCATGCTTCCTATCTTTCTCCAGGCGAACAGTGGTGTAAGCAAGTGGAAAAATGAAACACACCAAAACAAATTATTGACAGCACAAATTTAATTCCCTGAAAGAATAACTTTAATAACTCTCGCCGTTTGCCTGCTATTCCATTTTAAAAACCGTCAGCTTTTTAGGACACCCTATACATATCAATAAGTGCGAAAAGACTGAAGTTAAAGCAAAAGATGAGCCAGCAAAAGAATTATGAAAATTTGGATGATTAAAATAGATTTCTAATCGTAATCGTAGGCGCTGTGTTCCAGCTACTTAATTTTTAGTTTGAATAATCACCATCGGCTGTCTAAAAACCTCTAGCACACAGAATCGCCCAACCGAACCAAGTTTTGCAGGAAACAGCCTTCGTCAGAACTAGAAAAAAGGGCCTTAATGACTTGGAAAATACTCTCGAAAGGTGGATCCAGAATATTCAACCCCACGAAATATGTACGGACAAACGCGGATCCAAGTCGGCAGTCGCATGCCTATACGACTGGAAAGAACAGGAAAATTCTGCAAGAGTGGTATCTGCAACATTGTGAATGGACATTTGAAGACTGGAAGAAGGTTATTTGGTTGACGAATTGTGATACACATTGTTGTGTCCCGACAATGCAGTGAATTGTCAATGGGATCCCCAGAAAACAAAGGATCTAGCATGTCTTGTTGGAGAGATCATGGTATGAAAGATCTTATAGACCAAGTCCATTCTGGAACGTTATATCCGACAGCAAGATCCTCTTCCAACGAATATGCTGAGAGATCTAAGGTATTGTTCGGTGAATGTCGACTGACTTATAAGTATACTTCATCACCTTATTGAATCTATGCCATCCCCGCATACATGAAATATTAAATTGGTATTTCTGACTCATTGACCATGGTGCTTTGCTTTAAACTTTCGAAGCCAGTTATTATTCTTTAAATTAATAGATGGCATTGTGTTTATTAATGGGCATGCAGTCTGCCACGGAATGAAATTTACCATGAAGGATGCAGAAATTAAGGACGAACAACTGTTGATTCCAAAACCCAATCCACTCTTCGTATAATTGCGAGCTTTTTTTCCCCCACGGAACGCGCTGTGTTATTAGAAGCAGAGACCCTTTTTAAAGTTTGTATTCTTATCAAAAATTCAGTCCTGCCTTGGTTTTTATCTTCTCTGGGAACGTTTCGTTTAATTTCCTCTGTTTTGTGAGCTTTCCCGCCCCCTCCCGCCTTCCTATTCCTTCCGCTTCTTTGAGTGTCGCATTGGTTGTGTGCCATGGTGATTGTGTTGTCTTCGTTTCTCCTCCGGGGTCGTCTCGCTGTGGTCAACTGGGATTAAAGAACCGCCTCGCACACCCCTCCTCTGAACATCTGAACGCAGACGATAAGATAAATTCCGTCACCGGTTTGTTGTTTGAAAATTCCGGTCGATAGGTGATCGATTGAGCGCTTCTCAAGAAACCTGAAAGTCTCCGGTATTTCCTTTTACTCTCGCGATACACGGCTTCGGATTTTGGGTTTGGGTTTGGGATTTGTTGTGGGAAGTTTGTTCTTAAAGTAAGCATTATTTTAAGAAATGGTTGTTTAATGGGTTTGTTCTGGCAGTCTACTCTTTTCATATTGCCTATCACGCATCAGTTTTCTTCAAATTTAGTCCTTCTTTTTATGGGCTTCTTGGCAAAGCTTGGTTTTAGATTTAGGTGATTTGTGTCTGCAGTTTTAAGCTTTTTACATTTATGTATTTGTTTTTCCACTGGTATCAGATCGTTGCATATCAAATGTCGGATTTCGAGGTGGGTTCCGCGCTTCAGCACGGGTTCCACGTATAGTAGCAAGTACCCATAACAAAGTGGTGCATTCCCAGAGATAAACCTATCAGCGACCAGCTGCCTGAAATATGCATGTCTACGATGATATTTAATAGCGTTTGAACCCAAGCGAATTAAGTGTGATAATGCATTACGAGTTCAGGTTGAATCACACTGCATCCAACGCCTCTCGGAACATAAGGTATTCGGTGTAGGCACCATAAACGAAAATACTGTCCAACGTTGGGTCCGAAAATTCCGGGCGGGAGTGACGGACCTTGCAAATGAGCCACGCGACAGACCGCCCAACGTGTTGAATGACGCTGATCCGAAGCGATCTGTGGAAGAGGACCCGTCAAAAACTGTTCGGGACCTTGCAGGGGATCATGCTGTATCAGCGTCGACTATCAGTAGACACCTTAGGACCATCGGCAAGGTGAAAAAGCAGGACAAATGGGTCCCACATGAACTTACGGAAAACCAAAAAGAGTGTCGGTTGGAGGTGTGTACGGAATTGCTTTTGCGCCATGAACCGATCTTTTCCAGAGCCTGGACAATTTTCTCCGGAGGAAAACATTCCTAATCCAAGCAGACGTCGAAAACTCATTCCGGGAGTTTATTGAGTCCCGTGACCATGATTCTATCAGAGAGGGCTCGAGAAGCTGCCAAATCGTTGGCAACAATGTTTGGATTGCAATGGGGGTTATTTCGAATAGCACGTGCGAAGGTGTTCTTTCTAGAGGGCCATTAAAGATGACTTCTGCAATTCGACATTTGTTATGCAAAGACCTGGTACCTGAAGCCATGTAGGATGTAATGCTTCCGACAGTTGAAGGGTTTAGTGGAGGTTCCATGAAGCAAACATGGCGCTCGAGGAGATCTAAAAGTACTGGATTGGGTTTACGGAATTATGGGTCAGTGAAGTACGGGGAAGTCTTGGCCATATGACTGGACGTAATTTTAGGCAATGCATAGTTGTCTAGGATGTCCTGGTAAAACCTCGGCATGCATAATTTCAGTCTTCAAGAGAAACAGCCCCACATCACAATGCTAACACCATCAAATTTTGACAGTTGACCCAATAAAATGACATAGCGTTGCAATAACATAGCGTTTTGCAGGCTTTCACCGTACGCATGCACGACCATCAGATTGCAGAATGTGTATTGAGCTTCATCGCTCCATACAAAATGTTTCCATACCTCTATACCGGGGATCGGCAATTTTTTTTTGTAAACGACCAAATAGTAATTATTAGGGTCGCTCAAATGAAAGTGGGACTGCTCTCAAATGGTTTTGGCAAATGGTTTAATGGTATCATTGTGGTAAGTATATAGAATAAAGAGGATACATACGGAACAAAACGCATATTTGGCTTTAAGGTTGATACAGGTGCCTTAGCGGTCCACCCGGGGTGAAGAACCTTCGACCAGGGATTGGCCATGGAACCATTTTTCAGTGGACCAAAGACATACGGGGAATTTTCGAGGACCTCTCATCGAAATCGCTACAACAAATCTTTGTATGCAGTAGCCACATTGTTGTATAACAGAATAGCCCCTTTGGACAAAATATCACGTTGACGATATTTTGGGGCTATATGGGGGATGAAGAATGGTTCCACGGCCAATCCCGGAGATTCTTCACCCAGGGTATTCATCATTTCATAGACCACTGAAAGGCCTTATCAACCTTCAAAGCCTTTTGTTTCGTATGTCTCACTCCTTATTCTATGTACTTATCACGCTGATACCATTAAGCTATTTGCCAAACCGACAGCAGTCTTACTTTCATTTGGGCGACCCTTACATTTTAGTTTCTGGGGGCTACAGGGGCAAAGTCAAGGATATATATTTTTTTTTTTGATCGGCTTACTTAAATAACTAGCAAAAAACAAGTGTTCGCAAATTTATTCTTAGTTCGCGTTAATTTATTCCATAGTTTGCATAGTAGTCTCATCGCCCCCCCCCCCACAATAATTGATTGCAAAGTGCTCAAAAGTTCATTGATTTGCGATGTCGGTCGTTCTCTTGTCAATTTTTTTCAATTTTTTCAATGTTTTGATTTTGACTTCACATTCGGATAGAGCATCAAAAAGTCAGTAAAAGTTACAATAGGCACTTATGTCCTATTTCTTCGGTAACATGGCCAAAACGGTGGTTAGTTAAAATTTTGGTCTTTCGCTCCTGGTCATAGCACCAAAATGTTTAATTTATAATCATCATTTTGACCTTATGCCTATTATAATTTTACTGACTTTTTGATGCTCTATCCGAATCTGAAGTCAAAATCAACGTTCGAAAAAATTGGCAGCAACGACCGGCTTCGCGAATACAGTAAAGATGCTTCTAATGAACATCGTTATGTTAATGCATTACCACGCATTCCCAACTGGTTTTAGGTAGTTATTGTTTTAAGTTACGGCACTTTTTCCATCCCCGTTTTTGTTATTGAAAATGAATGACATTGTTGAGTTTTATATAAATAATGCACGGCTGTTATTTTAAAGAATGTACGGGATTTCTAAATGAAACCTTTCAGCTGTCAAAGGTTCAGCTTATTTCATTTCCTCTTTTGCTTTTGAAAAATGTTCTTCTCTTCTCCCCTTTAGAATACTCCCCCCGAAGCACTCCCTTGCGCTCGATCCCATAGCTCCGGATGACATAAAATTAGTTTGGTCTGTAATTTTCCTCCTAATAATAATGAATTTGGAAATCGCCCCCCTTCTATTATCGTCTTTTCTATCTCATTATTTCTCATTCAGCTCGTGTTCTTATCTCTTTCTACCCAATCCTCCTCCCATTTTCATCTCTTGGCCTTTTACCTTGAGGTCTCTTTTCTATTGATTGAATGGAAACTAGAGAAAGAGGACCAGAGAGAGAGAGTGGGATTATAAGGTTGGGAGTAGGAGGAAGGGAATTACATGAGTTAAGGGGAGGTAAATTGAAGGGGTTGGGGTCTGGGAGAAAGAGAGAGAGAGAGAGAGAGAGAGATGGGAGGCAGGGGACTGTTTCGAAGGCGGCGCTGTTTGCATTGCGCGTCTTCCATCGATGGCTCAACTGTTGGCGATCGCAGGGAGGACCATGAGCCATGTAACGAGATTACCATCGGCCGGTCGCCGCATCTGTTTAGTTTCCTCTCTCGCTGCATGTGTATGTGTAGTGCTTTAGACCCAGTTGTTGTTGCTAGGCAATGTAACCTATGCTTTTTTCGTAAATTCAAACAGAAGAGAGGAGAAGAGTGTATAGCGTTTAAAGCTGTTCAAATTACGCTTGTATGCTTTCTTGTATTAGCCAAAACATACAGTAAAAATTTTTTATACAATGCATGGCCACTTTTGAACAACTGTACATGATTTTCATAAAAGGAAATTTATAAAAGAAAGCAAAAATTATTTTCGCATAGCAACTTGGGCTTAAAATATGAGGAATTTCATTTTTTACATATACATTTATTTTATAAATATAGACTTCACATTTCAAAAAGCTCTATAGGAGTCAATATTGATCAGAATGACTAGAAAATTTGCATGGCTTCTCTTGAGGCTATGCAAAAAAAAAAAAAATTACCGTTTTTTCCGGACTATAAGTCGCAGTAGCGAAATTTCGAGCAAAAACGTAAAAAACAATATATAACTCGCATTCGCTGTATAAGTCGCATTATAGGGCACCTCCTAGATCATTCTACAATTTTTTTACCAAAAATAATCCTTTAATTCCATAATGAATGATAAACTCTCTGAAATCTCTTCGCTGCAACATTTCAGGGTTTCTTAGTAGCAATTTAAAACCAGTTTCGATGTTGGCCGGCGAAGTATTTTAGACACTTTTTTTTCCTGCATGAAACCCGTAATTAATAAGTTCATAATGAAGGGCAAACTACCCTCTAAATAACTAGAGCTGACACAGTCATAAATGCAGAATGAACGCAACCAGTCTTGGCCACATATCTTTTTAAAGAATAGCGAGCCAAAAGCGTTTGAATTTTCATTTAAATTTCATGTATAAGTCGCATTCACTGTATTAGTCCCAGGACCCTGTAGTAGCTAAAATTTTAGAAAAAGTTCAGCTGATACTCAGGAAAATACGGTAATTTTCGTAAGTAGCATAACTGGCACTTTATTCCACTCAAGAATGATACAAAGGTAATTTTGTTTTTTAAATTCTTTGATGTCTTGGATTTTTACAAAGGCGTGATAAAACGACTTCACAAGAACTGCACAGATTTTATTGCTAAGAACTATCCGAGCAATTAATGCGAATTTAGTCTTTCAATTTGGTCTATTAAAAGGATTGCTTTTGTATATATAATTTTAGATTTCCGTATTTATATAAGTCGCACTGTTGAAAAGTCTAGAAGAATCGATATAAAAGCATATATAAGTCATAGGCGCTGTATAAGTCGTACTATATGTCTGCATATAAACAACCACAAAATTGCCAAAATGTGCTTCTCGATATCATAGTATACTAATCAGCTATGCAGCTATGTATGAGGGGGCCCTTGCAATAGATAACCGATTTCTGTTCAAATTCTTTGCTTTGCTTACAGTTCAAATGGCTCCCCGTCATGGCTTCGTTATTCCAAAATCTCTCCACGAATGGAGTGTTACACTCAAACAAAAATTTAAATTCCTCTTGTTTTCCACGTATTGTTTTTTCATAAATTTCATGAATACATCGCATTCGCTGTATAAGTCGCAGAGGCTAAAAATCGTGTAGAAAAGTGCGACTTATAGTCCGATACTGTAGAACTTGGCAACTAGAACTAGGTATCTATCTTCAATAGAAAAATGAAAGGAATAGTGGTAATAACGAACACGGGTTATTCAAAAAGGATAGTGCAAAGGTGCAAAAGTAAAGAAAATTTATTTTTAACTGAACTGACGTACAAAAATCAGAATTCCGTTTTCATTATTTTCTTATTTTTAATATTATAGTGCTGCCTCTATGAATTGCCGAAGCCATCCCGTGAAATCAATAGCGCGTTCTGCGTCTTTGCGCAACTTTAGTGTAGTTGACTATATTTTTTGATTTCTTTTTTAAACATTTAGATACTCCCTCCTGGCGAAAACTTAAGCAAAGTTTACCCCGTCCCCCCATCCTTTCAAGTTATCTTCGCTCCAAGAGGATTTCCAATGCGAGGAGTGAAAGGCCTTTACGAGCCATAAAATGCGATCGTTTACTCGAACAAATTAGCTTTTAATTGTAATAGCATTAAAGCGTGATGTAACCGATCTGGAAATGTTTTCAGTGTTAATTTTAAATGGTAGAAAAATAGTCGCGCCTCTATTTTTTGTTGTGGGGGAGGTAATCACCCGAGGAGTTTTTGTGGGGTTTTAAATATTTAAGGTTTGTTCTTGCAGCATTTAATTACATAGATTAATTGCTCTGTTGTTATTGGGGGTATAAATTATCTTTTAGTGAGGTATTGTTTTTAAGATTTTTACTTTTGTATTTTTTGCAGAAGCTTGGCTTCTGGAATACGTGCTGTTTAGTGCATAGTGGGTTGAGGCATTAAACAATAAACGATTTGGCCTAGAATCCCGCTTAAGTTCTCGATAGGGTCTAGTCCGGAAATATTACTGGCCACTTCATGAGTACTTATTGTGCGCTTATAACTAGCTCCAAGTTGATCTGATCACATGTAGAGAAGCGTTGTCTTATTCCAAATTGAATCAATCTTTACCAGCAATTTCTCTAACGATGGGAAAAAGATAATCCTTTAGTGTTTGCTGATGTTTTTCTGCATTTGATGACTAATTAAAAGGGCATTGCCCACAAAGTAACCGCTCTTCCTTCTTGTTGTCTACTATAGAAGTTTCGATCTTGGGTCCGTAGATCATGCAATAATCCTTCCGCTCGTCAGTCCAAGACATGTGTTTCTTTGCCTACTGCAATTGTACAGTCTAGTGTTTCACGATCAGTTGTAGGTTCATGATTACTGACTTATCCTCCAGGTGATGTTATTGCTTAATGCTCGTTGATTATCATCTCTTGAAGTTGTGGATTTCGGTCGGGCAGAACGTCGATTTTTAGGCTCGAAGGAATCTTTTTTTTAAGACTGAATAGAACACGGCAACACTTTTTGCCTCAATTTTCTTTGTTATTTCTACAACACTTACTAGGGAACCTCACGGAGTGATAATAAATTTCCGAACCGAAAATAACACCTATATCCAATAACATATCGATTATAAAAATAATTACGTACCAAGGTTCATATTCAAAGATTTTATAAGCACATTAAAAAAGGAGTGGATTTCTACTAAATCAGTGAGGCTATACGACTTTGTATTTGGAACTTTTTCTCTATCTATCATGGTTCAAAAGTTAGTTTTCATAACTTTTCAGCGAATACTATGGAATACTTTTATTCAATCGGGCACGGCCACTTTCCTATAGAAAGACCTGACTTTTATAGCTCGAGCAGCTTTTGTTTTAAATTCATTCGACCGTTTCGGGAATTTCCTCTACACCATATATATGAAAGACTGTTTAATGTGCCTTTAAAATCTTTGAGTATGAACCTTGGCACGTAATTTTTTTTATAATACAGAGTGTCCCAAACTGATGTATACACTGTTTGAAACGTTATAGCTCAGCAACGAAATGAGATAGAAATATAAGGTTTGTTGTGTATGATCCAGACGGCGCTGGAAAAGCATAACCACACACGTTCATTGTTGTTCATTTGTTTATAAACCAAAATGGCGGCGAGACTTTCATTCGATGAACGTAAGTGGATACTGAAATGTTATTGGAAAGTGGAGAATGTTGTCGAGGTTCAACGACTTTGGAGGGTTGAATTTGGTACACCACCGCCAACAAGAGTAACATTAACAAAATTCCGAAAGAACGGTGAAAGATGTGTTGAAAAGTCGGTGGAAAAGAAAGAGAAGCTCCACTGATAACGAGAGTGTTGATGCCGTCATGTAGGTTTTTGCACGATCCCCAAAGAAGTCAGTGAGGCAATGCTCTCGTGAAATTGGCATCGCCAAATCCACTGTTCATCGAATTTTGCGAGGTCAAAAATGGAAGCCTTACATTCCGCCACTTGTTCAGTGTACTGTGTACTGTGGCAGAAGGTGGACATTTTGAACATATACGGCCTTAAGGAAGTTTAAGGAATAAAATACAACAAACCTTATATTTCTATCTCATTTCGTTACTGAGTTATAACGTTTCAGATTGTATACATCAATTTGGGACACTCTGTAGATACAATATTGGATGTAAGTGCTACCTATACTACTTTCGGTTCGGAATTTTATTATCACTCCGTGAGGTTCCCTAGTTAGTCCTTCATTTTCGTGTTTCGAAATTTCTGCTATTATTATCATTATCTGTTTTGAACTTCGTATTTATGGTTGGTTATCGCAAAAAATGTTTTTATAAATTTCAAACACCCCGAAATGATTAGTAAGCTATCCTTGAAATTTGCATGTTAATTTTTTTTTTTTACCCTTTTATCTCAATTTTTAACCGCCCCCCCCCCCCCAATTTTTTTTGATTAAGAGAGTGATTTTCTCGAACATATATTTAGAAAGTGTAAAAGAGGTCTTATCTTCTTTCGTTTCTCATCATTTCCGAACGAATGATATATCACATGCCATATCTTGCCATAGTTCTAAAGACCAAGTAACTACCACCACCCACAACTCCAACCCCAGTGGGACAATTTGGCCCAAAGTTCATATAAATTTAGATCTTGCTTAGAGGAATCTGCATTCTGAATTTCACACTTTTATATATATAAATACACGTATACCTTTTTGTCCCCTATAATTTCCACCCCAGATACTCCGACCCCAGTGGGCTAATCAAAATCAAACTAAATAGTGAAGGTCCACGTGCCCATAGTAAAGCTACATTCCGAATTTCAATCTTCTACCTCAAAAAATGCGGAAATTATGAAAGGGACGGACGGGCATTGTGAAACCAATAAGTAGCTCCATTCTTCTGCTACTTAACAATCGGAAAGTGCAAGGAGCAAGGTCTCCTCGTAAGTAAAGTGGTACCATCAACAATGTTATTCAGAGGAACAAACAGCTTCCACCTCAGGATAGGGGTCGTAGTGAAAACTGAACCAGAAACAAAACTCTGCATATCGTAACGCCTCAAAGAAGTGGCGGACACTTCATTCGAGAAGACTTTAAACTGCAGTGTCGGCATAAGGCTCAACGTTTCACCAACGCCAGAAAACTTTAAGAATAGTGACAGATGGCAATGGGTGGTCACCTTAGTTGAAGGTTGGAACCTCACAAAGATGGCAAAGGACGGGCTACTTTCACCAACGAAAGGTTTATAGGTTGCTGCTGCATATTGTTCTCCTGTTAAGCTCAACTTGGCTACTAACAAGGTTAAAGTCAATTCGGTCTACTTTCAACAGAAGGTAATGGACCCAATATACCATTAAGGCCACACCTGAAATACTTCATTAATCTGCTATGCAGAAAAAAAACAGGAAGCGGAATCAAGGTGATTCCGTTTTCATACATTCCGGTTAAGTCCCTAGATTTCTCTTTCTTAAACTTCTTAAAAGAGAGCTTGGAAACTGTCGATCCACAAAGTAGGCCACTTAAGGCAATTCTAATTACGAAAAGCTTATAAATCAGACCTCTAACCTATCTGGTTTGAGTTTTGTGTTTGTTTCTCTCTTTTTCTTTATTTTTGCTATTTCGTGGAAATTAGCTTTGAAATGAGAAGGGAAGGAAGAGAGAACTGTTTTTGCCCTTGCCGCTCAGTGATGCCGCCGTTGCTGCTGCGAGTGCCACGCTTCGTATTCAATTAAGAGCTTAATAATGATAAACAGCAAAGAAGTGGCAGCAAACTCACCTAAGCGGCAGAGGGAGGGATGGGATGTTTTTGGCCTATTCGAACGGTTTTATCCCTTTGCAAAATTATGGAGTCATATTCTATGGTTACGGGCACACTAGTAACGACTCCGATGAGGAGCCATTCTTCTTTTCGTTTGGAGGTTCTTTTTTTTCTTCTTCTTAAGCTTATCTTTTTTTAAACACTAAAACAAATTTCTCACTTGAAATTTAGGGCGTAAAGGGAGCGTGCAGCTCGACAATAAAGAGTAATTTGCGAGCGCCGTTTTGCCCGTGTCGATTTTTTTGAAGGTAGAGCATGTTGGGTGTTGGAAGGAACGCGTTCGAAGCTTAATTTTTTATTGAGAGTTGTTTATCGTTAATTGTATTATAAATTGGTAGGATTTGTTGATCATAAAATTTTGTTAACAATTATAAATAAGGGGATTATCTCGTTTAATATTCTCTTAATGAGCAGGAATGTAAACCACTTAGAACTGAGATTATTGTGCAAAGTATGTTTTTATCTGTGTGTAGGAAAAGGGCAGATAAACTGAGTCGCCGGTCAATCTTAAGGTATAACCGTCGAAGAATTGCGGATAATCATCATGTTCCATCAGTTTCTGTTCTCAATGTGTTCTTTCCTCTTATCTTTTGGTGAAGGTTACATGCTTGAATTAGCAGTCTATTCGTCGAAGTCTGTAGTGCCTAAATAGGGTGATTCAGATGCAAGTAAAGCGTAAAAACAACGGCAGAAACTACAAAACAGAAATTTTTTTTATGACGTCACTTCCTGATTTCGCCTCTTCTGCCCGACTGAAAATTTCTGCTTTTTGTAGTTCGGTCGAGTTAACTTTTGTGGCAGAAGCAGGGCAGAACTCTCTCTCTCTCTCTCTCTCTCTCTCTCTCTCTCTCACCAAATAAAAATGTGACGCTCAGCTCACAAAGGTGAAGAGGCCGAGAAAGAAAATTGATGAGGAATGATCGTCCACTTATATTGGGCAAGAATGCCGAACTACAACAAAGGATGGCGCTTGGGTAGCAGAAAACAAGAAAGCAGAAACCGGGGCATGTTTTTTCTGCCTTTTTACATTCTGCTCCTGGAGGTATCCCAAATGCAGAAACAGTTTCCTTTCTCGGCCTTTTCACCTTTGTGAGCTGAGCGTCTGACATTTTTATATTCTGTGTGTATGAGAGGGAGAGAGAGAACATCACTGTGACGGTTTTCTGTTGCTTGAGCAACCGTTTCTGCCTTATTTCAACCCAACTCCAAAAAGCACAGATTTTCAGAGACGAAAATAAGAAGTGACGTCATAAATTTTTTCTGCTTTGTGGTTTCTGCCGTTGTTTTTAAGGCATGTGGAAACCACCTTTTCTGCACGTTACAGCTGCACGTGACGACCGTAACGGGGTGGTCTTTGTGCACATAGGCCAGTGGCATGCCTACTTTTAACCGCAGGGCATCTTAGAAACCGAAGAATCTCGGCGGAAGATTATCGCGATTGGGGTGCTGACGAATGGAGTCGTCACGGACGAGTCGAGATTCAGCCTACAGTCAGACAGTCGACGAATGTTCATCTGTAGGGAAGTCGAAACAAGATGCAAAAAAGAGCACAATACGGCGGTGAATGATTGATGGTCTGGGCAGGCATAAGCATTGATGCACATTATTCGGAACGGCACTCTGACGGCTCTGAGGTACAGGGGTGAGATTCTTAGGGCTCTTATTATATCACACGTGGACGTCGTGATTGAAGAAGAGGGTATTGATCGTATGGAATAGCCAGCACACATCACCGGACTTAAATCACATTGAACATGTTCGGGACGCTCTTGGAAGACGCACTGCAGCTAGGCCAACACCTTCATATACTTTTCCTGACTTGGACTGACTTGGTGGCGAAACAGGTGTACAGCTGTCTTGGTGCTTCGAGGAGACCATACACCCTATTAGAGGCTTGGTCGAACTTTTTAACAAGCTCTTGTTCATTCGAAAAGCTTCAAACATGATGTATAGGAAATGTCATCATGTTCTCAAAGTGCCATATTGGAGACTATATCCAACTTATCCATTATTAGGGACTGGTCTACGTTATTTTGTATACAGGGTGTTTCATAATTGGTGTCCCGTCTTTAGGTCCAAATAACGACTCAAGGGGAACAGATTGGGGGAAAATGAATATTGATTATTTGGTTTTAATGTCCCCTAATTCAGAATAAAAACATTTCGCGTCCCTGGGGGTGAAGGGGTAAATTTAGAAAACTTTAATTTTGTAGGGGTAGGGGTTAGACCCCATGTGTTATTTAGAAAGTTGTATATTATGTAAAATGTGGGTTTAGCAAAAAACCCAGTGAAAAAATCTCATCCCCTGCCCTTTATCGAGTGGGTAAAGTGAAAGGTATGGCTAGCTAATGTAGACAAAAACCGAAAAACTCATTTCCCATTTCCCATGTACAGTTTTTTCATAATGTTTTTCCTGGGGGGAAAAGCCCGGTCGAGTTTATTAGCTTTTCAGGGTAACGACTCATTCATTCTCATTAATTTACAAATGTAGGCCCTACTGTTTTCTAATAAGTATGGTTTTTGTCCTTCCTATTGAACTCGCGTGATCCCCTAATTTTTTGTGAGCAGTGTATTTCCAGTGAAAACCCATACAACATATTTGATGTAGATCTTGAGAAAAACACGTTTGAAGGGAGAGATATTTCTAGTTTGTTTTAAATTTTTTTAGGTTGGACGTGTGTTATTGGATCCAAAGCTGGATACAAACGTGTCCGAAAACGTTCAAAATATTAGGGAAACATGATATTTCGTGTACGTCTTTTAGAGAACCGAACAGTGCTCACCCTGTTTTTCAAAGGCTCATAATAGCACTAACTTTTCTTTAAGGCCTCTAATACGTCTTATTAAGTTAAAAAGTCGTAAAAAATTTATTAGGCACAGCGTGTTTTATTTCTGGAGGTTGCTTAATAACGAATTTCAGGATTACGACGTCTTAAAACGGGGTGCCTTTTGCCTTTTGTTTGCAGCTGTTGGCGTTTCGACGTCGTCTGCGGCCGAACTGTTATTGGAGATTTAGTCCTTTGGCGGGCGGTGATGGCGGTGGCAGGCGGCCAATGTCGCGGTGTTGTCCAAGGGTTGCACGTGGATCTAACTTTTTCCGATATGAGAATCCTTTTCCTGTAACAGGATGTCTTGATGTCCTTAAAGAATCCACAAATTTGTCGGCAGACGGTGAGACGCTGTGTTACGAAATGTTGCGTGGATATTTTGCAATAACGGTTTCCTATACCCTGTTCGTTGCTCCATTATTAACCCGTGTGGGGTAGTGTAATGAAATTTTCGATTTTCTTATAGAACATGAAATTAATTGATTTAAATTTCGCATTCCCCTCTTATCTCTTAATATACCTACCCGGTATTATTCAATTCTGAATATGTGTATCTACATAGAAATTACACACTGGCCAATGTTTTATTGGAGCACTTTTTGGCAACCCGAATTACAGCATGTATACAGGCAGGTTGGTATCGACTCAATAAGGGATTTGAAGCATATGCAAGTCAACGGAAGACCAGGCCCTCATCAGACATTCCCTTAGTTCTCTTAGCAGATTTGTTGGAAGAGCATCTTGTCGGATATATCGTTCTAACAGATCCCAAACATTCTCTGAATTTGGATTCAGGGGTCTTTGGTCGACCTTTCACTAGCAGAAGAAGCTCCATACCATGGCACCTCTACAACCTTAAGTGGGCAGCCTGCAGCCATTCCTTAAGCACCTCCATACAAAGCAACGTGTATCGTGATTCGTCAGACCAAGTAGCCTTCCACACTTCACTTCTCCAGTCACCATGTTTCAGATACCATTGAAGACGAACTTTCCCGTTCTTTCTTGTTTTCGTATATGGTGCTCCACGTGCTTTACGTGAGCCCCCTCCTGTGCTACAGTTGTGTTTTCATCTGTTTCTGTCGTGGGACTTCCACACCTGGGTTTGTCTGCTACGGACCCGGTATCCATGAACTTCTTGAAGAGCCGGCAACACTAACATGGGACACAGATTAGGATCAGGGTAGTGATGTGCGATACCAATGAAGCATCGATACTTCCGGTATCGAGTACTTTAACAAAATACTCGATACCAATATCGAGTACTCAATGAGAAAGTATCGATAGTATCGAGTAAAAATGAGTATTTATTTGTATGGTAAAATGCATTTCTGAGAGGACGTCGAACCTATACTGGAGCACGTGGAGGCTAACATCACTCATTACAATTAGACCTCATTACTATTACTAGGAGGCTATCATCACGTGTCCGAGTCATTAGCTTTTTTTTTTTTATTTCCCGTGCGCCCATAGAGCGAGGCGTGAGCTCGACCTCGTTAGGAGAAATAAAAACAAACGCTTCGAAAAATACTTCCCTAATCAGTAGGCAGCTACTGGAATAAAAGCGTTAAAATATTCAACAGATTCTGAATTAACGCTGAAAATCGAACATCTTCATTAGGTGTCTCATAGTTTTTTTCAGTATCGAGTATCGATGTGCAAACTATCGATACTATCGATATTTGAGCCATATTACAATGAACGATACTTGAGTACTCGATACCGGAAAGTATCGATACTTTTGGGTATTGGTATCGGTATCGGCACAACACTAGATCAGGGTGCCGTTCATTGAATTCCGCTGCTACAGCCCTTACACTCCTACCTCCCCATGCCCTTATCAACTCTATGCTCTTCTCTACAACAAAGGGAAGAGCATCGCCTTTGTTTTCCTTGGAAAATTCTAGCCCGAAATCATGTGCCCCATGACCCCCTTCCCATTTAAAACCCTCTGGTGCATCCAAAATGGCGATTTCAAGGTGGCCGCCGTCCCTGTCACCTGCACCATATGACTTCCCCCTAGGCCTAATAGTCCGTCAATTTCCACAAACACGAATTGTGCAACGGGTGGTAAGGGACTTATGGCCCACTCTGTATTAGTTACCATATCTTAGCATTTAAAGTTAGAGGGGGTCTCATAAAGGTACCATTAGAGCACGTGACATTGTACCGATTTCGATCATCTTCGAACTCCTCCGTGCGATGATCCATAAGTATCCATTGACGAAAAAGCTATTTTGAAAATCTTTCACACGCTACAGAAAACCGAGTTAAGGTCTGACAGATTCCCTCTACTGATAAAGCACCTTTAGGTATATGATGAATTTCAATTTGAGTTAATGCTCTAAATATAAGGTAAAGATATTAATGGAAAAAGGCATAATAATAAGCTGTTCCTTCCCGTATTGCGATGGTCCCTGGTTCGAATCCAAGTCACGGAATTTTTCCTTCCTTTTATTCCATTAATATCTTTCTGCTTAGAAAATGATAAGAATCGATAATATGCTAATGAATATTTACATGTTTTCGTTGCATTCAGGCTTCGAACGTCGTAATCCAGATTATCAGTTGTATGGCGTAAGCTCCACAATCTTGCTTGCATGTAAACTGCTTTTAAAAATTCTTCCTGGAATCCTGAATTAAAAATGTGGTTATTTTAGACGTTGAATAGCATCCAAATAGAATTTAATATTTAAAAAGTAAGTAGCCTGAAAGAATGGACCCCAAAAAAAGGTGTGCCGCTGCTGAGAATATTGATGTTGCTGCTGCTCCTGTTGTTGTTGTTGGCGAAATTCTTAAAGTTTTTGGTTGACGTTGCCTGGTGCGATTAATCATCCTATGTCGTTTGTTACCTAGGAAAGAATTTTAATATTGAAAGAATTTTTCTCCAGGAAAAATGGAGGGTTTAGAGAAGAAGAAAAAAAAAGGAATGGAAATCGAGTGGCTTGCATAAACAGGTAATTTTTATGGTGGCGAAAAGATTCTCTTTCATGTTTGGAAATTCAAGAAAAGTGGAAAGTATGCTAAGTTCGATGAAAAGTGTTTGTAATTAATTTAAAAAGGACGAAAATGTATAGTCCTGTTGTTTTTCGTATTTTTAATTAAGCTGTTAAATGCGCTGCGTATATATAAATGTGTTTTATGTCTGCTATAGCGATGCATATTAAATTTAATTTTATTATTAGCATAGCGTTCTTCATTTTGAAGCTGCGTCTGCTCTGAGTTTAATCTGGGCTAAAACTTCCCTTTCTTCGTTTGTTGCTAGAGAGAGAAAACGATACGGGTTGTTTAATTGTTTCCGATGTTAATTAAGTTAACGTGCTTCTAAACATTCTCCACATGGTTCCCCCTCCAGGATCATATTTTTCACGGCACGCGCGACGAAACCTTCGAGGAGCATTCTTATCAGGAGATTTTAACTTGAAATCCACCCGCCTACCCCCTTGAACAGATATACATTTGGGTTTTTAAGGGTGAGATCTCGCGGGGTGGTGAGAATGTGAAATGTTCTTAAATTTGGGCGCATTTCGATAACCCAGTTTTAAAAATCCTGGATATGGAACTGGATGAGCTTAGTATTTAAAGCTGAGATGTTCTAGCGTGTGGTTTTGTAATGTGAGCTGGTTATAAAATGCTATTTGTGTTACTTTTCCGTATTTAATACTTCAGCTAAACTTATTCACCAAAATCGACTGTAAGCGATGTTCTGAAGGTAATGGAAGCAGGACTGTGAAATTTCAGGAAAAAAAACATGTTCAAGAAAAGTCAGAATGTGGGAATACGTAGCTATAGTAGAACAACTACCGTATTTTTTTTTTTGGGGGGGGGGGGCCCTGCGGCTTATACAGCAAATGCGACTTTTATAAAAAATTTACAAGAAAATCGGCCGTCATGTTGCACATTGCTACTAAGAGAAAGCTCAGACTAAACTTTTTCTTCACCCTTGCAATATTTAAATAACTAGATAGTCACACAAATTTTTAAATAGAATGCAATCTAGTATTAGAAGCATGAAAAATGAACTCTTTGTTTTATACAAATGGTTGGCCCTGAAAAAACTGCGTAATTAGGATCTGGAAAAACTTTCAAAATTTTCATCCTCAGTTTCGCTCTGAAACAGTTGAGCCAAGTCCATTGTGAATGATAAATATTGTACACGATGTATAGTGCGACTTATACAACGAATGCGACGTATATTTTATTTGTTCCGTGATTTTTCTTGAATTTTAGCTGCTGCGACTTATATCTCGGAAAATTCGGTACATATATCTGGACCATGAACGAATGAGAAACCTTGTCGTTACATTGAAGGATCACGCTTTGCGCTCTTTGAATCTGCTGGACGTGTTTGGCGACAACCCGGCAAACTATTTTTTTTCTTGTGTATTCACTAGACTTGGTCCCATCAGGCTTTCTCATATTTCGCCATTTGAAACTACTTCTTGGTCCACTTCGTAAGTTATCCCAATATGGGTACCGTAAAAGCGCAAATAACCAACGCATGCTATTTACCAGTTCTACACTGAAGCTAATAAGCGTCGGCCCAATTAACCGCCGCAGTGATTATCGAAATTGTCGATATTGTAAACGTACTGTGATGTCATTGGCAGACGCATTCTCTCTACTATTTCATGCGATTGGTCGTCGATATGTTGAAGTGAGGTTCATGTCCTTCTTTCTGTGCCATTAAGTAATGTAAGTTTCGAAAATTGTTGGAGGAGGAATCTAGCGACAAGGATTTTTTATTGCCTATGATAGGCCTACATTTATTGCCACTTTTATGCGTTTTTGGTAGGCAATATAGGCAATAAACTTTGCGAATTAGTTTTTTCACCACTTCATTTTTCTGCCTATTGAAATAAGCGCTGCACTGAATTTGCTGTGAACCGAATAATCGCCGCGGCGCTTATTTGCGCTTTGACGGTAATAAAACCAAGAAGAAAAACTAAAGAAATTATTCATTGACCTAGATTCGAACCAGAGACCTCAGGTCCTAAAAGGGAATGAAGTCTCCAAATTTTCTAAAGTGGGAGGCTAAGAGAGCAAACACTGGGTTCGCAAGTCGAGAAAGCCTCCTAGTTAAACTATCAGTGATCTGATGAAAACTTTCAATACCAGAACACGAGTGTCTAGGTCTTCGCCTGTCGAGGCATTCTCTCCAGTATTTACTTATTTGCTATGAGTTTTCATCAGTTTTCTTATGGTTTAGAAAGGAGTAACTCCTGACCTGCTGGCCCTATTCTTTAGAACTTAGTAATCTTTAGGACATTTGAAGATGGCTGAGGAATTTTTAAATTTGTTTTTCATGTCTTCACCTATTTCATAGGTCAACGTGGCTTTTTTGCATTGAAATCATGTTGGGGCACACTGTATTGCTGTCCAAGGCACTACCTCGGACACTAGACACTCTTCACGATGTTACTCCACAACACACGTTCTTTGCAAACCTCACTCGCTGCCTTCGAACAAACAACTAACAATTTGCTTGCTTTTCTAATACTCAGTCAGTCACTTTATTTAGGCCAAGTTTTTCTAGGCCTTCAACACAGCAACACCATACTCTTCTTGCATACATGTGCCTGTGGTATTCTCACTCCATACTCGAACAGCAGTCCGAACGTGACGATGCCGTCCTCCTTACTGAGAGTGAATCTGATCTGCTAGTTCTGCAGTGTCCTGTATCAAGAATGGACATGAAATTGAGAAGTCGAATGCGTGGTGTTTTATAGGTTAGGTTAGGTTGAGCTTGTATGTTGGAACAGGTGAATGAATGTATGCTGGAATAGGTGTCTGGGTTCATCTACCTGGGATGCCTGTTTGAGAGCAGTGGTGGCCTGGGTTCATCTACCTGGGTTGATTAAGGGATGTTCTGTTGAAAGAAGCGAGTATGGCGGTACATCACAGTGCTTCGTTGCGTAATCTCCTGTATGGATCTCACAAGAGTAGAGTACTGGTAAAGGGAATTTTTATAGAAATTTGAGATCTGAAATCTGTTGGAAATTTGTTGCGATACAGTGAAAGCAGGAAAAAAATCTTTTAAATCAAAATAAAACTTGGTTTGCAGTGACGGAACTACAGTCACTATCAGAAAAAAAAATTAATTTTGGATAAGAGTTCGGCACATGTAACTGAAACCATGAAACTTCAAAACCTCTCAATCAATGTGGACTAATTAAACTTTTGAGGAAGGGGATTCGCTGGATCCTGGAAGTTCCATCAGGTGACCTGTGTGTTGAGGAAATTTGTAATTAAAATTTGGTATTTCTAATAACTGAATTTAGAGACATCGACTGTTTTGTAGGTTTACCTTTGAGCCATCTTTGCAGAGAGATTCGCTTTCGGGTTTTTGTATCGTCGAACCGAACGAGCAAAATTAAAATTAAAGGAAAACCAAACTGAATTTTTTTTTTTACTTTTGTTTTTTTTAATAACAGAACGAAGTAATTAAATAGAACGGATTTTGGAATGAATGTTTAAAAAAAAAGAAAGAACCTGGCATCGATCCAAAATGCATGCAGCCTTTCGACCATGAAGAGGTTCCTTGTGAATAATTCAATGAGCGTGAAGTTGAGTTGTTTTTTATAAAAAAATGTTTAAGCATTCACTCACGTAAATAGATATTAAATGGATTACAATTATGAGGGAGGGATTTATGGGTGCCAAGAAGTTGACCGCATTCGTTGAAACCTGTTTTAATTTCTTCTTCCTCCTCTTCCTAGTAAGTAGCTCATTTTTCAAGAGAGCTTCCAATCATGTTTCGTTTAAGTCGAAATAAGTTTTTATTGAAAAACCCTAAAGAGAAACTGGGCGGGGTGGAGTTTTAGGAGGGTAGGCGAAGGAATCCGTTCGTTTTTGGCTCAGGTTCCTTCAAGGAATCCTTTAATATTTCATGAACGTTAGTTACAACTGGTGACTAGGTTTTTCGGTGAGGAGGATTCTATGTTTTTTTTTCTGTTTTTTTTTCTCTTCTCCTTTTCAAACTTTACTCTGTCAAACAACGAGGAAAGGAAAGGAGGGTGGTGGTCTTTAGAAGATCCTTCCGCGTTACGAATGTATTTTCTTCAAAGTTTCGTTGCTTTGGTAACAGAAGATGATGCCGAGCCAATCGATGCACCCACTAAGCCCCCAGTTTTTCATTCACCACCCGCAATAACAACAACGAAACTGATAATGCTATTAATTTTGAGAAGAGGAAAAAATGATCTGTATTTGGAGAAACCGCAGAGTTGGAATGTTCGCGAGAAATCTGCTTAGGGATACAAAATTAAGAATGCTTTGCTTGATTAATTATAAAGGCCTGTATTTTGATGAATTATTTGGTAAATTTCTGTATAAACGCTTACTTTTATCTTATTTGAGTAATATTAAGGAGCTAAAGTAGTCTGCAACCCTCCCCGCCAAAATCGGCCTCCAAATAGGCAGAAGCCCGAGCACGGTGATGCTCCCTCCCACTGGCGGCGATCGGGTGCGCCAAACACGGCTTGGCTGGACGTCGCTGGCCGTGCTTTAGAAGCCTATCGTGAAAACACCAGGAATTTTCTGCAACAATCTGTAATATTAAGAAAATAAAAGTATTTGGTTAAAATACTGGAAGAACCTGGATTCTTATGAATTTAAAGAATGTTTTAATGGTATACGAGACCTATATTTAAAATTAGACCCTACATCTTAAATAGTGCGCCAACCGGAATCGAGACCGTGCTCTTGCTATTGTGTTATTTTTTTGCATCAGGTTTAGACAACAACATGCCATTTGCCCATTTCTGCTATAAGCAGGGCCGGTTCCGGAGTATTTTGCATCCTAGGCAAGGACAGTAGTATGGTTCAGTATTGAGCCCCAGGTAATTGCAAGACCATACGAATAGAATAATGACACCCCTAAGTGATTGCAGTTTCTGTCTACTGCAATATTCTACTCATGGTATCGAATCAAAGATGTTTTCCTTGGGTGTTACCTGCAATCAGGATCCTTGTATGCGAGAGTCCATAGCTTATTTGGGATAGCTAGCTGCCGAATGTCCATTATCTCTTGCATGTTTTCAACAGGCCGCATGTGTGGTTGGTGTAGTGCAGGATACTTATCATTTCTATGCGGCAAGCAACATCTTTAACAACATGTAATATACCAGTTGCTGCTGAATACTCGCAATTCGTAGTAGCTAAGGTTGATATTCAGTAGCAGTCACACCGACCGTTCAGCCAGTATGTTATTCACATTGTAATTTGCAGTTCCTGTAAGTTACAGGCGTTTAGGTTCTTGTAAATTGTGGATTATATGTATTAAGTTCATTCTTAGAAATTGGCAAGTATACTATACGAATAGGCCTGATTTCTGCAAAGAACAAGAAAGTTCGCCTATAGTTGTTGGAATGTCGTATTGACTGGACACTTAAGACTGGGTACGTGGTTGCCTTATAAAGACTACTCAAATTTCTGATGGTGATGTCAAGCTATGGAGCCCCTCTTGTTATCATCCATCTCACGGATGACAAAGCTACCAGTGGTTTAGCATTGATTTTAGCTATCACGACATATCCGCGAGAATGACGTGAAACGTGTTTTAATTCGTTTAATAATAGTTCTTGACCAGAAGGGAAAAAAAGAACCTAACTGACTTCGAAAAGGGACTCATTGTGTGTGCTAGGCTTGCTGAAAGCATGAATGTCTAAAAGGGGGTAGCCATGGCTCAAAGACGATCAATCATGAGCGAGACCGCCGTCCTTTAAAACAGGACATCCATTCTGCAACAACTAAAGCGTGGTTCCCGCATGCGTAAAACAACGGAAGAAACAACAAAGCAGAAAATTATTGGCCATCACTTCCTGCTCTTTTCATTCTGTGAAAGAAGAAAGTTCTCTTTGTAGGCTATGACTCCGTCCAACTCGAAAAAACAGGAGTTTTCTGTCGGGCAGAAAGACGAAAGCAGGAAGTGACGTCAAAATATTTTCTGCCTTTGTTTTTACGCACGTGGGAACCAGGCTTAAAGCGTAAAAACACCGGCAGAAACCATAAAGCAGAAAAATTTTTATGTCGTCACTTTGTTTTCGTCTCTTCTTCCCGACTGAAAATTTCTGCTATTTGGAGTTCAGTCGACTTCAACTTTGGTGGCAGAAACGGTTGCTCAGCCAATAGAAAAACGATCTCTTCATTGTCCTCTCTCTCTCACAAAATAAAAGTTTTCTGACACGTTCAGCTCACAAAAGAAAATTGATGTGGTAACGCAAATAAAAGAGATGTGAAATATATATTATTTTTTTACATACAAATCGAATGCAAAAATTCGATGTGAAAATTCGATGAGGTATATTGTGTGCATTCGAAGCCGACCGTTTAGCTCGATCGATGGCTTCAGTTAAGTGAACTTATGTTGGGCAAGAATGCTAAACTGCAACAAAGGATGGCGCTTGGATAGCAGAAAACAAGAAAGCAGAAACCAGAGCGTATTTTTTTCTGCCTTTTTACTTTCTGCTCCTGGAGTTGTTTCACATGGCAGAAACAGTTTTCTTCGGTGATTCAGATTCAAGAAAAGTAAAGCGTGGTTCCACATGCGTTTACGGCAAAAACCACGAATCAGAAAAATTTTTGACATCACTTCCTGCTTTTGTCTTTTTTTCTGACAGAAAATTATTTCATCTTTGTAGGCTATGACTTAATCCAACTCGAAAAAAGCAAGAGTTTTCTGTCGGGCAGAAAGACGAAAGCAGGAAGTGACGTCAGAGAATTTTCTACTTTGTGATTTCTGCTGTTGTTTTGACGCATGTGGGAACCAGGTTTTTTCAACTGACTGATCTCTGGCAGAAACATGCATCAGGAACTGAAACGGATCCAAATATGATAGAAGATTGTGGTCTAACGAAGTAGGCAAAAGGATTTCATGGGAGCCCAATAAAGCACTGGAACCATCATTTTGGAATCGAGACAACTGAATATTCTGGTTGTGGTGCTATGATATTGAGCTGATTTTCATGGAAGGCCGGATTAAGTACCAGAATATTGTTGCCGAATAAGCGCTTCCTCCAATGTTGAATTTTTATCCTGCACGGACGACAATATTCATTAGTTCAGCGTTGGTTTAGGAGCCTAGATCTCAAGTCCCATAGACAATCCCGTAATTTTCTGTATATAATGCGCGTTTTATACAAGATCAAAGTTATAAAAAATGCGCCTCTTGAAAATATCTAGTTCTACATGAAAGCTTCTTTATTCTTTAAAAAGTAGGTAATTCTTAATATATGAGTTCACGTACCAAGCGCAATATTTGTTTGGTATGCAAAACTCTAAACCAGTGGGCACTTACTTGTTTACAAAAACCTGAGTGCGCATAATACACGGATGCGCATTATACACAGGAATATTTTCTAAAACTCCAATAAACTAGATGCGCATTATGTACTGAAAATTGGAAAATTGCATATTTGGTCTAACCCAATGTACTGCAATATCTAATTGTATGTAAATTGATAGAATCATGAACTTCCGACGCCTATTGGGTGTCCCTATGGAGTAAACGTGATTGGGCAGCCTTCATTGCAAAGGAGGCTTTGATTAGTTTGTTTCCATCTATTCTCAGAGAATGTTAGGGAATACATGTTGGAACGACAGCAGATGCTTCTAAATAGATCAAAACAAAGTCTTGCTCCCTTTCTTAATCTCAGAAAGAAATTATGCATGTCTCCGTTTTTTAAAATTTCATTTTCTGCATTGGCATTATATTTCAAGAAATATTGATTCTTCAGAAGGAAAAGAAAACCAATTGGTTCTAGTTTACAACCGCAGGACGAGAAGAGAGTAAAGAACAATGCCATACAGCATTTTGGCGGGGACTCTACTGAGAAATGTTGATTGTTATCGATTATCGGTGTTGGTTGCGATTGTTGCCATGGCAACTAATAAACGCTTGTTGTCGTCTTGTTGTTAAGAATTAGCTCCCCTTAAACTCGTCGATGCGTTGCCTGAAATAATTTTTCTTAGCTCCGTCACTGCGTAATCTCGAGTTGCGCGTGCAGTCACTTGTATGCTTCGAAATAGATTTTAATTTAATTTTACTACTTCGTAATGAGCCCTTGAACGCCATGTAACCCAGTTTTTAATTTCTTTTCAGCGCAGAAATGAGTGAAAATTTTTGCGCAAGTAGCTCAGAAGGCGCCTTGCTCTTGGTGTCATGGAAACGACTATAAAACAAGATCCTTGCTTCTTGACAAATGAGAATGTTTTGTCGCCAGTACCAAAAATTGGATGGGTGCTTTTTGATAAATCGTTTCTTGTAAAGCGCCCAAGTTGATATATAGATATTAGGCTTAATATTGCACGTTTCCCGCCCTTTCTTTCCCAGCGGCTTAAATCACAGATATTCTCGTTTAATTCTCATCATCAAGCCCCAGCATCGCAACTCATCTCGGCCGTGGCTGCTTTTGAGTCACCACCAGGTGGCACTCTTATTTAGCCTCGATGAACTGGCCGTTGTTTGTTAGTTGCTATGACAATGTCATCTCGACGTGCGGTTTGGAGACCATTAAGGGAGTCCTGATGACCGAGACGAGAGTGATAAAAGGAGCGGGCGGGAGGAAGAGAGAGAGAGAAGGGAAAGCGGAAGTTTTAGCCGACTCTGTTGTATTAAGAAAGGGAGCTTTGGGCTGGGGGTTTCCATGAGAAAGTAGGATTTATGTGCGGTGGATTCGAGCGACCGGAAGTGACGAAGCGTGTCTGGTTGGAAACTTGCCTACGCTGTTGTTCGTCTGCGGAAGAAGATGGCGAGCAGATGGTAGTGGTGTGTTTTAGAGCGCGCTTTTCTCTGGGTCTCTTTCCGGAATTCATATTTCTGGGATTACTTGGCGCCTTTTGTCTCTTTATATTTAATTGGTTTGAGAGGAAGAGTGTTGGGTATAGTCTCGGCAACCACTGACAAAAGTAGTTGTCCAACTATTCTTCGTTATATGTTAACTTTATTTGGCAAACATGACCATTTGTGGCTGAATTCACTTAATCTAGAAGATTTGAAGAGGACATTACAAGAGAGATGGGATCCAACATATTTAAGAGACTTGAAGTGGGCATTTTTAAATTTACGACTTTTTCAACGTTTATGCTACCTTTGTGCTATGTTTGTGCAGCACTCGTTCAAGAGTTATAATGAAATCAAAGTGGGAGAGTCCAAGTTAGTGCTAGCTCCCCCCCCCCCCCCTCATTCGAAATTCGAAGTTTTAAAAATCTGGTTCGTTTGTGCTGGATTCTGCAGTAAACGTTTCGTTTGTGCAGCATTTGCTCAAGAGTTACAATGAAATCAAAATGGGGGGGGGGGCTAGCATTAAGCCCCTCCCTCCCCCCCCTCCGCTTCACATAGGAGATTCAAAATTTTAAAAACATGATTCGATAGATCTTCGTGGGGATGGGGAGTTAGCATCCCCAACTTTGATGGGGAGTTAGCATCCCCAACTCCTGAACGAGTGCTGCACAAACGGTATGCGTTGAAAACTATGTGAATTTTTAAGGTTGGGGTGGGTAGTTAATGGAGCTGTAGCAATCTGCTGTTAGGCCTATTAAAACTAATAGCTAATTACTGTCAGTAAGGAATTTTATTAGGCCTGTTGTTGTAAGTAGCTAATTGCTATCAGTAGCTAACTATTGTTAGTCCTATTGTTATCAACACCTAATCGCTGTTAAACCTATTAATATGAATAGCTAATTGCTTTTCAATAAATTCTGTTAGGTTAGTTGTATAAGCAGTTAACAGCATTTAGGCCTATTTTCAACGCCTAATTGCTGTTGGGCTTACTGATATAAATTATTGTAATCAGACCTGTTAGGCTTATTGATATGAATAGCTAATTGCTCTCTGTGATAAATTCTGTTAGGCCTATTGTTATATCAGTAGTTAACAGCTTTTAGGCCTATTGTTATCAATACCTAATTGCTGTTAGGCATATTGTTAATAACATTTAATTGCTGTTGGGCTTATTGATATCAATTGATTTGAATAGTGAAATGTTGTTAGGCCTAGT
>JAHWFO010070582.1:1555818-1575653 GCA_023313115.1 Rhysida immarginata | reverse complement strand
TGAAATGTTGTTAGGCCTAGTGTTGTAGGCCTAAGTAGCTAATACCTATCAGCCACTAACTGGTAGGTCTACTATCAATACCTGATTGCTGTTAGGCATATTGATATGAATAAGTAATTGCTATCTGTAGCTAATTTCTCTTAGGTCTGTTGTTATCAGTACATTATTGTAGTTATGCCTATTTTGGCAATGCCTGTTTGTTTAGTTATAAAACCATCTTAAAAATTATTGTTTTTTGGGTTGTACATAATTTGGACGTGTTGCAAAAGCACATCACTACTTTATTTACTTGTGGGTTCTGGAGTCTTCTGAAAAGAATTATAAAGTCCTTTGGAAAGCCGAAAGGATGTGTAACTAAGAAAACCCTGGCTTTCAAATTTTGGTGCTCAGGTGGACTGGACTGGATGCAGTAATTTAGCGTCTTAATTACGATTCAAGAGGACTCCGCTTCTAGCCTGAAGGAATTGAAGGGTGAGAGAAGAATGTTCTTTTACATTCAACTTTCATTCATCTTCCTCCTAACCGTGGCGCTTTGAGTCTTCGATTTCAGTCTCGAGAGTCCGTTTCGGTCGCTTGGAAATTTGCCGCTGAAACCGGAATCGTTCTCCTAAACGCTATCGACTGTGGCCCTCGAAGCCGCAAGCTTCTTCTCCCTTTACGGCCTTATGGGATATTTAGACAGATCGCTCCGATAGTTGTCACACCCTTGCCTCTCATTCGGTTCCTTATCGATAGAGTTGAAGTCTAAAATGCATCCTGGAGGATTTTAGGCGGCAATTGGGCTCAATTTGGTTTTGGGATATAAACGGTTTTAATATTTCATGTCAGTTGGTGGAGCTGTTGAGTGAATATTCTTCGTTGTATCTCTGTGTATATCGAGTTTGTAGAAAATATATTTTTGGGATTTTTTTTTTCGTTTTTCTTATTTTCGTGTGTTTTCAACATGAAACTGCTCGTCTGTGAATTTCTTTTCTCTCGGTTGAAGAAAATTGATTGAGCGCAGCGGAAGCAACGAGCCGAGGAAATATTTGCTTTTCTATTCTTTTCTTCTGCGCAATTGAAAATGGAATTTTGTTTCGGCTTCTATTTCTTCTTTACTTTTTTTTATATTGTGTTTGCTTTTTTTTTCCTTGCTAAAGTGAATATTTCAAGTTTTTAATTCTTAGAAAGCAATTTGAGAAATAAATAAAACATAAAGTGATAGCAAACAAAGCAAAGTGTTTTTATTTGCTTTCTTTATGATTCGCTCGTATTTCTTTATAATATTGAGTGATCGGGAAAGTCATGACTTATTTTTCAGTGAGCTTCATAATTCCTCGTGCATAGAAGGACCTGTCTTTTTCGGCGAAAAACTTAAGAAGGTGCTTCATCTAAATTGAATGTTATTTTGGTATTCCATTTCCAACTTCTTAAAAATTCTCCAAAACTCAACCATTTGCTCAATGTGAACTCGCTGCCATGTCCCATGATTCTTCTTTGGCAATCATTTTGCGTTTCGCTTGGTGTTCGACAGGGTAGTAAGCTTTGTCCCAAGAAAACGTTCCCAAACCCTGATTCTTCCATCTACATCTTGAATCATTTGACCATGCACCAGTTCTCAATGACGGCGTTCTTAGACCCACAATAGTCTTACTAGACTTGGCTTGGTGCTACCTTAGCAGAGTCGAGTGAGGCTTTTTCATCAGATTATAATACTCTCACCACCGTCCTTTATGGTTGGCACGACGTGCCCGTGGCCTCGTACTGTTTTCCTCACATCCTGACCCTCTAATCTGTAGAAATACAGGGTGAGTCAAAAATGTATACAAACTGTCATGGTTAAATTTTTGGGACAAAATAATGTTATGTTCCCTCATTGGGCCTTTCCGTTTTGAAGATACTGTACCTGCAGAAAAGTATCTAACAATGCTTCTTGATTCCATTTTCCTTGCCATTCGTTCAATGTACGATAGTGGCAGTTTTATTATCAACAAGATGGTGCCCCGTCGCAGTATTATAGGAATGTGCGTGCTTACCTGGATCAAAATGACCAGGCTGTTGGATAGGACGCAGGGGATCAATCGAGTTTTCTGCACGCTCTCCAGACCTTACGCCGCTCGATTTTTTCTTATGGGGCACATTAAAAGATCAGGTGTACCGTTGTGAACCACGTAAGCTAGACAGTCTTTGGGATGAGATTCAAGTGGTTTGGACTGAAATCCCATTTGATACTTTAATCAGTCGTGGCTCGTACTCAGAAATGTATCGATGCTGAAGGACATTTTGAACGTATACTTTAACCATTTGGAGCATTTATTTGGACCAGAAAGTACACTTAAAATTCTTTTCCAATTTTCCAGTCGAGCTGTAGTCGTCTTTTCTCAGAAATTTAACCTTGTTAGTAGGAAAATAACTTTTTATGACAGTTCAAAGTGTTTTTTTTTTTTTTCGCTCGCTCTGTACAGGGTGTATCTGAACGGTTTATATAAACTTGGAGGGGAGGTAGTATGGGTGATTCTAAGCAAAAACGTTCATATGAACATGGGTCCGAATTTGAACGCTACCTGAGATATGAACAGAAATAACTTCTCGTTGGAATTCGATCAAATTTTAACGGTATACACAGTCTTATGTACCCTGTTATCCCTCCAAATTTCTTTAATCTAGGCTCTACAGAACCTGAGTTATTGTTGATCTTGGTGGCAGAATTTTTATTTCTGTTCATATCTCAGTTATCGTTCAAATTCGGACCCATATGAACTTTTTTGCTTAGAATCACCCATACTACCTCTCCTCCAAGTTTGTACAGACTGTTCAGATATACCCTGTATATTGGTAAGTCGTTCAGGGTTGGTAAGGCACTGTCGAGTAGTTGCCATAAACCTCGAGACATAACTAGATTACCGTATTTTCATCAAAAAGTAGTCCGAGCAACGCCGGGAATATTACCTAGCTTATTTGGTAGCGCAGAAAATCCAAACATTTCGTAAAAATCCCCGATGCATTTTCATTAAAATCTGCGTGAATGACAGTGTTTTGTAAACCGAAGTGGTGATGATGCAATGATTGAACGTTCTTTTCCAAGAATTATTAACAATGTGATAACAGACGATATAGATAGGGCAATGTCTATCGAGGAATTAAAGAAGTTATACGGGTCTCCCTTGAGCTCTCTAACAAACGTCAAAACGACTAGCTAAAGTTTGTGTGTTTGTTTGTGTGTTGGAAATGAAAGAGAAAGAATGAGTATTTGTCAGAAGGCTATCCAGTTGCTAAAAGACAAAAAGCTATCCAGGCGTCGGAAACATCTGAACAACGGAAGCTTCGTCTACAGCAGGAGGGTATAAGAGCTTCTACGTTAAGGGCAAGGGAAATTTTGAAGGAAAGATGGGTCTAAAATATCCAGTGATATTCCCGATTATGAAGATGAAGGATAGATAAAGTCCCGGGCGACTCCGGATTATAAGCTAGTATTCCATCAACCAGGGTATCGCCTAGCAGGAACGAATCTAGATATTTCCTCACCTGAGGTAAAGGCCCGCCCCAATATTTCCTTTACTTGGTCGTGTTGCATGATCTACAGGAAAAGGACTATAGCATAGCCCTGTTGGCTCCAATAGACGAAATATCTAGCATTAAAATACACTTAGCCTAAGATACCAGTTAGCAGCCTCGGTATCTCAAAGATCGGCCTCGGTGGCTCAGTGGTTGCGTGATCGCCTCTGAGGACGACGAGTATTTTTTCAGGGGGGGAAATCCTGAGATCACGCACTTTCTTCGGAAGAGAAGTAAAGCCATTGGTCCTGTGTAGTCGTTTGCCGACTGCACGTTAAAAAACCCTTGCGAGGCAAAATTTGCGGCCCCCTATAACGCCGTCCTGAAATGACCATGGCAGTTGAAAGGACGGGTATCACAAAGGACGGGTTCATCGCGTCCATATCTGTACTCAGCAATAATTAAGAAAGCGTGCTGTATTAGGCCATCACCAACAGTCCAGTGTAATTGTTAAGGGCCCCATTCACTCGTAACTCCTCTTGTTCTAAAAGCTAATACAGAACAATTTATGGAGGTGATCAGAATATTTAGACGAGATAATATCGACCCTATGGCTGACTTTGGGCGTCGCACCATTCTTGATACATACGAGCAAAAATGCAGTATCCAACTTATCTAGCATCTAAAACCATTAAATTCCTTGGTTTGTTCGGCTGCTCAAGCCATGTGAAAGAAACTAATCATAAAATTCCCTTATAATGTGATCACAGGAGTAGGTCGTAATCGAAGACTGCCACAATACCACGAGAAAATTTCTATCAAGTTATCCATTCAACGTAAACGTTCTTCCTTTTGACTTGAAAATCCTCTTCTGTTAGTGTAACGGAAGCGGACTTACTGGTATCATTGAGACTTCATGGAACTTCCAGAAACCTAAGTCACGATGAATTCGACTGATATCTATCCCTACTTTTTGGGGATAGCCGTTTGACAAATCTGTCCCTTAATCATCAGGTGATCCACTTTCCTGTATACCATGGCGTTGTACTCGCGAGGAATATCACCACAAAGACGCATTTGAACCTAGTCGTATGGTCGGACGTGCAGGTAAGCATGCATGGACACGTACAAATCTTATACATACTCTGTGGGGTATACACTGCATATAACGGTCTCAACCAAAACCATTCGTTGCCTTTTGAATGAGGCTGGCCTACAGGCACGTCGTCAATAGTGCCAAGACAATGTGCAACACTAGACCGAGGAAGGACGACGCATTGTGTTCTCCGATGAATCTCGCTAGTGCGGATGCTATCATCTATCCAGAAATTCTGAAGAGACCACTGCTAAAATCGTACATCACTCCAGATTAAAACACCCAAGAGCAAATTAAACCTTCCGTAATGCTTGGTCAACACAAAAAATTAAGGGAACCCACGTAGGCATTTAGAAAACTGAACTTTTTTTCCCTCCCAGCTCTCTGCTTCCATCTCTCCAAGCCTGACAGAGAAGAGGAAAGAAGAATGAGGCGAGGCAGTGGGAAAGTGGGGAAAGGGAATGAGACTGGGGATTAGGCGTTGAAAATGGGTTTGGGAAGAAGGTGGTAGAAGAAACGGAAACGCGACAGTTGTTAGACAGGAAAAAGAAACATTTCGAAGTGCATTTTTGGACCTTTGATCGAATTTTCCATCTGAAAAGGGATCAGGAGAAAAGGAATTAGAGCCGCAGATCCCGTTGCTACTTCTCTAAAGCATCGAAAGAGAAATGAAAACCCCAGTCTTGTTCGGCGGCTTAGTTCCCAAGATTCCTTGCGAGAGGTTTTTCTACAGAGAAAAAACTCACAAGCAACTACTTCTATTTTTTAACAATCTTCATCTCCTAACCCTTTACTAACAGCATCCTTGTAAACACGCGCATATTTTCTATAATGTTTCCCTTTAATACTGCGGCGTTACTCTTAGCATAGACTCCACGAGATATTGATAGGTGGTTTATGGAGTCTGAGACTACAGAAATGTCTTTTCTTTTAATAAAAAAAACATCTCACAGTACTTTGAAAATGAGTTTTGTTTTGTTCTGCACAATCCAACATTGCAGAGGTAACGATGTTGGCATTGTAATTTCTTTTTTGCCCGTCCTTGCTTCATTTCCCTTGTTGAGAAACGAATTTCGAAATAGATTGAATCCTATGTTTGCTGTTGAGAGAAATGAGGAATCGACTCACTTTTCCCCTCTTAAATCTTTTCTTTAAATATTTTTTTCTTCAAATTTAGTGGACTCGAATAGAATGAAATACGTTTTACACAACGATGGTGACACCCATCTGGACGCCGCTTCCAATTTTTCATATAGGTGACACCTTTCTCGTTCCGTTATTGTCGTCGCTCTAGCTTGATTTGAGATGTGGGAGAATAAAGTTCTTTTTCTTTCGCCATTGGAGTAAATGGTGTTGCTTATTTTATGGGGAAGGTCTGGAGACGAAGACATCATTTTTATGACAGTCCGTTTCGGTTGGAGAAATTGCACTGGGTAGGAGTTGCGTCACACTTACACATACCTAAAACAGAGTAATAAAGCTTCTGGAAGAAATGTAATTTTCTCTGCTGGTGATGAATTTCTGGAGTTTTCTCAATGAGGGATATACAAGAACTACTGTGGGATTAATAAGTTGAAAATAACGTCAAATAAATCTAAAACTTTAAAAGTGCGTAGCATTGATAGAAAAACTATTGTACGGCTCTTTTAAGTAGACTCCATAAACATTTCTTGGGTTTTTCTGGAGAATGGTCTATACGAACCTTCAGGATATATTCCACGGACCAAAACAACCAGAAAATGCCACTTGAACATGGGATCAAAAACGTTTCTTTCTAGAGTTCTAACGGTTTGAATGTGTCCTCTAGGAGAAAAGTTACGACAATACAAAGACCAGAGGCCATTTTCAGCATTTATCTTTGACAACAAGTTTATTGTCTTGTTATACCGGAAAAATAAATAATTTCATCGACTGCAGAACACCTTCAAACCATTATAACTCTAGAAAGAAGCGTATTCTACCAGATGTTGACATGGCATTTTCTGCTTGATTTGGTCCCCGGAACATATCCTGAATTGACCGTGTAGATCCTGTATTTACAGCCAGAAGTGTTGTAACTTCTTAAAGAACTGCACAATAAGGCCCCATGTGAAAATATGTCTGACTCTAAGAATTTTTTCAAAAAGCAATGAAAAAATTAGATGCGTACTATACACGGATACGTATTACACACGGTTGCATATTATACACGGTTGCGTATTATATTTTGAAATTTTGCAATATCTGAATGTGAATATACTTTAAAAATGAACACATGAAAAAACGTAGAATTAGTGCCGTAAAAATTCATAATGAAAAACCAAAAAAAGAATTATTTTAAAATGCTCCCATTTCTTCTGTTGACACACTTGCTCGTCGAGGTCCACCCAGGAATTTCGATGACCACTGGGTCATTCACCACTTGCTCAGTTTCTTAATAGTCTGCTAACTCTCCATTATCTCGAGTTACTGCTCATTTTTAGGGTTTTATCATCATCTATTAACGACAGTACAGATGTATGTATGTACTCTGTATGTGTGTTTGTCACACGCCATAACTTTTGAAAGGATTGACCTAGAGGCTTGAAATTTTGAACACACGTAGGCCCTATGCAGAGGACGGTGCGAAAAATATAACGAATCCTCTAGGTTGGACCAAACATGTGTTTTCGTGGTTTCTCCAACTGACTTCCTTTCATGTCTATGGAGTTTTGATTGCGTGAAGCAATTTGTGACGTCAAGAGTTTGACTGTTTGACGTCAGAATTTAAAGAACTCTATTTGAAGTAACATTTTGATGCTAAAACCCTTATAGCGTTGGATAACGATGCTTTAACTAATTTTTAAAGATTTTCAAGAAAATGTTAAGCACTAAGAGCTCTCCATGAAAAGCCTGAACAATAGGGATGTTATGCATTGTTACAAATTCAATTTTGTTTTATAATTCGTAGAGATGGGATGGGATCTTTATTACATGTTTTAATGAACCTTATTTATATTGCACAAACTTTGCCTTGCATTGTTGGTCATTAGATAAATTTTATTGGTATAGTTGTGAAAGGTTCTTGTATGTGTTGATTAATGAAAAAGATAGAAACTTTACAATGTATTTTTTATAGAAGAAATGATTAACAACCGGTTTCGTCTTTTATACCCGACTTCTTCAGGCTGTGATGAAGATGATAATGGAAGCCATATGGCCTCCTTCATCAGCACAATGACCCATGAGTCGTTTGATGTCTTGAGTGATTCCAGAACCTGACCATGCCCAAACCATTCATATAAGAAAGGAGGTTAGATGGTAATGTCATAGACCTAAATGGTAGAACAACTGAAAGTTATGTTGTACAAGCTGTTAAAGGTAGGTTGATTCGGCTAGATTAGGCTGGATGTTTACAAAAATGGAGGTTTTTTGTGGGACTTTTCGTGTTTTTTCGTGGGATTCTGCCTGCCGTTCTGTTTAATACCATCTGCTGCAGTGATCTGACAGCATAGGTACATTTTAACGCAATCGATGAACCCTCTCTCGAATGGAGGAACGCATTTCGCTATCGATGCCTTGTCAAATCAAATTCCCCCTTTGCAGGTGAGATAAAACTTTCAGAAATTGTCACCGACTGGTGAAAAATTCATTTTTTCCTATAGTGAATCGATGGCATGGTTAGGTTTTAGAGTGCACTTAGTCGTTGCATTATGTTTATTGGTTTTGGTTATGGTGTTGTTTGAGCGAAAGTTTTGATATTTAATAATAATAATAATAATAATAATAATAATAATAATAATAATAAGTGATATTGAGTAAAAAGTTATTAAATTGTTTTTTAATAAATTTATTTTGGTCTCTTTCAGACGGAATTGTCCCAGAATCTTCAAATACTTTCCGAAAAAGCCAAAAGTGCCACAGAGTTTATACAAAAGTTGAAAGCCATGTCTGAAAGCATCAATGTAAGTATACTTTTCTATATTTCTTTAGCGATGTTATGAATATATGAATAGTATGGTCAATGAATTAGATTCAATAAAGTCGTAGAGTCAGTATGGTAATAAGGCATTGAAGTACTTGTAAGTCAATTGAAGAACAGGCGTTCACCTTATTTCTTTTAACAGATTTGCTGAAAGAAGACCTTGCTGTTGGTTTTGTCGTTTCAACATGTATTCCCAAACATTCTCTGAGGTCTCTGCCAATGACGTTTGGTCCATAAGGACACGAAGTTTACGCCAGTGCCCGTAGTGCAATTGGCTATTGTAATACGTCTGCAGAACTACCGAATATGCCATTTGCTCTGTATTCTTTGTGAGGCTCGAGATCTGGGCTCGCTAAACCAGTGCTGAACTAATTTCTATCCATGCAGGATAGAAATATAACATTGCATAATGCGCTTGGTCGAAACAATCTTCAGGTAGTTCATCGCACGCACCTGGCTTTCCAAGAAAAGCAGTTCCATACCAGCAGAAGAAGGTCCATACCATGAAACTATCACCACGACATTCAGTTGTCTTGATTCCAACGTGCTGGATCCAGTACTTTATGGGACTCTGCCTATGGCCACATAACCTTCTTCCATCTTCACGTGTCCAGTCACACAATTCTGTAGACTGGACTTTCCTTGTTGTTAGGATCAGTCAGGGATTTTTGTATAGGCTTGCTATTGCCGATTTGGATTTCGCTCATGTATTAGACAAAGACTGTGGATCATTTTGTCCAGTCAACTGCTTCGGTGTTTCAGTCGTGCTTATGTAAGACGAGTACCAACAATGAGTTTCTTTTCGATTCAGTTAGGTCCTTCTCTTTCCTCATGCGGATCAAGTGTTTTGATTAGACTCACCAAACTGTTTCTTAAATATGTATACGCTTGAATCACATGACCTCAAACTATTTTGCATAAAAACTGATTAAAGCAAAGTGGCATAAGTTTCACATGTGTCTAATTCATTGGCCAGTGTATGTGTATATCCAGTTCGTGACGCATTGTTTTGATCGGATGACCGCCTGGGTTTGTTCAAGATTATCAGTGCAGCGTAATCTACTGAGAGTGCTTGTAAATGATTCCAATATCGGCTCAAACTTATTCAGGTCCATTTGTAATAACGTATGAACTCTTGACACAGTTGTTGTTGTTGTTGTTGTATTGCTTTTCTCTTGTGTCAACTCCACGTGCACTCTGCCTAATGATTAATGGATTTCTGAGAAATGGTTGCGATTGGTAGTTGCTCACAGGATCGATTATAACGATGGGGGGTATTTGAAGTTTCGGAAGGAATTTATGCTAAAGTTTGATATGTTTTCAGCGAAATAGAGCGAACTGTAGCATTTCAGGTTGCTTTTTATCTCGCCATGCTCTTTGCGCCCGCTCCCAATTGATCCGGAGCAATATTGATTTGCTTTCCACTTTAATCGGTTGGCTTCGAACATCTTTTATTTATGGTCTGTGACGTCTACAGGTCGACATTCCATTTTATAATTATCGTATTTGCATTAATGCGTTAAATGTTTATGACTTGGTTTACCTGAACGCATCAGGTGAAAGTATTTCGGTTGGGATCGTAACAAACATGAAATTGGCTAGTAAAATTGGTCTGGAATATGGTACATTTTTAATAAAGAAAAATTTTATTGCCAGAATAGTTACATTTGCCATCGACAACTGGCGCTTCAGTTGTGCCTGTGGTATGTACAGTGGCGCAATGCAGTTAGATTAAAAATGTTCAATGATCGTCACGCGTGGCATGACACTCTTGCACAGCATTCAAGAGGGTTTCAGCTGTAATTCCTGTCACAGGATGGCGAATGGCTTCTTTCAACTTGATCTTAGACTGTAGAAGTATATGGTTGTTGTACTCAATTTAAAAAAGAAGCTAAAATTTCTATTTCCCGATAGGGCGGGAACTCTATTGAAAAGTGGCGCTGCTTGTACAATTGGCCCAACTGCGTATGCAGCGCCGCCCTATCGGGAGGTAGAAACTTTAGTTTCAATTTTATTTTCAATGGAACCGGAATTGAATTGGGCCAGAATTTGATGACACAGTACTGCCTAATTTAGTGAATTCTAGAAAACTTTTAATGAAATAATTGATAAGCCACTTGGCACCGCTACCACTAAAAATAGCGCGTTATTATTATCGTCCCTATCGCTATTCTAGCGATTTCATAGCGCGCTTTTTCTGCCAAACAGAATCAGCGAATTTCTAACGTCGCTAGCTTTTTTTTAATCCAAGCGATATTTCGCTGAAAATTGGCTAAAATTTTGCGGTTGGGGGCAAATGGAAACTGTATAAGGGAAACGGGGGAAGAGGGTGGGGCAATTGATGGCCACAGCCGAAGAGATCATTTATCCTTTTCCTCTGAATAAAGTTGTTTTACTCTTCTCTTTACTTCATCACACCATAAAGCGTAGCTATAGCTGACTATTTTTTTTATTAATATAGCGATAGTATAGCAAAGACTAGCTAGAATTTCGTCGACATAGCGGTAGCGAAAATTAGCTAGATTTTCATTAATATGGCGGTAGCTTAGCGAACTAGATTTATGCTCACTTTTAACATTGGGCATCAACTTGCGCCATTGCGACCTAAGCGGCACCTAGCGTGATCTGAATTCCATAGCTCTTTCAAAACAATGGAATATGGCGAAAGCTCAATGGCTATTAAATTTTACAGACTATGACTTGACCAATGGCGTCGGCCGACCTGTGTACATATGGCTTCAAGTATCCCCATAACCAAAAGTCACAAGGTCTGGAGACCTTGATGGCCATTGATGCGGAAAAGAGCGATTGAGGACACGTTTCAGGTGCGGTTGACCACTACAGCTTTACTTTTTCCGTTACTTTTGGATCACCCTGTATACGGATTCACCAACCAGATTACAAAGATGCTGGAAGGTCTACATTGGTATCTGGAGCCTTGCAGCCAGCAATGACAACTGTCGTGGTGGAGGATCTATGGAGCTAGCATTGCAGCGGTGTAGTCAATTGGATTTTAGTGTGGATTATTAAGGGACCAGGAAAGTACTTGGAAGTCTTCATCATGCACCTCGAAAGATTCTTGGACATTGTCGAATTGTTCTGCTTGAATGCTAGATGCTGGTAAGTGTTCACTGGTATATCACATCTGCTGCTGAAGGGTGCTTGGTGGAGAATCTATAGGGAACAAGGCAACCGATGTGATTCAAATCATCTCGAATGGGGTAAATCTGAGGAAAGAGGGGGCTAGGGAAGTACTTGGAAGTTTAGGTCGTGCTCTTCCAACCTAGTGAAAAGCAGTCAACATATGTGGGTGTATATGATCCGCAACGATGGACAAAAACCAAATCGGCTGAGAGTGTCTTTCAGGAGTATCAGTTAAAGAAAGGCAGGAAAAGATCCATACATCAGACCATAACACTGCCACCATTAGCCTGGTTTTTTTTCAATAATAGAACAGTTTCTAATTCATTGGCCAGTGCATATATTTGTGTTTAAGCTTCTCGTGGTTAAGGTTAAAATTGAATGAATGAATATTGTTAAAAAGCGTACGTAGTCTGAATGAGAAATTCAAGGCGAGCTGTGTAGGAAGCCAATCGATATTTTAAGCGGGTGCTCTCAAGTAGGAAGGCCTGCCATCTAAATTATAAGTCATTCAGTTTATTCAAGATTAGTATATTTAATGCCTTTCTGTTATCATTAGCGTATAGTGTTTCTCTATAACGCCATAAATTTCACAAGAGGTTACCTGATGGGATCACTCCCCTTTAAACAAAGTCCAGCTCGTTCGTTGCGCAGCAATTTGGCTGGGGACCGAGAAGAGTCAGTGAGTTGGGCGCGCGCTTGGCGAGGAGGACAGTCGTTTCGGTGGATTTTCTATGGCTTTTGTGTGTTTGTAATACTTGTGTTAATGGAACGAGCAAAGCCACGGGACCTCGCGATGACACAAGTGTTTCATTACACGCTGAGGCCCTCCGGTTGACTCACTTGACTTTGGTCCTTTGAAGCTGGGCATTAATCAAATCAGTGATGAGCAAATTAGGGAGGGTGATTGGCATGTTGAAAACTGGGCGTGGAAAGGTGGCAACAGCAGTGTTGGGTTAGTGATGATGGTGATGACTAAGGATGAGAGAAGTTTGCTTTTTTTTTCGCAGTGGGGAAGACAGGCTTAGAAGATTGGCTCGCTGTTTTTTGTGTGTGCGTTAATTTCGAGGTGTATGAAGCGCTTTTAAAGTAATTAGAAGCGCTTTCATGTTCACGTAAGTTGTGATCCACTTTAGAAAGTAGGTAGATAGGTAAGTATATGGGGTAGGTACTTTAAGTTAGTAGGTTAGGTTAGGCAGATTAGATAAGTTAGGTTTGGTTTGTTTTGTAGGTACATAGTTTAGGTTAGGTTAGATAGGTAGGTTTGTTTATGTAAGTAAGTTAAATTTGGTAGATGACGTAAGTAGAAGAAGAGAAGGACGAGACACAGTAACCCTGGAATAAAATAAACTGTGTTTATTTTCATTTCTTATTTTTGGTAGGTAAAGTTACCTACCATAGGTAAGTTAGGTAGTTTAGTTTAGCTTAAGTAGATTAGGTTGGAAGCTTAGGTAGCTAAGTAGGTTAGTTTAGGTTGATAGATTCGGTTAGTTAAGCTACAAAATTTACGTTTATTAGATTACGTTAGGTAGTTAGGTGGTAGGATAAATTAAGTTACGTTGGTAGGTTAGGATCGATAGGTGGATTTATTGTGTAGATTAGATAAGTAGGTAAGTTAGATTAAGTAGCCATGTAAGTTTAGATAGGTAGGTTTGGTTAGATAAGTAGTTTTGGCTGCTAAGGTAGATACTCGTAGATAGGTAGATTGGTTAAGTTCGTTTACGTTAGGTAGACTGTCTTAGATAGGTGAGTAGGTTACGTTAGATATGTAGAATTAGGTAGATTAGGCTAGTTAGATCGCTTTTGTTTGGTAGGTTAGGTTTGTTAGGATCGGTTAGTTAAGTAGGTAGATGTGTTCCTTAAGTTAGGTAGCCACTAGTTTATGTTAGGTAGATTGATTCCGTTAGATTGTTAAGTTAAGTTAGGTTACCCAGAGTTCGTACACGACTTCAAATTCCTGAAAAAACCTGGAATTTTATTATACTGCTCGGCACGAAAGAAAAAGGAATCTGACGCATGCGTAAATGAAAAAAATTCGCTCAACCAATCAGAAACGGACAGGAAATAGAGCATTACTTAATCCTGGCAGTTCTCTTAAGGAAATGACAGTTGAAACGAAATCGAAACAAATCTGTCACTAGATTAATCGAGAGGTTGAACACCGATTGCCTTGCTGTTTTCTTTTATTATTGTATCATTACAATATCTTTAATTAGTTAAAAGCATAATAAATTCTGGTGCTAGCTTGGCGTTTTATAGCTTTCCATGAACGAACAAACTTTTAGGCGGTGGGAAGGCCGCCATGTCTCAAAAACTCTGAATAAAGCAGATGTCTACAATCGTTAAGCACTTACATTATGCATGCGCCTGTTTCCTTTTTCTTTCGTGCCGGGCAGTATAAATTGGTTTCAAGGCCTGGAAAAGCTGGAAAAAACGATATAAAATTAGCGTTTTTCACTGGAATTTATTTTATATACACTGGGAAAACTTACCGGATGTGGCAGTTATTAATTCTTAATTTTTTAAGAGATGGCACTGGAAACAAGGGTTGGATCACAGTCTGATCTCTTATGTCATTTTGGAGCTATGCCGTACCTTTCAAAACGCCGTTGATGTTTAAACGATTTCGAGTTAGCGTCATATTTTTTCGTGTGGGAAACGTGTCGAGTTTCGAGCTAAATAAAGAGCATTTGCGGGAGATACTGCTTTTCTTGTTCACTCAAAGCCGTCGTATATTTGTGGAAACTTACGGTGACAATGTCCCAACGCAAAACTGTTGTATTCGTTGGTTTGAAGATACAAAAGTGGTCATCTTGACTTGAAAGACACTGCTGTGCATTTGGTGGGATCAGAAGGGTGTCGTGTACTATGAGCTTCTGAAATCAGGTGAAACAGTTAATACCGAATGGAAAAGCGAAAGTGCTTCAAAATTCGACTGAAAGGTTCCGTACCATCTCACAAGATCCAAGAGCGAGTTAATATAAGGGTGGTAATAATAAATAGAGAAAAATGAAGCATTTTTTACCACCCTTATTCTCGAAATGAAAGTTTAAGTTTTATCACTTAGAAGAAACAATCTTATTGACAAAACAAATTCTGACGTCACAAACTGCTCCACGCAAATAAAACTCCATAGACATGCAATAAGAATGAATCTATTTAAATTTTTATTTTGTGGCAAAAACCCAAAATTGGAAAGAAAAATCGCTAAAATGTGTTGTCATCATGAACAAACCTGTATGCAAAATTTAAGAGCGAATGGAGAAGCGGAAGTGCTTCAAAACTCGACTGAAAGGTTCCGTACCATCTCACAAGATCCAAGAGAGAGCTAATATAAGGATGATGATAATAATAATAATAATAATAAACAAGAATAGGCAAGCATGCTGATAGCCTACAGGCATTCAAACTCTTTGCGGCGGGAGATGTGAACAAACTCAGATTCCATTGCCTGACTTGAGCCTAACAACTTCCATGTCCCAGGATGTGTACGAGAATGTGTTTCACAACAACCGCTTAAAGCATCTTATAGTATATCATGAAAATTAGAGAAAACAAACAGATTGTCATAATTCTTGGTCTGGAAAGGTTATAAAATGTTTCTGGAAAATTCTGGAATTTTTAATGGAGTAAAGCGTACGAACTCAGTAGGCAGCTTAGTGTTGTAGGTTGTTTATTTAAGTGGGTAAGTTTGGAACTTATGGAGAAAAGTTAGCGTTTGAAACTTAGTTGAGCGTCGAGAGAGTTGAAATGGAACTGATAGAAAACAGTTCCCACGTGAATTTAATATTTTTCAGCTTTCTAATGGAATTTGTACTAAAGGGGGTCCAGTTTAATTTCTTAATGCTTTGTCTTACTGATCCGAGATCGATAAGGCGAACCTTGACTTGGCGTGGAATTTCCTCAGACACCCCGAAATTGAATTAAATGGAGTTGGATGATGAATTGTCGAAATGTGCAGCGTGCTCGCCCCCGTTATTGTTTCTTTTATTTCCCTCTCATTAAAAATTTTTACTTCATTTCGTTGGATCCGTTTCTTTTTCGCCTGGATGTCATCGATTAATTTTGAGCTCCCGTGATTAATGGCCTGAGAGCATTGATAGTTGGCTCTCTGTAAATTGATGCATTCACAAAAGGAAGGGGGAGTTTTGTATTGAAATTTAATAAGCTTTCTGTTTTGCCACCTAATCACTCTTACTTCAGCTGTGCCTTCACTCTTTGCGAGAGGGTCGCCCCCGTGACTTTGATTGAACGGGAGCACGGTGATGTCATGGATGCGAGTAGGGCGTTTAATGGAGTTGTTGCGTTAATTTTAGGTTTTTGCATGTATTAGTCAAAGCGTCTGGTCACTATACTGGGGTGTTGGAATGAGATCTTGGAATTCAGAATCGTCATGTATGGATGAGAACTGTTTAATAAATAATATCACACTAATTCTGTCAGTCCCAGTTGTTCTAAAGTTTGTCTTTTTTTTTTTACAGGAGCAGTGCAACGACGTGGAAGTGGCGTTGACGGCCACGTGCGAAGCTTTGATCGAGGCGATCCACATCCGCCGCCAGCAGCTCATCGACTTCGTGCAGAAGGAGCGCGAGTTCAAGATGCGCACGCTCAAGGAGCAGGTGGGCAGTTGTACGCACAAGCTCCAGCAGACCACGGGACTCTTGCAGTTCTGCATCGAGGCGCTCAAGGAAACCGACCCGACCGCCTTCTTACAAGTAATAACACCAACAATACTAAACTCTTTTCTAGCCCTTTTCTTATGGACTATTTGCTCGGAAAGTCGTACCCCCGTATTTTTTATATATGTTATTATTGAGTAGACTGTATGGAAATTGCCCTTCCCCCCACCCACATCAATGAATCTTCCAAATGAGTAGTCCTGCCACATGGTGTTAAAGAACATTGGATGCTTATTGATTTTGACCAGATGCTTTCTTTCCGGACATAACAGACAATGCTGTACGTTCGATATAGGATTCTCTAGCCTTTATGGTTAATAGTAGCATATTAACCTCTGGCACAGTGACTCATCTTATGACGTCTCTTATTGGACATTCCAGGGTTTTTCGAGCTGATGGCAAGATTCGAGTTCATGGATATCAGTTGTCAGCAAGACACCCTACCGGTTTGAAATTGGCCTAGGATGTGTTTGCAAATATTTGACAGTGTTCATGGACTTCAGATGGTATGCCTTTAAGGATGGACAGTACACTTCAGAATTGCTTAGAAGTTCTGGAGAGTTCCAATGAACGGAATGACCGCCATGTTTTCTTGACATGAGGTCAATCGAGCATTTGGTATGTTTCCTTGTGTTAGTACTGGAAGCTGTTTCTTGTCGCTGTTGTGCTCTCACCCCATACGATGCTCACACTATTTGCTTTGGATTTTCACAGCATACATAAGTTTCTCAAGTGGCCTCACAGGTAGAAATCTAGCGATATGAGATCTGGGGAACGTGGTGGCAACTACACAGATTCCTGCCAGCCAGTCTGATGATTAGGTGATTGCCTATCCGGACGGCCGTTTCCTGCAGTAATACTGGATTCCGCGTGCACTTTCCACTGACTAACTTGCTACTGCAATTCCTCTAATTCACCTTCGCGCATACCTCGCATACAGCACCACCTGTCGGTGAAATTTGGTACTAATGCAAGGAAACGTACCAAATTAAGTTTGTTTAGGTTAGGTTAATCAAACATCATGCTGTATGGCCTGTTGTCCACTTGTCGATACAGTCTAGGTGCCTATCCCTTCTGCTATTTCAATACAAAAGGTACCGTCATTTTTGGATTTTAATGCACGACTGTGTATAATGCGCATCTAGTTTTTTTTTGTGGGTTTTGGAAAACTTTCTCATGTATAATGCGCACCCAGGTTTCAGCTTATATACTATTAACAATCAACACTGACCAACAACATAATTGGCCTGCTGTGTCCATTGCATTAAAGCTTAGCATCCCATACAAGAGCTGTGCGCTTTGTATGATGACTCACGATTAAGAACTGCGCATTTTTTTTTAGAATAAAGATATTTTCACATCAAAATCGGAATATTATGCGCACTTTTGTATAATGCGCAGTGAGGATTTTTATAACTTTTTTATTGCTTAATGCGCGTGTTATAATCCAAAAATTACGGTACCTTTTGTTATACATAACTCAGTTTTATAATTCTCTTAATAATACACTAGTGTATGTGTCAGTCAATACAAGTTTCCTCTTATTATGTTTTGTAGACCATGTTTTCCCACTATCACTGTATGCAAACAAGAAATTTGATACAGTAGCTCTCGATTTGCCTTCTGTAGTCTGTTGGAGTACATGATGGTACAAATATACTTGTATAAGGTCCATACTAGCATTATGCAAATTAGTTGGGCAGGCCTGTTATGTGAGCAGGAGTGAGTCGTAGATGGTAGTGTTTCCATTATTTTGTTCAACATGAAAAAACCCACATCTGTAAGATTCACAAGAAATTTTAAATTAATTGCCTAACCCCTCGGCTAAGGTATGCTTAGAATTGTTTATTCATTTCATGCGTTTGGCTTCATTTGCTTTTGAATTTTGGTAGATTCCTGCAATTAACACTGAAAATGGGAATGCAAATATACAAAGAAGGCTTAAGATTCCCAGCGACGACTGACGAATGTTTACAGTAGTCGCAGAAGGCCCATTTACTCAAAAGCTGGCACTGTTTGTGTTTGCTTTCCCTCTTTGAGAGATTCTTATCTTTTCCTGAACATACAATATTAAACTTAAAAGTAAATTTGTATTTTCCATCTCGTCACCATTCTTTTTGCGAGATTGCCGTCGCATTTTCTGGAGTGAAGGACTGAGAGAGAGAGAGAGAGAGAGAGAGAGAGATGTATGAGAAAAGTGGTTTGGAGAAGGTTCTCTCTCTAATGGCAGGAGACATGAAATATTTAAGCTTTTTTCCCGCTTGAAGAAGAACGATGGCTTTCGTGGTTTCTCCAGACCGTGGTTAAAGGGTTTCGAAAGCCCCCTGAAAGCGAAAACGGAACCCAATCTCCCAGGATGCGCTTGCTTTAACGCAAAAGTGATGGCACCGGATTCATTTTGTAAATAGCTTTTCCGTTGCAGTAAACAGAGCGATTCAGGTTACTTCTTCGGAAGTTTTTTTTTTTTGCTGAGTTATTAATGTTGATCGACGCTCTCTCTCTCTCTCTCTCTGTGTAGAAAATAATGTAACCAATAGTGGGCCATCTGTTTTCTAGATTTATTTAATAAATTATTTCTCTTTTCACTATTTCTGTTTTAAACGAAGTAGAGATACGTTTGTCGTTGTTATATCAGGTTGGTGGAATTGTAATGACGAACTTATTTTTCATCAAAATATGATCCATTGGCAGGAATAACATTCACTTATAGTCCAGAAAACTTTTCAATTCGTAACTTGAACAAGTTTTGCTTCCAGAATGAAAACATCAAAATGAAAAGGATGTAGCAATTTTGCTGTACGAAGACGAGCGTTAAGGTTGTTTTTTTGTTGTTTTTTTTTGCAAAGTTTCTGGTGAAAAGCATCTTGTTGCTGACATGAGCTGTAATGGTTTGGCCAGGTTTAAGAAATTCGTGTTGGGTCAATCCAGCCATTGACTACCGAACTGTTAGCATAACCTTCTTAGGATGGAGGTCACGTTTGGCCTTTTCTGTTTAGAATATAATTGCTATCTACTCATTGTCCTGAACGTTAGGAATAGGATCTATTTTTCGTCACACGTTTTCGATGTAGGAAAGGGCCAGTTTTACTCCCCAAAATGCGTGAGGAACAAATGGTCAAATGTTGTGCGTTGTTACCCTCGCTCAACTCATGAGGTATCCATTTTTCCAGTTTACCAATGTTCTCTAAATATTCACCCTGTTTGAAGGTTAGGATAGGTTAGGTTAGGGAGTAGTTTAGTGAGGTTAGATTAGGCTAGGTGGGTTAGGCTAGGTTTGATTTAGGTTAGGTTATTTTAGGGAGTATGTTAGGTTTGATTAAGGTTAGGTTAGTTTAGGGAGTAGGTTAGTGAGGTTAGGTTAGGCGGACAATCGTTCAGTAAGGGGTCCATAGTGCTGTTTCTATCGATAAAATTGGTAGAGACTTTACAACGCAAGAAAGGGAGAACAGAGTTTCCGACTAGTTTCGCCATTTATTCCCGGCTTTATCAAGGATACTTGATA
>JAHWFO010070582.1:1519942-1555718 GCA_023313115.1 Rhysida immarginata | reverse complement strand
GTAAAGTCTCTACCAATTTTATTAGGTTAGACGGGTTAGGTTTGATTTAGGTTGGCTTAGTTTAGGGAGTAGGTTAGGCTAGGTGAGTTAGGTTAGGTTTGATTTAGGTTATGTTAATTTAGGGTGTAGGTTAAGTTAGGTAGGTTACGATAGCTTAGGTTATGTGAGAATTTCGCTCTGCCAATGGATTTAACATTTTATATCTACGGATTTAAATTTATTGAATCATCTTTGGGCCTCATATTCAAAAATTGAGTTCTTGTCCCAGGCATGGTTTCACATTTCTTGCGGCTTCGGCTACACATTTGCCAAGCTTGGACTCGTATAATAAATAAACTCATATCTGGTCAGTTGTCATTGCAGCTTCGATCAACACTAGCACAAAATTAACCGATAGAATTGTGCAAACTGTGCTCATATGTAACTGTGAATGTATATGCATTGATGTTTGTACCAGTGCATGGCTATAACTTTGCATATTGAAATTTCTTATATTCAAATTGCATGTGCAAAGCAGCCATTATTTTAACACCAATCTGATATCATATCGAAACCGTTAATTAGGCAGATATCCTATACACACAGTAACGAATGTTATATTGAATTACAGAAGAACTGTCAAAGTTTATGAAGTAGAATTAACATATGTTTAATATTTTATTGTACTGCGCGGTCCAATATTCTACATAATATTTATTTTCTCAAGGCTGATAAATCTTCGTCTAGTAAGCAAAACTCTAGTAGATACGTGAACACATCTAGCGATAGGAGGCTGCTGTTTCTGCTAATACTGAAGCTCTTTTTAGCGAGGTTCGTTTGCTCACTGCTTACTGTCTCACTTCAGTCTTCTTCGCCAAGATCTTGTGTTCACGTATCCCACGATCTTCTGGGAAGAACTATATCCCACGATTGCTAAATTAATATGAGATATATTTCATCTGGAGCCCACCCTTAAAAAAACTCTTTCTCTTCTATACACAGCTCTTTTTCTTATATGGTTTCCCATCCACTTATACGCCATTTCATATAACAGCATTGTTTATGCACAATGACATGTCGTATTGTTGAGGGTAAACGTAAGTTAATTCTCGACAGTTGCATGTCTGCAGGTTGGCATAGATTCAGTTAGATATTGAAGCACTTGTAAACATTGGAAGACCAAGCGTTCAACATGTATAACCTTAGTTCTAGGTTTCTTGGAATAGGACCTCTTTGTCGGATATGGATTTCCAACATGTCCAAAACGGTAATAATGTTCAGATGATCCGTATACCCAGCCTCGACCATTTTGCTAGAGTGTATACTGAAATTCGTCGCTCCATAAGACATGTCAGCTGGAGATTTGCGAAATATTTTATATTCTAAGATATTGAGCAACCCATATGAATCACGATTCCAATAAGGCCTGAAGGACATCTAAATTAGAATACAAAATTGTTTTGTTGGGTTTACGGAAGATTTCTGATTACAGTGCACTTTCCAAACATAGTTAATCCTAAAGTTGAAGTATAGCGTGGTTTTGTTGCCACGCAACTGATAATCGCATTCCTTTAACAGAAACAAAAAAAAATTGAATCACCTGCTCGAGCTTTTTAAGTGATTCGGTATTTCCGCTTTCATTTACCATTTTCGAAGATTGGAGGAGAATTTATCTCGCAGGCGCGGTGCAATTTTCGCCCAAGGACGAAGTAGAGAGGATGCAAATGGATGGCGATTGTTCCCGCTCCAGTCAGTTTGATCGTAATCCGGCGTCCCTTAAAAATGCACCGGCGAAGAGGCGGAATATAAAGAAGGCTTAAGATTTAATGATATGCACTTCTACATCATCGTGATTGTTGTAACTAGATTAGCGCGGGATTAAGGCGTACAACTTTGGACAAACACTTTTCCGCCGAATGCGGGCTTTTTTAAAGGAACCTAATGGAACGGAAGTCGTAAATGAATTTTATGGGCGAGAAAAATTTACAGGCACGGCTCTGTGAAGGAGGGAATCCTGTCAGTTAAAGTCCTTCGGGAAGCAAACACAATTTGTTTCTGTTTATCTTGCTTGTTCCAATGGAAGGATGGAAAGTGGATTGGCAAAATGATTGTTGTTTGTTGTCTGTGCTTCAGTAAAAGTAGATGATGTAGTTTAGGAATCATCAAAAGGCAATGTAAATGAATTTGTTCTTACTAAGATACACAACACTGGTCAAAGAATTTGAAACTGCCATGTAACTCAAGCATGTACATATTTATGAAGGAATTGGGTAAAGAAGAACCTAACTGATTTCGAAAAGTCGGTGAACTGCTAAGGTAATGCCTAGTGAACGTCTGGTCTTTCATTGACTTAGAAGTGCTTCAACATATTATTTCCTCTACGTCAATCCGCATACATAATGTAATTCGATCCAAAGGAATCCAATAAATTATTACAACATATGTTTTTAACTTCTGCAATAAAGTTTGTCAACTTCCTCAAAGAGCGGCATTTCAGACCTTATGGTAATTGAAAGTTCTGAGTCTAGAACAATACTCTTATTAAATGGGAATTGCATGTTTACGTAAATAACCTCCATTTTCAATGCGATGTCTATGTTTTTCAGGTGGGCACTGCGTTGATCAATCGCGTGTCCAATGTGGACGTCACGTGGCATAAGGAGATGTCCACTTCGCCCTTGGTCTCCTACCAAATGGACTTGACGCTGGACGACAAGCCTTTGCTAAGGGCCATCGATCAGCTCAACTTCATCCAAATGAAACGTAAGTTCATTCTCAGATTCTATTTTGTGTTTGGTTTTCAGTTTCATTTCCACAGTTGAAACGGACTGGGCGTTCCTCGTTACGAAAATTCGGGTACCCAATGGAACGTCCATTTCTGTTTCTTCTAAAAAAAAATTTTGTTTATATTGTTTGTTTTCTGTAATGTTTTCTACTATAATAATACACTTGTGTCCAAAATTGATAGTCACAAAATAAGGACTTTCTGAAGAAGTAAACTCTATTTGGAAATACAGGGATGTATTACAGAACACTGTGTGACTGGAAGGTTCCAAAAAAATTACTCCAGATCATGGAGCGTGCGCTTGACTTTGATGCATCTTCTGGATAATAAGGAGCATTATCATCTTCCGCTAAGCCCTTTCTAGGCATGATCATCAATAGTCCTGGAAGGATGTTAAGCTTTCCCAGACTTTTCTATAGGATTCATGTCTGGAAGAATCAAGTCCCGTCCAGTTTCGGAAAAAACTTCAACCAGAAGAGCTGTATGTAGATGGACATGAGTTGCGGTACCAAAGGCTCCTGAAAAGCCTAAGTCTGACCAGGCAATGTCTCAGTGATTACCCAGTATACCCCCGTATGCCATTGGTCCATCATCACCATATAGATCGGTCTCCCTTACGGAAGTTGCCAATTTTCAGGCGTTTCCCAGATGCTGTCTAAGGACTGGACATGTCAGAAGAAGTTTAAACTAAACCTGGACTGGTCAGTGAAGAGAAAGAAGTTCAAGATGGAGTGGTATGTAGACAGCGTCCATACCATCTGGTAAAGTCCTCTGTTACCCTCTGGTTCCCTTGGTAGCTTCCAGGACCAAAGAACGTTCCTCTTGCCGTTGGAGCCAAATACTGGTTTTCTTGCTGTGTTGTAGCTCTTGGGTGTTCTTTTCCAGGTCTTCTGGTTTGTTTTCTTGGAACTGTCTCCAGAGGTTGCAGGCTCTTTACGTGGAGCATTCAGTCTGCTTGCAATATCGAGATTGGTCTGCTTCCAATCTGCTGATTGCCTTCCACTTTAAAGAGTCATCCAGTAGCATTGGTATTTCAGTTTCAATGGATATGTAGGAAAAATGGTCCCTAGGAACTTTCCATTCCAAGTTGCTGTTTACTTCTTGCGGTACTCTTCATTTTGTGTTTGTTGGTTAATTCAGTTTTGGACACCAGTGTGCATTGAAATGAGAACATGAACTAAAATAAAATAATTAACTGGAGAGAGCGATTGTAAAATGTTGACTATGGTTTTGTTTTTCTTAAGCTGACATGGATGGAAGGAAACTGGAAGGTAAAGTTGTCCTTTTAAAAACCACTTTTCCTTTCTGGATCTTTGTAGCTCTTATAGTTTCTCGTCATTCGTGCTGTATGTGTTTGTGTGTATTCCATAATTTCAATATCCAAGATGCTCACTTTGTATCAATATATTTGGGTCATTCATATGAAAATCAGCCAAAGGATATCCACATCGTTATGGCAAAGAGTCAAATAAGGTGTTGAAGCACTTGTAAGTCAATGGAAGAGACCAGGCGGTCATTTTTAAGGTGCATTGCCTTTATATTGTAATAAGCCATGGGGTTCGTTTTCAGTGAATGATCCTTATATAAAGTGTAGGTAAATGCATAAGATGATGTTCTGGTCCATTTTTAAAACAGGACATTCCTTTTGTCTTTGGTTTCTATACAGAATGATTAATTGCCTCTTTATTGATTTAACCACTTCCTATGAGACGGTGTTGTTTAATTAATAAAAAGTAAAGCGAAATTTAACGAAGTGAATAGTTAATGCGCAAACGGGTTGATCTGAATTTGCACAAGATAACAACGGCTTTGTGATGTTCATTTGGCCCTTCCTTTATAGTCATAAATAAGTGAAAAGGTTCTTCCTGAAGTGATAAACCCGTCTTTTATCTCCTCCAATTTTTGCATCCATATATTCATGAAGAGCTTTCACGACTGAAGAAATGATATCGGGTTGTTGCACGTGGAAGGTCGGATTTCGGTGAAACTTCAAGCAACAATATCTTTGTCCATTAAGTGCTACACATCTCTCTCATCGAGATACCTGTGCCTTTATGCCAGTTTCATAGTAGTCCAAGGTTCTGAACTTGAAGAAACTCTTCAAAGGCATTTTTGATGGCTGTTTCTTCATTGCTGAACCTGTTACCTACCAAAATCCAATGCTTAGAAAGTGGTAGTCGGCTGGCGAAAAGTCTGGTGCGTATGATGGGTGAGGAAGAGTCTCATCGTGCGAGTTGTGTAATTTTTGGACTTAGCGTTGTCAAGAAACAGTCAAATTTCATTTCTGTTGACCAACCTAGGCCGCTTAACTCGTCATCTAGCTGAGTGCACTATTTCTCTGGTTTCACCACTTTTCCAGAACAAATAGTGACTCTCATTACCAGTCACCATTATCTTCTTCAGATGAAGGGTTGTTTCGTCAGGTGCCTAGTGACCTCATTGTGAAAAGTGCAATCTTATGGTTTGTTCTGTGAGTTCATGTGGAGCCTACCCAGTGGTATGCTGGCAAATGTTTAACATCCGGCTCCACGACTACTCGATTGGAACCGGAAGTGGTTACTGAAATATTTCAGCCCGGAACCGGAAGTTGTTACCGGATATCGGAATTGAGACTTCAAATCTGCAATAATTTTTGAGATTTTTTTTACAGATTTGTAAGATTTGTGGGACGGTGTACGAGAATTTTCTATATGACGGACCCCTTGGTTGTCTCTCAGTTGCAGTGTTACATTATGCGATGGAATTTTTTGACTAAAATCTCTGGGGTTTTTTCTCCTAACAATATACAGGATGTATCTGAATGGTCTGTGCAAACTTGGAGGGTAGGTAGTATGGGTAATTCTAAGCAAAAAAGTTCATATGAACATGGGTCCGAATTTGAACGCTAACAGATATGAACAGAAATAAAAATGCCGCCACCAAGATCAATAAGTTTATAACTCAAGTTCTGTAACATCTAAAATGATGAATTTTAGTAAAACAGCAGGGTACATAAAACTGTGTGTACTGTTAAAAATTGATCAAATTCCAACCAGTAGTTTCGTATTACGCGTTCAACATCTTAACCCGTGCTCACATGCGAGTACTAACCAGCACGTGTTACGATTTTGACTGCGTAACTCTGAAACTATTCATTGGAATTCTATCAAATTTTAACACTCCACACAGTTTTATGTACCCTGTTGTTTTACCAAAATTCATCTTTCTAGATGTTACAGAACTTGAGTTATCAACTTGTTGATCTTGGTGGCGGCATGTCTGTTCATATCTTTATGTCTGTTCATATCTCAGTTATTGCTTAGAATCACCCATACTACCTCCCCTCCAAGTTTGTACAGACCGTTCAGATACACACTGTATACATGAATTAATGTATAAATAATAATAATAATAATAATAATAATAATAATAATAATAATAATTTTTCATGTCTTTGTTGAAATTCAACAACCGGCTCGCAAAATCTTTAGAAGTTCAACAACCGGCTCGCGTGAGCCAGTGCGAGCCGGCTGCAGCACACCACTGAACCTACCATACCTATGGGTCAGACTCCACTGGTTTTCTAAGATCGTCGTTGTCGTTGGTTGGTGCTTGTTTATTTTCAAGGTGCCATATGGTCGGATGTGAAAGGTTCGTTCATCCACTGTGTCCATTTTCTGTCTATGCGATCACACTAGAAAATGCGCAATACCAAAATCATCTTAGTCAAAATAGTTTCAAAGTAACCAAAGTGAAGAGAGAACTGGAGCCGGACACTGTGGACGAACTTCAATAAAGATAACAGGAAACCACTAGATTAGACGCAAGTAAGACGTCCGATTAAAAGTTTTATGTGGATCAGTGGTTTCCTGTTATCTTTATTAACCAAAGTGAGTTTTCCAAGACGCTAAGCTTATTACGAACTTGCCATTTTATCCGCTATTTTGCAAGCGAATAGGCTTAAATTTTTTTCAAACAAAAAGTGGGTCATGTGACCATTCGATTTGGAGTGGGATTTCCTCATTAACCCGTTTTCAGATATCTCTATCCGTTTTCAAGTTATCGCTTGTTCTCCATGAGAGTCATTGTTGTTGTTATTATTATTATTATCATCATCATCATATGTGTAGCACTCGCCAGGAGTAAAATAAAACTCAAAGGACAATAAGTTCCACTAATTTTGTCCAATTCCAATAAAACCACAAATATACGATAAAATTACATTCAAAATACGAACCCAAAAGAAAGGTCAGCCTCTTCATGGGCATGGGTAACAATATAATATTTCCGTAAACGCTGCTTAAAGTGCTAACAAAAGGAGAGACAGTTCAGATTTTTACACTGGAAAATCGCTGATCTAATTTCGTACGGTATTTCATTCCAAAGAACTATAACGTTGTACGGGAAACATTTAAATTTAAGAGGTCATCATACAAGGTACCACGAAGCGAAACGTCCGGTTTTGTCGAATGTTAGTTCCGGACTCTAACCAGGCCCTAAGATGGCACCATAAGCTATCTTGGGTACAATTACCGCCCTTATAAATTGACAAATTTGGGAAGGGGTTAAGATCGATCTCAACCTCTTAGCTACTTAGTTCTTCTGATGCAACGTGATTATAACGTTTTCTACTAGATCATTGAACTTTAATCGAGGATCAAAGGTAATAACTACGTTCTTAATGGGATTTTGGTTAGTCTCATCTTTTGGGCCTATCAGAATGCGAGTTTTTGACGAGTTAAGGGTAAGGCCTCTGCTATGGTACCATTGGAACATGTACGCCAAATCTTGATGTAGTAAATCCATCGTCTTTTCCTAATCGACGTAACTCAATATTTTACAGTAAAGAGAACCTAGGCTTGAACCCTGGACGGTACTTCATGTTGACGGTTTACTTATCAAAGGACTCAAATTGATGACATTGGTAGTCTCTTAAAAAATTATCAAGCAGATCTATATAACCTTTAGAAGCTCCTAGAGTTTCTAAGTCGTAGAAAAGTTGAGATCTAGAGACCGTGTCGAAAGCCTTAGATATATCTGTTTGGGCAATAATAAATTTTAAGCCCTGGTCATAGGCTTCAGTCGCGGCCGGTAAGATATGTAAAGGTATCCAGGTGGTTTTACAGTCCGGTCTGCTGCCTTTCTGATGAGGGGGATTTGAGTCCACAAATAATCCGTTAATCGGTGGAAGACAACTTTCTCGACTATGTTGGACTATGTTGGACAACTTTCAGGACAGAAGTAGGACGTTAATTGGAGATGAGGGAATGAAGTAATCTAGGAGTGTAGGGATATGTGCAGCTGAAGCGAGTTTCTGAAATGTGACGAGAAGTGGTCCTTTACGATAATTCTAACAGTTTGGTGGTCAATGGCTAGATTTATCTATGTGAGATCATACTTTGATGAATATAATATTTTGTTTGTTATTAATGCTACTCTTAACTCAAACGTGATATTACATTCCCATTAACTTTATACAAAATCCAAAGGGAGGAGGTTTACTATAAACACGCGCAAAATTCATAAAATCCTAGTGGAGAAAATCGCGTAATTTCTCCATTCTGAGAACTATAAAAACATAGGCTCTTCCAAGTTTACGGTCGAGTGGGGAATTCGGTTGCCTTTTGATGATCCTTTCACATTCCAGCGCGCTTGCATTCCATCACCCAACTGTCCGGCATCGCTTATTCAACTTTGCTGCTATGTTTTTTTTTTATGCGCTTCTCAACTTTCATTACAAAACGTCAGCAAAACTTCCGAGCATGACATTCGCCTCCCTTCCATCGTCGGCATAACAACATTTTCACTGATGTCAGCAGACGACAAAGGATTCCTAAAGCGACATGGAAGGAGGAGAAGAATGAGAAGAAGAGCGAGCAAGACTGCGGGGTAGAGTGGAGGGGGTTTCTAAGAGACCCCCAGTTGAATCTCCTCTTTTGCACTCGGTCCAATCAGATAGTTATTCGGTCGCGTGAACAATTAACTACCATTTCCGATCAAGTGATTCCAGGTAATTAATTGAATGGCACGGCGCACGCGTCCCTTTGCTCTTCTTGCTCTGGCAAATGCCCACGCGTCGCGTCAGGAGGATATGCCCGATTAATTTTAATGTTTGAATTCTTCGTTTAACAACAAAGTGAGGAACAGGAAAAAGCCTAGGCAAATCGGGGGTGAAAGAGTAAATTTCTTCACAAGGAAGAGAACATGGCTGTGGCGGGGTTTTTATGGATGCCTTAGGTGTTGTTTAAAGGCGATATAGCTGAACGAGTCACTTAAAAAGTTCTTGATTATTTTCATTTCGAGGGCATGACGATTTATAAGCTGCCATAGGATTATCCTGTGATTATCTAAACAGGTGATAATCTGTCAGGTGAGTTCAGAGGATGAGGCAGAGCTTCCAACCCAAGCTGCGTAATCTTTGAACGGGTCTGTAAAGCTGTGTGCGGTCTTGCATTGCATATCGCTTCATGTACCTTTAGTTTAGGTAATGAAAATTTGATAGCTTCTTGTGGAAATCAGGTGGAGCAAAAATTTTCATATGAGCATAGGTCGTATTCCAATTAGGTACTGGTGTTCAAATAGAAGCATTATAGTAGCAAAACTCACTGGACGTAGTTGTGTTTCGGAAGTTGTGCAGTGTAAAATGAACGATGTGACTATGCCAGCAGGGAATAGGATAGGTGTTCTATCTTTTGGGACAGTTTTGAAGTTTTTGGTCAAGGTTCATTTTCTTAAATGGGAAGGGGGTCATGTGGCGTATCACATAACACCAGCTTTTTTCCTGGAATTTATTTCTGCAGTCGAATTTCAGTTATCTGTTGTGGCTCACTAATTATTAACGAAAACATTGACGCTGTATCATTATTGTCTGTTGCATGTAATTGGAGATGACACTAATGACGGAGGAGAAGATAGAGCTGATCCTGATATCCGTTTCCCATGTTTATATCAGCAAGATGGAGCATCACCACAATAATGTCCGTCAATGGCTGGATGGGCAATTACCTTGTCATTGGATTGGCCAGTTGGGTCTTGTGGAGTGGCCACTACGTTCCCCTGATCTCATTAGGTTAGGTTAGGTTAGGTTAGGAGAAGAAAATTGTGTATAAGTGAGTGGAAGGAACAACTACAGTAGATATTCCAATGACGTAATTCCACTAGCACATCATCTGAGGTAATTTTGTAAAACAAATTCCACGAAAGGAATGCCTAAACATTGACGATGAGTTTTTCATCGTTTTGGATTAAATAAGAATCGAAGATCTATTCTTAATCATTCGCACTTGCGGAAAGTATGCACCGGTGAACCAATTTTTCATAATATTCTTGGTCAGTTTTCTTGAACCAGAGTTTTCAATTTGAATATTTTCGACCACAAAAATATTCTCTTGGACCCTTGGAGCTAATGTTTTATCTTACAGTACAACCAGTGGTGATGATCAAAGGCGAAAGTGAATCTTGTTCAGCACTCAAGCTGGTTGTATCAGGAATAGTTGAGCATTTCTCATCCATTCCTGGTTGAGTTGCGTAGCTATGCGTCATCGCGAGTGCTGACTGAATAATTATCTCGATATCCTTTTCTCTCTGTTTCGAGCGTCCTGAAAGGTTGATTTTTAGTGATTGTTTTGTTTAATTTTATTCAATCTTCTATTGTTTGCTGTTCTATATTTTACATTCTACATGTTCAGGGTGTTGCAGATAACTACAGGGCAGTATAAAGGGAAGCCTACCCGCTCGATTGCAGGGGCCGGCTCGGTCGATTGGCAACAATCACCCCAGAAATGCTGGGACGAGTGAAAGAAGACTTTGAGAAGAGAGTCCAAGATGGAAATGTCTTTGAACATTTGTTGTAAGAAATTTCACAAAACACCCAGGTGACACGTTCTCAGCAGTAGAGCAAACTGGTCTGGGTTAGCCCGTGACGACCAAACATAATAATAATAAAATTTTGTAAACATTCCAAGGAGGAGCTTTAGTAGTGAAGCAGAAATACATTTATACATTTACTAAAAAGAAATTAAACCCCCCTCCCCCGAGTAGGGGAAGGCAAGTGGCAGATCCTGCGGTCATCTATTTTTATCCCTTTATTTGCACTTTTTACCTCTCCCCAAGTTTTTTAATCAAAAAAAATTGATTTTCTCGAACGTAATATATATGAAATGTAAAAAAAACTCGTATTTTCTTTCCTTTTTCATCATTTCCGAACGTATGATATATAACATGCCATATGTTGCCATAGTTCTAAAGACCAAGTGACTACCACCCCCGCCAATCCGACCCCCCTGGCACAATTGGGCCTAAACTTCATAGTGCTGTAGATCTTGCCTAGAGGAATCTGGATACCGAATTTCACGCCTTTACGGCACACAGAAATGTTGCCCTCCCTGAATCCCACCCCCGTAATTCCGACCCCAGTGTACCAATCAAAACCAAACTAAATAGTGCAGATGGGCATGCCCATAGTAAGCTACTTTCCGAACTTCAACCTTCTACCTCAAAAAATGTAGAAATTATGAAGAGGACAGACTGATTTTATAAAACCAATAAATAGCTCCATACTTCCGCTACTTATAAGCACTTGAGCACTTAAGCAATTGTGCGTCAACAAAGCGATTTCACGTGCGCGCGCCGATGTCAGTAATGCTTAAAAGATGAACAGAAAGTAACAATGTATTCCTTCTTGACAAATCGATTGTTATATGCAATGCCATTATCTTTGTATTCTTTACACTAACTGTTTTATCACGTGAATTCGACTTGAAGGGGTCATCGAAAACTTCTGAAAAGTTGTTACGGCCGAGCTAAGACTTTGATGGTCATATTTCTGAAAACAGAATTTGAAAAAGTTAATTCGTTTTCAAGTTATCGTGCAAAAGGCGGACGGTCGGATAAACGTACAGACCAAGGGCGCAAATTCTTATAAGTAGCTTTTATGCTAAAGCTCCTAATAAAAGTGTGAAACGCCATTTTTTACTACTCTGTTGAAATTTTGGTTTGTTTTTTGGTCCCCTCTAGCTGCGGAGGACATTCATGAGTGTTTACGTTTTGTGTACCTCCCCTACCCTGTAGTAGTACAGCGCGCACCCCTCCTTGGGACAAACAAGTTTAACAAAATAATATTACCCAATTATCATATGATGTCGAGCCGGCCCTGCAATCGAGCGGGTAGGCTTCCCGTTATTCTGCCCTGTAGTTATCTGCAACACACTGTACTGTGTCCATGGAGGTGTTCCAGACTCTTCTCCCCCGTTTAACGAGTTTTATGCTTTTGTTTTCTTTATGCAAAGAGTGGATTTCTACTAAATCGATTACGTTTTGCAAGTTTGTAATTGGAACTTTTACTCTATCTATTATGGTTCCAAAGTTAGTTTTCGTAACTTCTCAGCGCTTGCACTAGGGGCGCTGGAAATACTTTTATTCATTCGGGCATGGCCATTTTCCTATAGAAAGACCTGACTTTTATGGCTCTAACACCTTTTGTTCTAAAGTTATTCGACTGTTTCGGGAATTTTTCTACACTCTGTGTATGGGTATTTAATTGGATGTAAGTTTTACCTTATTTTATTATCACTCCGTGATGTTTCCTAGTTAGCGCCCATATTATGCACCTTCCAAGTTATGTGAAATTTTCCCATTATTCTGGATATGCGTTCATAAGTTGCGTGGGTTTAGAACACACTCGTTTCTGCTGCTATGGAATGGCTTATTATATTGTAGAATTCCTGAATAAACTACTTAGTCGAGAGAAGGGCAAAAGTGTGGTTAGAGGTTTATTATTGATCATTCGAGAATGAACTATTTTCTATGAACTGTCTTTCTCTATTGCCAAGTAGAGAACTGGATAGTCAGTGGTCTTTTTGATGATGGAAGAGGGGAAAGAATTCAGCTTGTCAATTTTCCCTTTGCTATGGGAAAGCTCATTACATAGAGCGGAATGCTGTTAATCGTTCGCATGGCTTGATGACTGCAGCGTTTATTTACATGTTTGTTGTAATGCGTATCGCCGGATTCTCTATAGGATTCCCTTTAGCCATCAAACGAATTGGAATCTTTATTTTTATTGCGTTGCCGTTTTGCTGCTCGTCTCTTTCTGCCTTTGATTAAATTCGATGCATTTCCCGGAAAATGAAAGCTCCGGTCCTGGGAAATGAGAAGTTATGGTGTTTCAAACCCGAATGAGTTACTGGCGTCGGCCATTGATCCGAGGCTCGGGGGTTTTCGTCTTTTTTTTTTTTTGTTTTTTTTGTTTTATGGAGCGCAACGCTTCACTTGACAGGGCGATTTGGCTTCCGTCCAGAGCAGTGTTTGCTTACTCATATGATTAGTTTTGGCGAGGGAAGAGAGAGAAAAGCGATATATTCTCGATTTATTAAATGTTTCGTCTCTGTGTTATCTCGCGAGGTGATAGGGAATTTTTATTTTCATCGGTTGAAGCCGCCTTTCGAGTGCCCAATCTCATCAGGTGTGAATGGCGGTAGACCTAATCTGACATCGGATCTTTGGGTTTTTGTGGAAACGGAATAATGGCGTGTGCGAACATTGCTTCCGGATTTGGAATGATGTTGTTCTACATAATTAAGAAAGAGCGCTTGATTCGTGGCCCATTGAACTATACACGGATTTTAGCCAATTCTCGATTAGTTTTAATCCATTTGAGTTATGACATTCACGCGTCTACTTATGTAAGGAGGAGTTTGGTGAATCTAATCATGAGCGAGATCATACGATTGACATAATTTTCACCAACAAGAGGTTCCCGAATCGTATCTGACAGATCCATGCACCCAGGTATTGAAGCTAGGCCAAATCGGTAATCGTATGCCTCTCTTGAGTCACGATACACGTTGATTTGTACCGACGATAGGAGCTTCATGAAGCAATGGATACAGCATACCTTATCAAGAAACAGTTGGGGTTAATGGTTTGGAGCTTCTTCTCCTGGTATAGAAGTGGCCCCCTGATATTCATGAAAGGTCGAGTGCGTTTCACCACGACCTTCTAGAAATTACCAGGCCTAAACATGACGTCAGTATTGTATTGTTTAAGCACTAAGATTGTGACGTTGAAATTACTTCTGTAATAGCACCACCAGAACAACGTAACAATGTTTAATCTTTTCCATGTTCAGGCCTGGCAGTTTCTAGGAGGTCGAGGTTTCTAGCACGTGATGTTTCCAGTGCCGGGACGTGTCTTTTTTTTTTTGTTGTTGGCTTCACGTTGGTCAGGCCGTGACCACCAAGAAAGAAAGCCTCCGCATTGAAACTTAATAGATTGTTACATCATCATGGCAAATTCATGGCTTAATATTGGTAGCACGGTCTATAGATATTCATGGTCATCGAGCTTCATTGTTAAAATGAAGCAAAAGTTTCTAGCTCCCGGTAGGGCGGGAACTATTGAAAAGTGGCGCTGCATGTACAATTGGCACAACTGCGCCTGCAGCGCCGCCCTATCGGCAGATAGATTTTTTACTTTCATATTCAGTTTCAATGAAAATCTCTACCGCAGGTTGCGGTCGGCCTTAGTGCGATCGATGCGGCACCTGGCGCGATCTGTTTTCCTTAGCTTCTCGAAACAATGGAAAATGGCCGAACCATTTGAGCCCTCATTGTCTCAATCCTAGATTTTAACAATCGGTCGTCACGCTTTCGAGTGCCAGGAAAAAGGCCATGGAAAAAGGAAAAACGCTGATTCTTATGGAGACAATGAAGGTTGGATTGTTGCTAGCACCCAGTTGGTCAGGTGACTTTTTCGCTTCTAGGCCTTGTTTTCTCGTAGGCCTCGGATGGTGCTCAAAGCCAACTAGAAAGACAGTACCTGAAACTCAAAAGTCACCTGACCATTTTAGTTCGAGCAACAATGTAACTTTCATTGTTTCCAACAAACGAAAAAATGCTGATTGTTAAAATCCAAGATGGAAAAATTGTTGCTTGGACTAAGATGCTCAGGTGACTTTTGAGTTTCAGCGCCTGTCTCTCCCGCAGGCCTCGGTTGGTGCTATTACAAAAGTAAGTCAGTGACACAATCTTAGTGCTTCAACAATACATTATTGACGTCATGTTCAGGCTTGGTAATTTCTAGAAGGCTTTTCCGCGCTGGGGGTCCGTTATTTCGTTGGCCCGGACGAAGTCATAATTTAGGGATTATTATTGGTAGAAATACGATTACATTTTTTTATGTGATGTAACAGTGCATGACGTTTCAGTGCGCAGGCCTTTTCTCTAGGTGGTTTTGGATGGTCACATGACTTTATAGTGCCAGGACCTGTCTTTCTCGTAGGCCTCGGATTCGAGTTTCATCGATGTTTCGTGTCGAGGAAACCTCTTTGAAGTAACACTCAGCTATTTCCATTGAGATACTACAATCTGACGTTATTTGCATTATTGATATCTCCTTCAACAATGCTTAAGCTTAGTCTCTGTGTCATTTTGCGATTTTGAAGTCATATGCGACGTTTTCGTGTCCTACGAGAAAGACAGGCCCCGGCACTTAAAAGTCACCTGGCCATCAGAGCCTGAGCAACTATCCAACATTCCTTGTCTCCCTCTTGGATTGTAAAATGAAATGGCCAAGCCGCTTATTTATAAACGCCTAAAATCTCATTTACTTTCTGTGTTAATAGAGATGAGCGAAGGGATTTCTGACTCGGATTATATTGACTTTTAAGGGTTTGTTTGCCTCAATTTTCTGCGCTGTTTAATATTTAAATGCACCGTTGATGTCTCCCTAATAACTGAATGTGATGTCATTTGCACGTTTCATTGATGTTGGATGGTGGTGCTAGAGGGATTGAGTGCATGTGCTTCTGTAATACATTTTAATACAATTTCTTGTCGACTCGAAGGTGATTGAGTGACTTGCGAGAGAAATGGCCGTCTGGGATCTTTTAGCCGGGATTTCTTATCAGGAGATTTTTATATCGCAAGCTATCACCCCGGTGTAAATGGAATGTTATTCCCTGACCCCCAGCCTCTCGGTAATGATGATGGAGGCTCGGACGTCAGTGAGTTGGCCAGGGAAGGTTTGAGGGTGGGCTCCTCTCTTTGGCTCCTATGTCCGTCGCGAGGAAGCCATCTCGTAAAACTTCCGGTTTTATTGGCGGAAGTCGCGCCACCCGGCGGCCTGAATGAAAATTAAATGCCGGAGCCGCTGACCTTCCCCCCCGCCTCTTCCTTGCCCACCCAAAGATCCGATTGTCGTGGCGATTTACGAGCCTTTAACGGCTCCCGAGACACGAGACAAGCTGATGGGTCCCTACGGGCCGCGAGGAGGAAGGGAGATTACGTCAGCGTCTAAGATTGCGTTCTGGGATATACGTAAGCAACACTACGTACTGTTTGTTAGATGACCGTTGAGGGCTCTTGGAGTCATTTGATTTCCTTGCTTTTGCGATTGTTTTTTTTTTTTGTTGTTGTTGTTTTTGAAAATGGGAAAGTGTGCTTGCACGGTTTGAATTTTTGCCCTTTAACTCGTTTATTATGTTGTTTTCATCCATTAGAATTTAAGGGGTTGGTGTCTCTAATAAGATTGTTTCTTCTTTGAAACAGAAGTTCATAACAAACAGCGCATATCGTGGAATGAATTACTGAGCAGTGCTGAATTAAAAAGGCGACATGGTTTCCTGAGAGAAGTTCGTGCTCGTTTTGGATTTCTTTATTTCGCAGTTTCTTTCACCTTATCTTCCGTGATTGATTACGCTCGGAATAACATTTTGCCTTAAACGACGCTAAATTACGACCCAATAGGAACGCCGACTGATTTAAAGGCAGAGAACTTTCACTCCGACATTGACAAATGGTCCTGTCTTCTCTGGCGAAATTTTCATATGAGAAAAATTTGTTGTATCGGGTTATTTATTAATTGTAAAGAAACTCTTATTATTACTCTTGGCGTAACTGCACGCGTGAGAAGAATGAGGACGTGAATGATGAAGAGTTTGAGGTCCTGTGACTCAAGCGTGTATTTATTTAACAAGGAGTTGGGTGAGTAATGTAATCATAGAATTTGATCAATATGAGGATAAATTCTATGATTACCTTCTTTTGTATCCTATTGGTTCATGTATTTGCATAATTTGTACCACTGTTCTGTATATAAAGGCTTGCATGCCTCTTGCTGTATATATCCTTGACAAAGCCGGGAATAAATGGCGAAACTAGTTGGAACTCCTGATGTCCCTCTGTTATACTGTAAGGCCACCACCTGTTTAATCAATAGGAACAGTATTATGATCCGCCCTTCTACCGATATGAGGATAAAGTAGGACCTATCTGACTTGGAAAAGGGAGTACGTATGCTAGTGCTTGTCTAACTGAAGCTACGATTAAAACAACGTCCTTTCAGCTGATTTGTTTTACTTTCTCCAAGCACTTCACTCTATGATATGGTCGCGTGCAAGATTTGAGCTTGCCACGTTGCTTTTTTTTCGCAAGGCACAGTTCTAAAACTCGCGCACAGGCAGATGACGTAAAACACAATGGAGCTGATGGCGTGCTAGGATTTCTATGCTTATTTCAAAGGCTTAGAAATGTCGGATTGGTTTGAAACTTTACAACAGACATTTCCTGGCAGAGCTCCGATTAAAGCCACAGTTTCGTGTTTGTATTCCATGAAACGAATATGACCGCGAATGACAATCGGATAACATGTTCTCTGATTGAGGCAAGCCTAGGCATCGGATCATCAGCGGTTTTAAACGATTTTGCATGACCACCTGCAATTCAAGAAGGTTTCATCACGATGGATCCCTCGTTTTTTGACCCAAGAGCAGAAAGCAATATATGTGTAGTAGTGCCAAAAATGAACGAATGGCTCAACAACGGGGCATCAAAACGTGTCAACGACAACTGCACAGGTGGCGAAACATGGCTCTATCATTACGACCCCGAATCTAAGGGGATCTCCAACGATGGAATTGCTGGGAAGATGATTGTGGCAACTTTCTTCTATTTCACTGATCATCTGTGCACTGTTTGCTTGAAAACAAAAAGACGATTACAGCAGAGTGGTATGTGACGTCTTGCGTGCCAAAAGTTTAAGGATAAAACGTCCGAAGATCATGCCGCCGTTAAGACAACTGAATTTTTCTATGAAACATCTTGGGTCAGTATGTTGGAGCATCTTCGTATTCTCTAGACTTGGCATCTTGCGATTTCCTTTTGTTCCCCACAATTAGAGGAAGCTCAGGGGGTTCCATTTCGGCAACTTGTTCAGCAAGCCGAGGGTTAAAAAAATTAAGAGTACCCTCGTACAGATCAAAATGTTTAAGAAATCTCGAAATTTTTTATGAAAGTACTTGTAAATGCAAATAGAAAATAATCTTGGCGACCCCCCCCCAAAAAAAATTTTTTTTCACGACTCTATGACAATTAACTCAGTCCAAAATGTCACGAAGCATTAGATCTAGCTTACTTTATCGAGACTATTCAAGATTCTGGTAGTCGTGTCATGGTATGGAAATTCTTCTGCTCGTATGGAAGAGGTCCCTCAGGTAGTCCATGGAACTACCGAACAAATCCATTTTGCAAGGCTTCATTTTTATTTGACATATGACAGCATCTTCATGGACGGCAATGCTACTGGTTGGTTCAGTAGTGGTTCAGCGAGCACGAAGATTGCTTTGGTCATTTACTTTGCCCGCCCCATAGTCCAGATAGAATGTTTTGGACATGTTACAATGACGGAGAGAGATTCCCTGTATGAACGTTTGTCGTAGTTACTGGTCTACCGAATTTCGGAATTCTTGAGAGACTTGTGAATCATCCTGTAATAATGATCTTTCATTGGATTTTGATAATATAAGAATGTTGTAGTATGCTAGCAACTTTGTTCAGAAATTTCTCGATTGTTTTAAGGTTAGAAAAAGAGCAGTCTGAAAGGCTTTCAACAGCCGATTGAACTGGCTGCGAAACGACTATCGAGCCAGTTCCCCTCTCTTCTCATCCGATTGAAATTTAATGCTTTCATTCAGCAGGATGATAAATCTTCGGAGGAAGTTTTAAAAAAGATTAAAATTTTATGAGAGCCATTCGGAGATCTAAAAATTCTGCTACAAAGTTCTCATGAAATTCCGAGACGGAATGGATAAAAAAAAAAGGCTGAAAAAGGGAAGGGGGAGGGGTATGTTAAGAAGAGGTAAAAAGATGATGAGAATGCAAGGCCCGTCAAGTGATGTTTTCCATCTTCTCATTTATTTATTTCCTCGTGTCGAACGGTCTTCGTCTTTTACGTCGGGGGCGTAAAAACGGAGGTGCCGTAAAAGGTCGCGTTTAACGGCACCGGCGTAAAAGCGTCTGAGAATTCGAATCGAATGGAAAGTTATTTCAATCCGTTTTTATTCTTTTACGATTCGAACTGGGAAGGAGACTGGAGAATGGTTTAGAAACGAAAATGAATCGGGCGGGGAAGGGAGGGAAGTCTCGGGAGATTAAAAGAAATCGGCTGGTGAGTCTTCGCAACACATACCTCATGGAAATCATCGCTTTCTGTCTTATATTCTTTTTAAAAAAAAAAGTTTATGGCTTAGTGAAGAGAAGGTTTTATTATTTTATTAAAGGCCATCAAAGTTGGCGTTCATAATTCATGAACAAAGACATCTGCTTTGGCCTTTAAATTTTATGAAGTTCTTCCAGGAAATTGGTAAAAACGCTTTAACAGTTTTGGTAATTGCCCTTCAGAGCTGTCTGTGTACAGTTTAGAAGTTAATGTTTGCTGTCAGTTTTTTACGAGAAAGTCCGGTGGGTCTTAAGCTTAATTGGGTTCCGTCAATTAAGACCACTCCGGGTAGATGTCATTCTCCTACCTTAAAGTTGGAAAAGTGTAACTTGACTCGTCGCTCCTCATCACCTCATTCTAGTCTTGCATTGACCAGCGAAGTCTTTTCTTACACAGGTGATAATGGTGATCTTTCGAAGACTTCGGATGTCAGTTATCTTTATCGGAGTTTGGCGGTAGTATAAGGGATGTTCAAATGAAAATGATTCGGGCTATAGCGCGCGAGCACGTAAGTGCGCAGACACGAGGCAAAAGGGTGATTATTGACGTATTCGTCTGCTTCTGGGAAGTTACGAAAGGCTTATGCTCGTATTTCGTTTGTGTTACAATGGGCCCTCCTATTAAATTCCCGTCCAAAACTGACCAACGAGTGGTGATAATGTTTCTGACAGCTGAGGAGGACATTCCACCAGTTGACATTCATGCTCGGATGTTGAATGTTTATGGAGAAGCATGTGTCTCGAAAGCAATCGTGGTGCGTTGGGCCAAAATGTTCCATGATGGTCATGTGGAAACGACTGATAAACCAGGTCCGGGCCAAGCAAACGTGGTCATCACCGATCAATTGAAGACAGACATGGATAAGTCAGTTCGTGAGGACAGATGGATCAGCATACGGTCACTTGCGAAGGATCACAACGTCAGTATTGGCTCCGCATATGCTGTAGTGAACAGCCTGGGATATGGCAAGGTTGCTGTCAATGGGTACCCCGAATGCTCGCGGAAGAGCACAAAGGGCTGCGTTTTGGCTGCTGTTTGGATCATCTGGAACGTTACCGTCGTGAGGGGGAAGCGTTTTTGAAGAAGATTTTCGCGGTAGATGAGACCTGGTGCCTTTATTGGGAACCCTCCGGGAAGCTATCCACAATGCAGTGGAAACCTTCCTGGTCCAAAATCTGTCAGGGGGGACCAGGAAGGTTAGCCTGTATAAATACAGGGGTGTTGGGCATTCACATCAGTCACATCTCGTGCAGAAGTAAAGACAAATGGAGTTATTGGAGGAGATGGATAGATGTTGTTTGCCGAATGTGTCTTGCGTTTGGGGATGATGCTGTGAATGAACGCACAGCAAGGCATTAGTTCCAGAAATTTAGGTCGGAAGAATTTGCCATTTCTGATGAACCCCGTAGTCTAATGTATCTGGTGGACTAGACGCCAAATGGTTCACTACGACCTGTACTCCCAGCAGTTGGAACGTGTGCAACAGGCATTGTAGCAGAAGAAGCCAGCATTGGTGAATTGAAAGGGGTACTCTTCCTTCTTGACAATGCCTAGCCATATGTGGCGCGGGTGGCCAGGGAAACCATAGAGCGGCTTGGCTGGGAAAGTTTGCGTTATCCACCTTACTCGCCAGATCTTGTTTCAACGGATTATTACCTTTTCCTTTCTCTGGACAACCATCTTCGTAGAAAAATCCTACACCAATGATACAGACCTGCAAAAGGCACTCACGGACTTCTTTGAGTTCAAGACCGGCAAGTTTTATAGCCAGGGGATTGGTCAACTGGAGACACGTTGGCAGAAGGTTCTAGATGCCAATTTGGGAACTAGCGATACGCTGTACATTTTGTTTTCCGGAATTAAAAACGGCAAGAACTTTTGTGGTTATCTAGTAACTTCAGAATTTGCGGTTAGTCTTTTGTCTGATAAAATCGACTTGGCTTGGCGAAGTGCTCCTTTCACTTAGGTTTTCCCAAAGTAATATTTATTTCGTGAGATTCCTCTTATGCAAATGGAAGGAGAAGTATTAACTTGGCATATCACTCAACAGTGTAGTTTGCATTGAAGCGATGACATAAATTCTAATCTTCCCTCTCACCATTGTCCTTCGAGAGACACCTTGCTTGGTGTTTCCGAGTTTCCCTCTATGTCCGCGCTCGCTCCACTTCTGATCTCCTATATATAGAGTGGCCAAACAAATAGAAAATAAAGCCACCAGTAAGAAAAACTTCTATCTCTATCTCTTATCCCTACATATTCTTTATAATGTTTACATTGCCTCAGTCTAAGTAGATTCTATCCTAACAATCCTATAAACTTCTCTTAGTTTGCATAAATCTCTTCAAAAGAACACCCAATGTGAAAGAGAGACATCTTTCTACTCATACCTATGAAAAACTTCCTTTTAAAATAATATTCTTAAAGCTAAACATGTAACACGTCAAAGTACCTCATTTTTAAATTTCCAGAAAACCGATTTAAAAACCACTTTTGTTATTATTATTATTATTATTATTATTATTATTATTATTATTATTATTATAGTCAAGTCAATAGTAGCTGAAGTAAGAAGAACAATAGGGATGATAATAAGGAAAGGTAAATTCTTTATGAAATTGTCTACTTATGGTAGGATATATAACGCTCTTATTAAACCCTTTTTCCTTTATAATAGCATTATATGGTTTAAAAGAAAGAGCTCATTCATTCATGCTATCCAAATACCAATTAATAAATTTGTTCGTTATGTTGGATGGAAATTTAAAAAAGACTACTGTACTGTTATGTCTGAACTGGGTATGAATACAGTTTTTAAAGAACTTTTAATACAGGACGTGCTATTTTTATATAAGTTAGTCAATAATTGTTTTAATTGCATAAATTTTTTGCAATTTCTTAATTTTGCTGTCCCACAAAGAACTGTTAGGTTAAGAAAAACTTTTTATGTACCTAATTTAATCAAAGATTATTGTCGCAGCAATTATTTATCAGAGTTCAATCATTTTTAACCATCATCTAAATGACATAGATTTTTTTAATTGTAACATTAATCATTTTAAACTCGTAGTTTCTAAGCTTATAAAATTTTGACCATGCAATCACATTGGTATATATAAGCTAAAATGCAATGATATGTCGGATTACGAAATAACTTACATCGTATTTTATTGTAATTTTTATCAATTGTTGTAGTTTTATTTTAATGTATCATATCTATTCATTATTATTGACCTTGACTTTTGGTTTATTATTTTCTGTATTGTACCTAACTTTGTCGTAAAGCTCATGTTTTCTTATTAATTTATTACCATTCTTGTTACTTTTTGATCACTGCTCGTTTTAGGCCGCAGCCTGTTGAGCTACGTGAACAAACTTTCGTTCAATAAATTCAGTTCAATTCAGTTATTATTATTGTTATTTATTTATTTATTTATTTATTTACATGTATTTATTTTAAGTTTTTATTAGTAGAATGGGTAAAATACCTAACTAAATTGAACCAAGAAATACAGGAAAATATTTCTGATATGTGTGGAACTATCACATGTGGGATAACTTTATATAAATTTCGAACGTAATAGCATAATCGCGTATCTTTTCGAGCATATCGCCAAAAGTTTTATCTGGTCTTTTCGTTTATTACAGAAACTGTTCATAGGAAGCACTGGCATCGACGGAACTGGCGTCTACCGTTGAGAAAGCGTAGTCTGTTGTAAGGTTTGCCGAAACAAAATGACCGATCACTGTTAAGAGGAGATGATACAGGTTAACTTACGGTATATAATTACCAGATAAAACTCGGTTAATGCCTGGATAAAAACGTTAAGAGTGAGAAACTGGTCTAGGAATAGCAATAGGTAGCATTTATTGCGAAGTCAACGCGTTTAGAGAAACTCTCATCATCAGGACTCTGAAAAGACTACAAAGTTGTCAGTGCGACACCACCAAGTTATATGGAATAATGTCCACCAGAGTGAGGTGTTTCAACTTTGATTGGTGGGCTTACATCTGAGTGATAATTACAAATTATTGGTTGAGGTATTAATGTATAATAACGTTTGCGTAGTAAAAATTACAAGTAAAATGACGACGTCTAGGATTGGGTTTTTGTCAAAATTTGTTTGGTTATTCAACACTTTTTCTTTGTATGTTACTAGACATCTTCTGATAGCCAAAGCTTCATAAGTCAGTATCTTCCTAGGATATTTTATTACCTTCATTACGGACATAATTTCATCATGTGGTTCAAAGCTGTGTCCTTGTGTGAACAGATGTTCGGCGAATGCTGATTTTCTGTCGCCGTTAGTCCATGACCTCCTGTGCTCAGTAAATCGCTCTTTGAAGGATCTCTTGGTGCATCACACGTAAAAGCATCCACACGTGGGGCATGTCAGCTTGTATACTCCACATGATTTGTATACATCCTCTTGGTCCACTGGTGCCTTAGGATTCAATGCATACCTGCACTTGTTGGCTGTCTTGAATGCGATCCTGAGCCCTCGTTTACGGTATATGTTTGATATCCTAGTGATCTCAAGGCCTGTATACGTGAACGTAGTGAAGTTGTTGGGTGAATCGTTTTCATGCTTCTTCCCGATGTTCTGCTTGGTTTTTTGAAAAATGGAATGTGTAACAGATTCTGGAAAGGAATTAATCCTCGCCACCTCGTAGGTGAGGCGGATCTCATCATTTCTGTCCTTCTCGGTTATTGGGTACGTAAGAGCTCAGTTCAACGCTTATTGGGGACCCCTCGGTAGTGAAAATGAAGAGCAGCATGCGGCAAGCCATATTGAAGAAATAGAACCTTTTTTTGGTTTTGTGGAAATAATCCGAATAGATTAGTCTCTTTAAATTGAAGATGAGAAATTTAATGAATGATGGTGCCGCCAATCTGATGTTTATTTTTTTCATTTTATATAGCGATTAGGATGCTGAATAGGGAAATTGAGCTAATCTTCCCAAAATTCATCAAAGTCGGTGATGTCGAAGTTCAAGGTGACGGCTGATTTGACCTGGAAGGTCCCTAGGTTAAAGCAGACAGCATGAAATTAACTTTCCATTATCGTCTTGACTGGGTTATTCCGAGTGGTTAATGGGTTAAATCCAAAAGTATATACATGTTGAGGAATCCTCTAAATAATTAGCTCTGTCCAAATAAATTGCTGAACCCGTGCGTTAAACTCTCCTCTAGGCGTCGTAATTGAATCAAGTGTTTTATTCGTTGGTCAACAGTTGGTCTGTGTTTGCGCGCGCGTACGTCATAAGAGCGAATTGGAAAATTGTTGATGATCGCTGCGTTGTTAGTGTGAAATTGCTCTTGCTAATGAGTTGAGTTCTCATTCGAATTAACGCTAATCCGATTAATCAATTATTGGCGAACACAGCTATTTTATGCAGTGTGGTCAGAGTGATTACGCGCGATAACATTCTGCGAAAAGCGGCTCGGGTTTAATTCGTGGTTCGTTTCAATAAGAGGGATGATGGAGTTTGGAGTGTAAACGAAACGGAAAGTGGTAAGAACGTTTTAAGAAATCGGCGCGGGATTTCCAGTTTCGTAGCAGACGCTTTTGTTATCCAATAAATTCCCTAATCGGTCTCGGGCGAGGTTATTGGGGGTTATCTTAATGAGCGGCTATTAGCGATGCGGACTGGAGGATGGAGTTAAACAAACTCTTTTCGGTTAATCGGATTCGAGCCCGTTGCCCAGTGGTGCGAGAGCCGAAATTGCATGACCACCAGCTCACCTCATTTCAGCGTCGAGATAAAAGGTCGGGGTCAGTTTCGGCTTAGCCGGCATTTGCATAAAAATCGATCGCTTGGCCTAGGTGGACATTTCCGATATTGATTTCGGATAGAGCGCCTCGTCTCCGCGCGTTTTAATCTGTTTTATAGTGGCCCGCGTTTTTGATGGATATACACCTCAGACTGGCGTTGTTGCTTTTCAAATGGCTCGTTAGTACATGAATGCTATGCAAATTCCTTTACAAACCTCATTTATCAGCGAAAGTGGGTCTTCAATAGGAGATCTGCTGATTATCTTGAGCTATGATGCTGTTGTTGCTCATGAAATGTCAGATTTCAGGATGAAATGATTTTCATATTTATAAGACCCTTAATAACTGCTAGATTAGCTCATACCTAACCACGGCTTCCATGGAGAACTTGAAAACGGATAGAGGTATCTGAAAATGGATTCCATCATCGGATTAGTGGGGAAATTCCAGCCCAAATCGAGTGGTCACATGACCCAATTTGCGTTTGAGACTGCGCGTTTCGACTATTGTGCTAACAATGTTTTGGATAATGACGATTAATTATCTTGCGCGTGAGCCAAATATGGAGAATTTTTTTAGGAGTGTTCATTCATACACTTGAATGAACACAACGCAGCAGAGGAATGTCAGCAAAGCATTTGGAGATGAACATTCAGTGATGGTTCCGAAAATTTTGGTCCAGTCACAACTCTTTGAAAATGAACCAGCACCTCACCAACCATCTCTCCAGCCACTTTCTTAGCATTTGGACCTTTTGGCAGGAGAAAGGTTTAGCAATGAAGCAGCCATCAATAACGTCTTCCAGGAGTTCTACTAAATTGGCATAGTGGCACTAGTATCTCAATGGGAGAGTTGTATAGCATCTAATGGTGCCTATCTTGAAGTTCCACCTACCAAATCTGACATTTCATGTGCAACCCTGATAACTTTCTAATGTTAAAACATTTCAGTGTGTCCTTGTCATTTGTTTACCTGTTGCTTTTAGATTAGTGTGGCATTGGTATTTTTTTTGGATACACATATATTTGTTTCTTTATATCTTTTCCATTATATTTTCTTTGACATCTTTCCTTTAGCACCGGGGGCGCCGACCATCATCCCCGAAGAATGCAGCGCCGAGAACAACAGCGTCACCATCGCTTGGCAACCGCAACAGAACAGCTTCATCGAGGGTTACATACTCGAATTGGATGACGGAAATGACGGCGCTTTTAGGGTGAGTCAAGCTATTTGTGTTTTTTGTGAAGTTTCTTTTGGGAAGAAACAAGATCCATTTGTAAGAAGGCTGCTAACATAAAGTACTGGTAACATGCGTGCAGAAGGAAACGTTTCATCATGTGGCCTTGGATATAGCTCCAAATTTTCAAATTGGTCATATATGTGAAATGCACGTGGAATTTCTTGACAAACGCAATGGTGTTGTTACTGTTTACGTATTTTTACCAAATTAACAAAATCTCACAAATGTCATGCTACAGGTTGGGTTCAATGTGTTTCTGATTGCCAAATCCAACCTGAAGCCCCATTCACTTTGAGGACCACATTGTGTGAATCCTTCTTTCAGACGGTCAATGCTCAATATTTTCTCTGCATACAACGGATCCTTCAATGAATTCGAGTTAAAAATCCTTTGGGGTCAGTTCCGGGGATTTAGGGGTCCACTACACTGGACAATATCGGCCAGTCTAAAGATTGGGAAATTGCAGTTCCAGATACTTCCTTATAAAAGTTCCATAATAGGGTAGAGCATCATCCTGTTGAAAGAATTCTGGATAATGCCCCCATCTTTATTAAACATACCGTATTTCCCGGACTATAAATCGCACCGTGATATTTGTCGCACTAGCGACAATGCAAGAAAAGTCATGAAAAACAATAGGGAGTTAGTTTTTTTATCGTTATGCGAAATTTTTCGTACGAAAACGAAAAAATTTGACGTCATTTCCGTTAAAGTTAGACGATTCTCGTACGTTACGAAAAAAATCACGAAAGAATTTTTCGATCTCTTTGGCAAATGCCGATAGCGTAACGAGATCCCTGTTCATGCGCAATTTGTGGCGATAGCACATGGCCAAAAATCCGCCATCTGAGTTCTCTTGCTTATTCGAGTGCCGTTATCTGCTAATATGAACCAGCTAGCAGCCAGTTCTTACCCTCAATATTCTATTTATGCAAATTGGAATCCCTTTGAGTACTTTTTACTCTGTCTAGAGTAAGACAGCTGAATTTAGCGTGCTTGCTGTATTTCATAACGTAAAAATAACTTCCATTTCTGAGGCTAGATGGCACCACTTGTACGTTCGCATTATATCTCGATGATTATTTTGGTTCGCATTCGATACGAAAAAAAACACAAGATTACATACAGAATTTATCGTTAATGAGAAATTTTTACACGAGAGCACTGCTCGAATGTTTTATAATTGATTTCTCGTAACGAAAAAAAAACTACCTAATATACACGCCGTATACAGCGAATATGCCATCTAATTTGCAATATAATCCTACTATATTTATCATTCATCTTAGGATGAAAAAATTTAGTCTGAGCTTTCTCTTAGCAGCAACATTCAAAATAGCCGCCGATTTTCTAATAAATTTCATATATAAGTCGTATTCGCTGTGTAAGTCGCAGGGCACCAGAACAGCCAAAATTTGAAAAAAATGCGTCTTAAATTCCGGAATATACGGTAATAACAAATAACCATTGCGTTTGTATATACACTGAGTTAGCAAAACTCATGGGATAGCAAGCACATTGATTGATGGGCATGGCTCACGAATTCACAGGGGTAACGGATTCTGGGAATGGACCATTAGACGTTGTGGGAAGAGCTTGGATAAGTGATTAATCAGAAATGGCACGTCGTCGCGAGTTGACGTCTTTTGAACGGGGTATGATAGTAGGTGCCCGACGCATGGGATGTTCCATTTCGGCAGTGGTGCAGGAATTTGGCTTTCCCCGCTCAACTGTCTCCAGGGTGTATCGGGAATGGCTGGATGAAGGCATCACAGTCCACAACAGGCACCATACCGGGCGTCCAGCTGCCCTGAATGATCGTGACTGGCGACACCTGGGCGAATGATTCAGAGAGACAGGAGCGCAACAGTGCAGCAAATCACAGACCAGTTCAATACTGGCCGCACTAGAAACGTCTCTCGGTGGACAATCCATCGGAATCTGCATGCCCTCGGGTTTGGCAGCCGTCGCCCTACACGGGTGGCAATGCTTACCCAGCGTCATCGGACACTCCGGCGTGCATTTGCCACCAACCATCTTGGCTGGACTCTGCAACAGTGGCGTAACATCATATGGTCAGATGAGTCACGATATCAACTGTACCACGCTGATGGGAGACACCGTGTGTGGCGCAGACCTCACGAAACGATGGATCCCGCATGCCAACAGGTGCTGGTGCAGGGTGGTGGGGCGTCAGTGATGGTCTGGTGTGCATTTTCCTGGTTTGGAATGGGCCCTCTGGTTATCCTGGACCAAACGTTGAATGGTCCACGGTATTGTCAACTCATTGGAGACCATCTGCACCCGTTTTTGACATTTCAACACCCTGACGACGTAGCAGTCTTTCAAGATGACAATGCTCCACCACATCGCTCCAATGTCGTCCGCGAATGGTTCGAGGAGCATGCAGGAGAGGTCCAACGACTGAGCTGGCCAGCCCGGAGCCCTGACATGAATCCCATCGAGCATATTTGGGATGCTGTTGAAGTCAGGCTCCGGGCACTGGATCATCCGCCCACGAACGGGTAGCAACTATCTTCGGCTCTGCAGACTATCTGGTGTCAACTGCCTCCAGAAGTGTACCAGGGACTTGCAGACTCACTACCATGCCGTATTGCTGCACTCCACAGGGCCAGAGGTGGCCCGACCAGATATTAAGTAACTATCCCATGAGTTTTGCTAACTCAGTGTATATCATATGACCCTCTTCACATTTAAAAATTTCGAGTTTGTGACGATGGGCCCATCCTGTATATATAAATACCATTTTTGTTTCGGATAATACGCACCCAAGTATAACACGCATCTGTGCATTATATGCACCCAGTGCATTGTAAACAAAACAAATGAATATATTACAAAATAAAAATTTATTAATTACATTATTCTTTTACACTTCAAGTTCATCAATATCAGAATCATGTATCCAAACAAAATAGTTCCAAAACATCTGTTTCAAGTACTTCCCTGGCCACATAATTCCCCAGATCTAAATCCAGTCGAATACCTTTTGTCATCTATGTGCTGTTCGTATTGGATATATGTGGTGCGTTTATTTTCCACGAGTCTTTATAATACGTCACTGTATCGCCATCGTAAGGACACTTATTAAAGCTGTCATCTTGTGTAGGAATTGTCACAAGAAGCTTGTTGTTTGTTTCACTTTAGGCTGCAGTATCGACATCTTGTAGTCGCTTTATTCAATATTTGTTTCGTTGCTTATGAATTAGAAATCAATGGCTAGATCTTAGTAAGATAGGAAGAGGGAAAAGCTAATGATCACGTCTGTGAGCTCAATCAGCGTCACATCTTTCGCCATGTATCGGTTTGGCTGAGAACGTATTCTCTGTTCCTCCCTCCTTCCTTTCGTGTGTTTTTGTTTGCACTTTGTTTTGGCATCGATGCTTTTTATTTGATCGACACCTGCCTTCGGGGCACCTCCGAGTGTGTATGAGTTGTTGGAAGGAGGAGAGGAGGGAGGGGGGATATAATTTCGTTGGGCGGGTGCCCGGGAAACAAATTGGATCGACAGTCTGTGGGGCCAATGTTATCGTTTGCGGTGACAGAGACAGCGGTCGAGTCTGAGGAGAAAAATAAGACACTGGAACGGGGGAGGGAAATGATAAATATTGAAAGAGGCTGGACGGGGAAATATTGTGTGCGCGAGAAAAATAGGTGAATGGTCTGGGTGTTTTGATGATGGTGACGAGGAGTGGAGAAATGAAAGGAAAGAACAAAAGTCCCTTGATTGAAATGTGAAAAGTAAAAATGAGCAAGTTTAGCTTGCCCATGGCAAAACTAGATTTTTTTTGCGGAGATCCATTATTCTCTCTCACGACACTAAACGCACACACACCCAAATTTCTGCTGCGCTTTTGCAAATGAAACACCAAGAGAGAGTAAAAAATATACGTGTCTGTGCTCTCATTGCAGCCATGCTTTGTTTTCTTCATGGTGTAGTTCTCATATCTGCTACCAGTTAGCGCTCAAATATCGCGAAAAAGGTTCTATTCTCTCAGATACATTGTATCACCTAATGCATGTGTGACCATCTCGACTCTTGGAGCGAACCCCATTGGAAAGCGACAGACCTGATAGTTTGAGGTCACATGGAGGAATAAGCAGGACCTAACTGACTTCAAAAAGGAACTACTCATTCTTGGTGCTCCTCTAGTTGGAGCCACGATCGAAACAACGAAGCAGGTGATTGGATTCTCGAAAGATGCGATATCCAGAATATGCGATGGGGTTCAGAAGGGGCAACTGTGGCGCAAAGGCAATCAACACAGAACAGCTGAGGCAACTCGCTGCCCAAATGAACAAGGGAGCTATCAAACATGTGTCGACAGTGTACGGTACATGCTAATTTGCATTGCAACGCAGGATTAGCAAAAGGTGCCTTCTGATCAGTCAGGGTTTCTGCTCCATCGAGTGAATATTGAAAGAACGCAAGGTAGTGATCCACAGTCTTTGTTTGAAAAGGGGTAACCGTGACTCAAAGACAATCAATAATTTGCGAGACCACCGTCGTTTATGAGTAACACTGTGTAACAATTGAGAAATGTTTTTTTAAACAAGATAAACCACGAACCATATCTGGCCGAACCATGGAGGACGATGCTACTGTTCATCATGCTCACGGTTGTTTTAGACCCAAAGCTAAGATCCCATAGAGAATGTTTGGAACGACATGTCCTACAGCAAGATCCTCTTCCAAGAAATCTGCTAAGAAAACTAAGGGAATGGTAAACGCATGTTCTTCCATTGACTATCAAGTGCTTCGCCAACCCGCATACGTGTTGTAATTATCGCCAAACGAGATCGAATAAAATATTAAGAAGAACTTTAATGCTTTTAAACTACATCTCGATATCTGTGTGATGTGTTTGTGTGTAGAGTAGAGTATCGATTCATCCGTCAACGCCATCTGTAGGGTTACCATGTTAACTTCGACCGACGTTGAATCATGAGTCGAGATCCCAATTCTCTCTCATTTAGATTACTAATTTCAGCCAATAAACACGATGAGAGGGGTGAGGATGGGGAGGGTTGGGTGTAGGGAGGAAGGAGTGGAAACCCATTCAATCTTGATTTCCATTTTCGTTTAGAAAAGCGGGAAAAGAGCCGCTCGCTCTCGGCAACCGCGAGATTAAGTTGGAGAGCGCGCCGCACCGAGCGGAGGAGAGGCTGGCAAAATGCAATCAGATACGAGCCGATTGTTATCCGAAGCGCAAATTAATTGATAATCTATCCGTAATTAACTCCTCTCGACTCAGACAATCATCGAAAGACCTACTTGGAGGGGGGAAATTACAAGCAGAATTAAAAATTGCAAAACCGGTCACGTGATGTTGACACGCGACATTCTCGACCCCTTCTCCGAGCGGACTGACGGCAAAGAACAATGGCGAATTGCTTCGCCGCCAATTAAGGACATTACCGAAAGGCGGGGTTAGGCGAGTCCATCTTTCTTCCAGTTGAACTGCTTAAATATAGTTTCGAGGACCCTTCACCTGAAAGTGTTAGAATTCTGTACTGCATTATACGTTATATTAAACTTTTTTGAATCTCTTCAAATTTCAGAGCATCTCACTAAACACTTGGAATAGTAACGCCATGTTGGAAGCACTTCATTGTCCTGTAGGACTGAATTCATCTTATCAGAAGTGGTCCAACACCTCTTAGTGATAGAAACGTTCCCTGTGTATCAGTCACACTCATACATGACCATCGGATCGAAACACTCCTAGAACTGATTTACACTAATCCAGCGTTCAATTGCGACATTCTCGACACCGCTTGAGCCTTTGAGTATTATTGGTCTTGATGATATGAGGCTTGTGCGCGGCTGCTCTACTGGAATATCCAAGACGATAGGCCTCTGTCCGCAATGTTTCAAGCAAACGGACACACCTGTGATGATGGCCATCGACTGCGTTTGTCAAATTTTCGGTCGCCCGGAACGTTCAGCGTTCCTCCAATGTCCCTCCATCTTACGCAGGAAGAAACGCCTTGTGATTCCATTAATCTATCAGGGAGTGCCCAATTACTTTATGGTAGATTGTACATAGACGAGGGCTGGGAATTAAATAGTGATCACAGCAGTCCTGGAGAGGAATGTATGTGCTATCCCTGTATATGGGCACAATCAAGGCCATAGCTTTCTGTACCCGCGATTTAATAATGGAAACTGCCTTTCCACGCAAACTGGTGGGATAGTCACCTAATGTCTAGTCGGGCCCCCTATGGCCCTGTGGAGCGCAGCGATACCATGTGGAAGTGAGCCTGCAAGTCCCTGCAGAGTGGTAGCCAATTGCGGTCTGTTCGTGGGTAGAGGATCTAGCGCACGGAGACTGAGTTCTACGGCATCCCAGATATGCTCGATAGGATTCATATCAGAGCTTCGAGTTGGCCAGTCCAGTTGTTGGACCTCCCCTGCATGCTCTTCAGACCGTTCTCGGACGACATTGGAACGATGTGGCGGCGCATTGTCAACCTTGAAAGATGGCAAGGTCGTCAAGGCCAAAAACAGGTGAAGATGTTCTTCGAGGAGATGAGAATACCGCAGACCATTCAACGTGTTTTCCAGAAGAACAAGGGGGCCCATTCCGTACCAGAAAAAAACGCCCCAGACTATGACATTTACCTCACCGCCCTGGACCACGCCCTCTTGGCATGCCGGGTCCATCGCATCATGAGTTCTGTGCCACACACGGTGCCTCCCATTGACATGGTACAGTTGATACCGTGACTCGTCCGACCATATGACGTTGCAGTGTTCCTCCGATGTGATTGGTGGCAAATGCACGCTGGAGTGTTCGATGACGCGGGGTTAGCACTGGTACCCGCGTAGCGCAACGGCTTCCATGTCCACTGGACCGTGTTGAATCGGTCCGTGATTTGCCCTGCCTCTGTTGACCATTCGTCCCAGTTTTCGCCGGTCACGATCATCGAGAATGGCTGGACGCCCGGTATGGTGTCTGTTGTGGACTGATATGCCTTCCTCCAACCATTCCCGGTAAACACTAGACACGGTTGAATGTGTGAAGCCGAAATCGAACTTTCCATACGTCGGGCACCCACCAGCATGAATAAAACACACACCCACTTCCCACAACGTCTCACACACAACTCCGGACGCCGCGTAAGTCTTCAGGGGGCGTGAAACACACGTGGTGTCCGATCGCGAATCAGCGACCTGCTATCCCATGAGTGAGTTCTGCTTAGTCAGCGTACATTCGATGAACAAATGTTTTTCGAATTAGAGCAGCGTTCCTGGCTTAAAATTGAAACTGCAAGGGACCGTACTCCCAAGGAATGCTACCAGGGACTTGTAAAGGCTTGTGGGGTTGAGGCATTGCTGTAAAGTGTGATAAGGAAGTGTATGAACGCATTCAAGCATGGGATGCGAGATACACAAGTGACGATAGTTTCTGACTTGCTGGCCAAGATTGTGGTGGACTGTTGGTGAGAAAAACTTCGGTTGGCTGGATTCTTATGTGCTTACGGATATTGAAGCTTGGTAGCATTGTGAAGGGGACCAATTCTTATGAAAAATCATTGCCTTGGATGAAACAAGGGCATGCTTGTACGAAGTTACACTCAACGTCAAACCAACAAGTCATGCTTATTGTCATGCATACGAAGTCATGCATACGATTGTAATTGCTGTTGCATTCTGTTCACTGCATGATGGGGACTATAATGAGGAATTATAAAAAGGAATCTGGTACGCCTTTCCTGCGTTAATCTGTATCATTACCGTATTTTCCGGACTGTAAGTCGCATCTTTTTCCTAAAATTTGAGCTCTGCGACTTATATGTTGTTTTTTCACGATTGTTCTGATATATCTGAGGGTATCTAAGAAAACCTCGACACCTGTCGCAATCGATTACTGATACCCACTACTCTCCTTAATGAAGAGTTAGAATAACAACCCTCTTCAAATTAAAAATGACAGCCATGGGAGCACTTTAGCTCCTTAACCACATAATTACGACAGCGCAGTTACGATAAGGACCAACTCCTTCCTATTAGCTCTTCCCCCCTTTTTTTCCAAAAAAACGCACACGCAAGACTTTAAGATAAAGCGACGTCCTGTCCGCTTAAGTAATTCCTCGCGACACATACAAAACAGTCTAAGCCACAGACAAAACTGGTTTTGTGGGAGGAGGGGGAGGGATGAATTAATAGCGAAAGATGAAAAACAACCAAATTCACTGGCGAAGGCAAGATAGACAGACAGATAATTAACCCACACAGGCCTGTTTCGCTCCAAAAACTTTCGCCCCCGAGAAGAATGCAATTACTCCCGGAGAAGGAGAGGGAGGACTAGAAAAGGAAGTTAATTAAGGGCGGCTTCACTTTGGTGGCGACGGCACTAGACGTCCTCTACCCCGGTGACGGTACTGCACCCCTTCAGGCTGGTGGCCGTCGTCCCGCCGCCGCCATCAAGAGCCGCCAGTCCCGGGGTCAGCCGTTCGTGTCACTTTAATCACAAATTAAGGAAGGCATCTTTCCAACGGAGAGGCGCATCCTTCCCCCAGACCCATGCGAATGACAAGATAAAAGTGTAACCCAAGAAGTCACGGTCGCACTCGACGACTGCTGTTGCATCAACGTCGTCGTGGGCAATAATATCCCAGCAGCCCCCTTCCTTGCCCTCCGGTAATGACAAATTTCCCTGCTCGCCCTCTAATTCTATAAGGCTCAGAAAATTTAAAACCCAAACACGCAGTCATGTTTTACTTGTCTAATGAAATGAAAGAAAGTAAACAGTTGCAGAGACCCTCCCTCTGAAATTTAACTCTCTTCTTATAAACCTAATACACATTTTTAGTCTAATTTACCCTATGGCCGAATTACTGTATGTATTCGGATTGGCATGGAGACAGCAAGGTGTTGAAGCACTTGTAAGTCAATTGGAAGATCAGTGTTCAGCAGACAGTCCCTTAGTTGTCTGTCTAAAGAAGCTGTCACATATATTCAGGTAGACTGTAGAAAGCATCAGTAGCAGAAGCTTCATATCATGACTGCATAAAAACTGGAGTTAATGCTCTAACATAAGGTAAAAAGTGGTCATCAGCCTTTTGATCTGCTTTATCATAAGCCCATGGGCCCAGTTGATAGAGGCGACGAGCTATGTACTTAGCTGGAATCCAGGGCGCTTCCAGTTAATGTTCAATTATTAGACATTATTGCAAAGTAAAATAAACAATGTCTAACAATTGAAATTGGAAATTTAATTGAGACAAGCCCAGGCCAAGGAGATGAATTTTGGGGTGCTAAAAACGAAAATGGCATTTAAAAATGCTGATTGGCTCTAAAGATTGGTTTGGTTTGTTTTGGTATTAACGTCCTTTACAAAACGTGCCATGGTCATTTCCGGACGGCGTTATAGGGGCCGCAAATTTTGCCTCGCAAGGGTTCTTTAACTTGCAGCCGGCAAACGACTACACGGGACCATTGTTTTTACTTCCCTTCCGAAGGAAGTGCGTGATCTCAGGATTTTCCCCCTGAAAAAA
>JAHWFO010070582.1:1493293-1514942 GCA_023313115.1 Rhysida immarginata | reverse complement strand
TTTTTTTTTTTAATTTTATTTTATTTACAAAAGTCGTCTTTTCCTAAGTATTTAAACGCTTGATTACAACTTAATGGAACCAAGTGGGTTTTTTTTAACCTTTCACGCATGAACGAACTGCAGGGTTTATGTTTACCCCCTCCTCTGTCCAGTCTTTCGATTAATTTATTTAGACAGGATTAAAAAAATGGAGGAGGAAAAAAAAAAAAAAACGAAGCCACCACAAAAGTAAATTTTTTTATTCCTTAAAATAAATTCCGGTGGCGTGATATGCGCCAATTTTCTGCAAGGAAGGGTTGGTCTCATACACACAGACATACACACACACTTTCTCTTTCGTACACACGTGATTGCCACTTTCCCTCTTTTCGAGGAGATTAAGAGGATCGCCCATCAAAACTGACACCAATTTTTGGATCAGTGCCACGAACTCTGACGTCCGCCAAACTAAGTTGGAGGGAATGAGAAGAGGAAAAAAGGTTTGGAGGGAGGCGGTGGAGTGGTGAGATTAAGCCCGGGTACACAGAGCGACTCATCAGGGCAGCAAGGGCAAACAACTCCAATGGTGCTAACAAGGAGAGAGCAATTTCACTTCCACCTCCCTTCATCTTATTTTTTTTATTTTTATTTTTTTTTTTTTGTATCAGTGTTAGTTTTTTTTCCTTCTTCTTATGTACTCTTTCTCTTTAAAGATGAAAATCTGTTTGGCTTGGCAGAGTTGGAGAGAATTTCGGAAAAAGTTTATTTTTGTATTCAAAGTCGCCTTCCAGGAGGATGATTGATTTTGGTTTAAGTTTAAATTTGCTTTCTAATCTATTAGCAATATAATTTAGCAATCCCGTAGAGGATTTTTTGAATATTTCTGGTAAAATAATTAGAAAACAACAGCGAAAGCTTTTAGTTAGGTAGATATGTTAGAATTAGATTATGGTTGGTTAGGTTATGTTAGTTAGGAAAAGAATAGGTAGATTAGGATAGATTGGTTAGGTTAGGTAGAGCAGGTTAGTTTAGATAGATAAGTTAGGTTTATGTTAGGTTATATTATGTACAGGGATTGAGTCAAAAGTAGTGGCCGACTCGGGAGAGGAGACTTGGGTTAGAGTTTGAAGATAACCCAAGTTTTCTAATCTTTGTTGGACATCGTCTTAGATTTTATACTATGTAGTGGAAACTCAAGATGCCAAGTCCCACTAGATCTAGTCTTTCAACGCCTTATCCAGCACAATCTTAAGGTATATTTTGACAAGTCCAGGTTCTTCTAAGAAGTACAATTCCTCGGTTACAAAGTTACCTAAGAAGGATTGAAACCTCTAACAAGAACAACTAGCCTATGCTGGACTACAAACCATCGAAAAATCCCATAGAGGTGAAGTGGTTCATAGGGATGGAAAGATTAGGAGGTTAGATTGGTAGGTTAGGTTAGTTTAGTCAGGTTATACGTATTAAAATCAAAAATGAAAGGAAAAATTCCGCATCCTGAATTCTAACCACTGGGCAAACCGGGACATGGATACAGCTGAGCTTTTCTATACAAAGGACTCCCTGATATTAAGAGGAAATATCTCGGAAACGGAGATCGATAGAGTAACGAAACAAATGATGTTTATTTCGAAAACCGTAAAAATCTGATACAAAAGTTTCCAAATTAAATACAAATTAGTTATAAATGTTGCCGACAGGTGACACTGCACGCTGTAATCGCAATGCGGAATCTGAGCCATTGCAACCACATCACAGTCGATTCAAAATGTGCACCTTTCGCAGCACAGAGATGGCGCAAACGTAGAACGAAATTTTAGTGCGTTACGTACAGCGCCATCTGTCGGCAACATTTGTAACTAATTTTGAAACTTCTGTACTAGATTTTTGCAGCGTTCACTTTTCTATCGATCTCCATTTCCGAGATATTTACTCATAAAATTAGGGAGTCCTTTGTGGGACAGCTTGAATGACAGTTGTAGACAAATGTTTCAGATGGCCCTATTGGTAATGAATAGGATCTAGATATTCGTTGTTGCTGGTTCCAATCCAAGTCGTGGGATTTTTTTCTTTCAGTTTTTATCTTAATTTGAAGTTCAAGCAGAGCTTCAGTCTCCAACCTTTCACTTTATTACGTTAAGTTAATGTATTACGCCAATAAGACATTTTATTACCTATGGATGACTTGAAACTTTTACTTCTCTCTAGCATCTCTTATTAAAGCCATTCCAAGAGCTCGTTTCTCCTGTTGTAAGGAAACTCTGTCATTGAAGTTGACAGGACATAATCTGTCGGAGTAAAAAAGAAAAATAAATTTTTTTCAACATAAATTCTGTAGCGTATTTAAAATTTTCGAATCCAGCCAACTTCTTCGCCGTCTTCTGTTTGAAGCCAAAATACTTTTTCCTTGGCCCGAATAGTTTGATTCACTAAAAGTCATCGTAAGATTGCACAAGTCTTCAATAAAGAAAAGTTTACTTCCGCGCATTTGTTCGAAATGTGGTGCCACCTATCGATGTTAAACCACAGGCTTTTTGCTGCACGCTCAGATTCTTTCACTTTTATTTAACTTGAAAGTACGTTAATAGAGTCATATGTTTATATCTAAACTTTGAGCTACTAATGTAATATATCAAACAACTTGAACGACATATCATGAACGAGTATACTGTATAAGAGTAGATAAGAAGTTCGAACATGGTCGAATTTGATTCAGTGGAGCATGTTTAATGTTTTCAAAAACGATTCAAAAATTTTGGAAATATATTTCAAATAGCTTACGTGACGGCGGCTAGTTTCGCTTTTCGGTACTTGGTTATGACATTTCTTATTAGTTTTTTAAGTACCGAAAGGTGCTTTATGCTATTACTGTGAGGGAACGTGTGTGTCTGTTCGTCCATCTGTAACTCGATCTTCTCGAAGCCTATGAAAGATTCTCAAAATCTTTTTTCGTCAATCGATTAATATGGGTCATCGCACGAACTAGTTCGAAGATGACCGAAATCGATATATTGGCGCGTGCTTTAGTGGTAGCCATTATGACACCCCTAGAAATTTTCAATGCCAAGATTTAGTAAGTAATACATCAAACAACTCGTATCGACGAACTGTGAGCGATTATAGAGTTAAGCACATTTTCTCTAGTCGATATAGTTCAAAGATTGTCGAAATTAGTTTAAGGTCACCGTTATGGTACCCTCTTAGAAATTTTCATTTTTAAAATATGGTAGATAATATATCAAACAACACGAAACGAGGTGTCATGACGAAGATAATGTCTAATGAATGATTATGGATATCATATCGTATTTTCGCGCCAATAACCCGCGAACGAGAAAAACCCGCACCCATGAATAACTCGTGAAAATATGTTAAAAAATTGTATAAGTCTCGCATTCTTGTATTCTCCGTGAACTAAACACGAGGAAATGCTGAAATAACGGCATTTCATTTCCCGTCACCAAAAACTAATACGAAAGTAACTTCAAAACTGCGATCCGACGAAGTTGCATTTTGATTGGTTAGTTTCGATTCGTAATATCACTGCAAACACTATCTGGCGATATGATTTGTTGGCTAGTGCCAAGTTTGCTTAGTATATTCTATCATAGCGGCTAAAGCGGTCGGGTAAGTTCAAAATCTGCCGTCATTGTAAAAAAAAAAAAAAAAAAAAAAAAAACTAAACCGCGCTCACTTAAATCCCGGCACCTCCCTCTTCGGGATGTAAAAACTGCATATCCCGCGGGATATTGACGCGAAAATACGTTACTACGTGTACTGTATCCAAATGGTACATTATGGTACCATTGGAAATTTTCATTGCTATGATATGGCATATAATATATCAAACAACTTGTAACGACCTGTCAAGAACGAATATATAAGAAAAATAATTAATAAGTTCGTATATGGTCGAATTTGTTTAGTGGAATCTTTTTAATGTTTTCAAATGGTTCATGTGACGGTGACTAGTTTAGCCTTTCTGTATTTGGTTATGTCATTATTTAATGGTTTATTATGACTAGCAGCTAGTAACCAGAAAAAAAGCCGTGTGCGGCAAGGACTGCAGCTAGACGGCGTGAGAGGAAGAGAATCCATAAGGCACTTGTATCTGGAGCTATGGAGTGAACGGTAAAAAAAACGGATTATGTCTGAAACTATCCAAGATAATAAAGAGCGTAAGTCCAAAAATTCAAGTCCAAGCTTATAAAAACTCTCAAGCCGAAGCCAAGATTCTTGCTTAAGCACTAGGAAACTTTTCATTTCTAAGATCCCCTTTGGGCGTCTTCCAAATTTTACGTTTTATCTTCAGAGTGTTGAAAGTGGCAGCGTTTTACGTGAAGTGTTAACGTTTTATTTCATTCATTAAACAAAAACATGTATTCATTGCTTCGTGTTTAATTTGATACTAGGCTGTGCGATTTTCATCAATTTGGATTTGATGTCTTTGCGAAGAAGAATTTAGTGGAGCTGCTTCGGTGGAGGCGCGTTTTACTGAAACGCTTTACCGTTTTTATGGAAATTACTCTTAAGTTGGAGTGGTAAAGGTGAATGAAATCGTTTAACATGGTTTTGAATTTTTACGAAGGTCCTGACGAGAATGAAATAAAATATTAAAACAAACTTGGCCGCCTCGAATTACAAGAGAAATGCGGTTTTCATTTGCGTCGTCCTCTTCTTTTCCAAACTGACGACGTACGTGCCTCGCTTTCCCAGTCGAAATGAATAAATTACGCTGGATGTCCAGGATTTTTGTGCGATAAATATGGCGATGTCCAAGTCGGAGTTGTCGCCGTGTTCTTTTGTGTTGACATACATTATTCATACCGCTTGCCTCGAGCTCTGAATGAAAAGAGAGAGACTGAGAGGGAGATGATAATTCGATTCCCGCGCAACTCCAGTGACCTTTTGCCGGCTGTTGCAAAACGTCCGAGGTCTTCTTCGTGGATGCACGGTCAATTGACGTCTTTGCGCCAGGTCTTTGCACGCACCCACTGCTATTGGTACCTTTAAAGGGCACACGGTAGAAGAAGAAAAAAATGGAGAGATATGCTGTAAAAATAAAGTAGGTTTTTTTTTTTCTTTCCCGTCTTCTGTCGATCTTCCAGGCGCTTTGAATTCTTGGGTGTTGCGCACTTTCGGAATACTGATGCAGGCCCTGCGTTTCCCATTATCCAAAAGGATAGAGAGCACTTTTCTCTGTTTGCGAAAATATCGACTTCAAGGATCTGAGATTATATTAAATTATATGAACATATAAAAGGAGTCGAAAAGAAAAGGACAAGCACTTTTGTAAGAGACTGGAAACTTTTTAAGTCAATATTATGGTCCCTCGAAATGTGAATTGAGAATAAAAGCGGCATCCCCTGCCCAGCTTGGATATTTGCACAAAATGTAAAGTGACATGAACCTGGTCAATATTCCATGAGCTTCTTTACTATAGCTACCTCTTTTAATTACATGAAAGCAGTTAAATAGGAAAGGGCATGGTTGCTAGTTGCGCCTTTAGGGCCCTTACGCACTTCAACCATGAGACATACATACGAGAGTTGGATAAAAAATAATGATCAGTCGCATGAGTCACATGATCTTGTGCTGTTGTGGAGTTGAGAACGAAAGGTCAAATGAGATAGCGCAGTAAGTTGAACGATGATACGAAATTTGTCAGATACTGAAAGAGAAAGCTACAGTATCTTCTGGAAACGAACCCTTCATGATAATGCGAGAGTCACACTGCTAAGCCGTGACGGATCCTCTGCACGGCTGGCGATGGCGAGTAGCGGAACCTTCGCCATACTCACTTGATAAGAGTCCGTACGATTACGATATCTTTGCCAAAATGAAAGAGCCACTTAGAGGGAACCATTTCAGGACATCAACAGACGCTTTCCACAAATGTGGCAGAAGATGGTAAACATGGTGGTGGGAGGAGGGAGGCGATCAAATAGAAGAAATGGAAATGACCTTTCAATAGTATAGCACTGTTGCCAGCATTGTGCAAATCCTTTATAAGTTCATCATTGCTTACGCACTTTGCTGCGGCAACCCTAACCTAGCTTAGACTAACCCAACTTAATCAGTTTCCTATTTACTAGTTTACGCAACCACGATATTTGGCAAGTGTTCGATGTTGCCTTAGGTGCCTTAAGCTATACTCTATTAGGCCAAAAATATGGAAATCACCTCATGGGGAGAGGTGAGGACTGTAGAGTGGATGGTCTAAACTTTCCTACTTTAAGGTGTGTCCTAGTATCCTCGGTTTTCTTCGCAACGTGTGGTCGTGCATTGGCAATGAATTTTTAGTGTATAAAATTTATGTGGAATAGTGGTTTCTTTTCTTCCTTTCTTGTTATAGTTAGTAAGCTTATGAGTCTGTAACTGATGGCGAGAGCAGGATTTAGACCAGGCTTCAGTACGGCACTGTAAGAACTCTTGGAGCAATTCGCAAAACTCGCTGGAGTGATGACACGATGAACCAGAAGGCAAACGCAAACTTTGGAATGAGTGGACAAATGTTGTCTCGATCGAAAAAGGTTGGTTTTGTTGTTAGCCATGGAGTCCTAAGCAATGAGTCAATGAGTACGTGCAGAAAGATTATAAGGTTAATAAAAAAAATTATCCTGGTTGACAATGCCCTGAGTCATTCAGCAACAATGCTTACGATATTGCACTCACAAGAGAACTATCCGAATCTATGCAGCGAACTCTTTTTTTTTTTTTTTTTTTTTCTTTTTTTTTTTGCACGGTGCCGGCCGCGGAAGTGGGGAGGGGGGGGGGGAACATGACGGTAAGCTGAAAGCAAAATCATTAACGGCGGTTGCCAAAGAATTGGAGTTACAGCAGTGTTATTAAGCACAAAACTCGTCTCGAAATAATTTATAAGATGAGGTAAGCATCTATGAATATTTTATTTATTTAAAATCATAAAGCACCACGGTACATACATTCTCACCAACACATACTCGTATTCTCGGCTGCTGCCCCCATTAGATCACTCGACAGTCTTGCCCTCGTTTCACTCGTGCATACTTGACTAAAGCCCCTCGGATTTTTTTTTTACTGGATGACATTTAGCTAGGTTTAATAAAATATTAAAAAAAAATAAGTTTGTTTAGAAAGTTGGAGGAAAGAAGTTCCGTCAAGCGCACTGATACACCCTCCGCTTTAATACGGCGTTACAATGGAGTCTTTGTATGTCTATGTGCGCTCAAATTTATTTGTTTCGCGGTTTATTTTGAAAGAAACAAAATGTCGCGATTTCTTATTTTGCAAGCATCAATAGTAGCTTTAGGTGAGCAAAATATTTCAATTTGGTGTGAAATTGTGAGATACAGGTTCAGATGTTTCCCTTGTCAATGAAACTGCGGCTGGAGATCCATTTGGAAGACTGCTCCAGCTATAGGAGTAGGTGGATTCTATTTTGAGTGAATAAACTATAAACTAAATGAATCCGACTTTTTTAAATTTTTCATTGACTTAGTTCTGTGTAGTCAAGGGACACAGAATCAAGGGTATTGAAACGTTATTTGTGGTTTCCTTCTAAATGGAATAAAAGGGCCCGGCCTTTTATTTTTCCAGGGAGATAGGGAAATGTTTGCTCCATTTTTGCGCCCTCGGAGGATTTTCTTACTTGCTTGGTATCTCTTCATTCGACGCGTTGACGCCAGGGAACGCTCCCTGCCTCCACCACTCTTTTTGGCCGCCAGGAGTTTTGGCTGCTTATCGAGAGACGATGTGACGGCGCTGGAAAACAGTGTGCCGCCAACGGGGTAGTAATGGGGTCTAAATAATGCTTCACTTTAGATAAATAGAGAGATAGTGGGGAAAGAGAGAGAGGAGAGAAAAAAGCGCGCTGAGCGTTTTAAAGGTGAGATACTCGGAGACGTGTGCGAGTCGGAACCGGAAAGGGAAAAAATGTAATTATTAATTAGGAAGAGGTAATGACTATTCAGGATAGATTTCGGAAATGATATGAAATTATTAAATCATTAGCTTTTAGAGGAAATTAGCCGGTTTCGTGTTTATAGGGCTCTAAAAATTTCGGTGATAGGCTTTGTACTGCAGGCCGCTATCTTTAATGGAATTGGCTATTTTGACGGATTGTGGCGTGAGAAATTTTGAACTGACGAGTTAGTTTTAATCAAGCAGGGTTCTTTATCTTTAAACATGTGCTTATTCATACACCCCCATTTTTACATCTCACTCAAACATCCTCATACAAAATCTAAATTAATTCACTCACCATTCATGCATGCTATCGAATTCATTTGCTCATTCATACTTTCACTTTTTTCAATTCGTTTTGGTAATGATAGCTTATGCATTCTCAACTTTTTTTTAATTTAAATGATTTCTTGCTTAAATCGTTTAATGATTTTGTAGCGTTCGTTTGAAACGACATCCAAAGTATATTGCCATGGGCGCACATATAATGGCCAATGAGTTAGAAACATATTGGCATATAGTCAATTGTGGAAGTCTCAAGGGGATGGGTTTCAGAAATCCCCTAGAGGGGGTGAGTCAAATGAATCGACAGAAGATATTTAATGAGTAGAAAACTGTTTATTTAGTCTAAACTATATCCGAGTTGGGGCGAACTAGGGGCTTTGATCCGCAGAGCCAGAAATATGCGTATTGGCAATCGATACATATTCGGGAGAAAAGTCAATTCTTGTACAAATCAATTACATCAATATTACCGTACAAAGTCCTTATATGAATAGATGTGTCCAGAATGAGAAATTTACAATCGGTATACACTTCTTATGAAGACATACTTAACAATTCGAGGCCAGCGACAGACAGGCCAGGGCACTCAAAAGTCACCTGACGCATCCTCAAAACGTTCCAAAAGACCAATACGCAATATTGACATGTTACCTGTCTTCCAGCGTTGACTTATACTAGAAACATCGAGCGTCAGAGTTTGGAAGTTCAGTTTATATGCTGATCCGGCTGTCATGCAGTCCATATATCTTATTATTCCATTGACCACTCAAAGACAACATGAAGGGCTTCCTTGTGCCAGAAAAGTCGCTAAAATGTCCTCACAGCGAAAGATACTTCTCCGCACCCTTTTCCATAAAATCGGAAAGGAATTATTTACGATACACAATATAAAGGAGGATGCTTTCTAAACTACATATGTAGCCACCCAACCCTTTTATTTCAAAATCTTTTCATATCATTATCCTTCCTTTTGGAAATACCTCGTCAACTTAAAAAGAAGCCAGAAAAATTTTAACCTTTCCGTTTGCGCTCCCCTTGACAATGTCTGTTAAAATAACAAAAAACTTATTCCTCGTAACATGCTCATTAAAGCTTTGTTATAAAAGTCACGATGCAACAATTCCCCCAATAAAGCAAAAATTGCATCAATTGCTCTGAGGCGAATTTCAGTCCCCTAGCTCAGTTACAGTGAATAGTAGGTAAAGACAGAAAAATTAATTCTTGTGGCATTTCCGATACCTGATATGCTACACAATAAAGTTCTGAAGCCCTTTTAAGCCAATGGGCTTCAAACATTCCGTTTTAACTGGTTGTTGCTAAATCAGCTTCCACTAAATCTAAACACATCATATTATATGATCTTTCATCAAGGTAATAAACAGATTGAGTACAATAAACTTAAGCTTTGTGTTAACAATAATATTCTATCTAGAGTCTCATCTTATAAATATTTACGGATATATTTTACCTCTGATTTTCGTGGAGCCTTCATATAAAGCATTTACATATAAAATTGTCTCATACTTTAGGCATTAGAGACAATCATCTTCCGCGTAGTATTTGACTAAATTTATATTTCACCTTCATTCACACAAGTTAATGTTTTGTTATATGTTTATGGGGATCGATTACCTGGAGAATATTAATCTTTTAATTAAAATCCAAAAACGTTTATACGTATTTTGTTAAATAGGCCTGCTTTCTCTTCTGTCAGTTCAGAATTTAAAAATTTAACATTTTATCAGGTCGTTGCATATCAAATGTCGGGTTTCGAGGTGGGTTCCGCGCTTCAGCACGGTTTCCACGTTTAGTAGCAGGTACCCATAACAAAGTGGTACATTCTCAGAGATAAACCTATCAGCGACCAGCTGCCTGAAATTTGCATGTCAGCGATGATATTTAATAGCGTTTGAATCCAAGCGAAGATAGTCATGACTTTATACGAATTACGTGTGATAATGCATTAGGAGACCGACTAAAGACAGTATAATCAATTGTCCTCGATTGTGAGTTAGTGATTTGGACTTAATTTATTTTTTCACACAGCAATCAACCAACCAACCAACCAACCAACCAACCAACCGGCGACACCCGGGGGAGGTTTCACCCCCCCCCCCCCGAACTTTTCTCTTTAGCCATGGAGAACATGGTGTTAATGGTTGCCGACGGTCCACTATCCGTACATGAAACAACTGTACACGAAAATGGGCACCCGCCCGTTCTCCCATCTGGTGATCCTGCTGCTTCTTTTCGTACAGAGATTTTCCCCGAAGGAATGAAGGACTCTGTCGACAGCCAAATATAGCAGACCGTGTTGTGTCTGCTGATTATGTCAAGGTTGGACAAATCACCGTCCGCCTGTGTTATGCTGAGCCCGGATTTCTGCCAATCTTCATCCGGGGCGCCTCACCGCTGATGGAGGAAAAATACCTGAAGAGCTACATGTCCGACTGCGGGCAGGTTATGAAAGTCGCCTATCCAGTTCATCCGGATTCTCCCCTGCAGATGACTGGTGACATCGTAGTCGACATGAATCTTCAGAACTGTTGATGAGCTGAAACGTATCATCCAGAATGTTTGGGATAAATATTCTGTTGCAAGATACAAAGAATTAATTGAATTCAATGCCAGGCACCCATTCAATCTAAAGGTTATTAATATGATTGTATATTGTTTTTGTTTGTTTATGCAAAAGTTATTGAATAAATGCTTCAATATGCAAAAGTTTTGAATGAGTTTCATTTTCAAATATTTAGCTACGGTAAACTGTATTAATATTTAATCCTTTTTGTAGACAAAGTGGAAGTTAACAAACCAACATACGTTGTGGTAAAGCTTGGCAATAAATCAATTGAATCAATTACAGGAAAAAATGTAATAACTTCATTGTGCTGTGTTTCCTCTAAATATGCAAATGTTTGTGATTTGGAAAAGTTTTCTCTTAGAAATCCGCCTATTATAACTAGCTCCTCTCATCATTATCACACGAGAGAAAATAAAATAATCATTCCATTTCATAAAGTAAATTACTTAAAGAGATCAATCTCAGTTTCTGGAATAATCTGTTGGTCTAAATTAACTAAAGAACGTTATGATGCACCTCCCCTTCAATTTTTCAAACATCTTGTCCTTAGAAACATTCGTTCGGGCTTAATCACAACTACTTTAATATTCATATATTCTTAAAATTTCAACTGATTTTCGCTGTTAATATTATTAATAACAGTCCGGAAGCCAAGTCGCAGAGGCGGACCCAAGAGAGAGCCAAGCCCAAGGGGTTCAAATGCATGGAAAGGAAAGATTACGTGCTCGTGGGAGTATTAATGTTTGGGTGTAGGAATTTCCATACTATGTAACAAGTGTTTAGGATTGTGGCCTTCTGTAAGTTTGTGTAAGTGTGGGTTTAAATTTAGTGTTGACAAGCTTTTGTGTAGCGAGTGTGGAATAACCCCAGTGGCAGAAAGAATGTTAGGAACAATGTGTACTCTGGTAACTCCCCAAAGGTGTTTTATTTCCTGTGCAAGATCCGTATGTTTAGTGATTTTGTCAGTGTATGTCTTTTGTAAATTGTGTGTTGGGAATGGAGATATCAATTACGTAGGTCACTTTGTTTTTTATCTACTAGTGTAATGTCTGTTCTGTTAGGAGGGATAGTTTTGTCAGTTATTATAGCTCTGTCAAAATATAGTTTGTGTATGGGATTTCCTAAGACAATGTCTGGAATATATTTATATACGAGGGCATATTGAAAAGTAATGCCTCCGTGGCTGTAACTTTTTTATTTTTTAACCGATTTTCAAAATTCTTTTTGTATCTAATACTTACATTTGTCCTCTATGTAATGCACTATTCACTTTTCGACATAGTCCCAATCCCTTTCCACGCATAGGACAAATATAAGTATCAGATACAAAAAGAATTTTGAAAATCGGATAAAAAATAAAAAAGTTACAGCCATGGAGGCATTACTTTTCAATATGCCCTCGTAAAAGAAATAAAGGTCAAAAAATGATACGGTAGAATATACTTTTAAATGCCTTACGCGTTTCGGTTTACACCATTATCGGAGGCTGATATAGCTACAAAGGTTTAGCTCGACAATCGAACAGTGAAGTGTACATTTGTTAGGATGGGACGAAAGCAGCGCTTTCACAAAGCTCATCGAACCGGAATAAATTCCAGATGAATTACACTGAGGTATTCAAGAAGCCTGATCAACCCAAGCGGTCTTCCATATTTATATTAAAAAAAAAGAAAATAAGATTGACGATTGTCAGAAACAAAATACAAAGGAAGCAAAAAAAAATACAGCGAGAGGGAAGATTATCACATCTTCCAGTAGTCCGGGAAAGAAACGTTGCTAATATCTTCAAAATTGACGTCAAGAACATGCCTCGGTTTACGATACTTCGTATGCCAGTTCATATTCATCGAGTTCTTCAGTATCCCATTCACAAGTTTATTGTCGTGAGTCTTCATCTTCTGTATCATAATCAAAAGGAGGTCCTGTATAAACTTTCCGATATGGGCCATGTTTAAAATGGATTGGTTTTTCACAGTCCTTCTGCCAAGCTGGGCAGTGGACCTTAGGGTAACATTCTGAAACGACTGTAGTTCACTCCATCTGGTTTTACAGATAGTTGCCCACGCAGGCATGCCATAGAGGAGTATGGTCCGGATAATCGACTTGTACAGAAGTAGCTTGTTGTCAATGCTGAGGGCGCTGTTGCGACCCATTTGAGCTATGATACTGTACTTAGCCCTCTTCGCTTTGTTCAGAGCATAGAACATATGCCGGTTCCATGAGAGTCTTGAGTCAATGATAACTCACAGATACTTGTAGTTGTCCACCCAGTCCAGTTTCTTATTGAACAGAACAAGAGAATCTGGGGGACGCTTGAGCTTCCTATTGAGGTACAAAGCCTTGCACTTTCCGACGTTAAGGTTCAACTTCCAGCAGTTAAACCAGTCTTCGAACTGCTTCAAGGCGCACTGCAGCCGAGTGATAACGTGAGCCGGCTGGTGTGCCCATGTCATAATGGCAGTATCATCAGCATAAAAATACAGATTACAATTATCGGATTTCGGGAAATCATGTACAAAGTAATTAAATAGCACAGGCCCGAGGACAGAACCCTGAGGGACACCGGCCTTTACAACACAGGGTGTGGAAAGATTTTCTCCAACTTTGGCTTGATAAGATCTGCCGTCAAGAAAGGATTTCACCATCAAAATCAAATCGGCAGGGAACCCGTCTCTGATCATTTTGTAGACAAGGCTCTTATGCCACACTTGGGCATAAGCTTTACTGACATCGAGAAATACCACCCCACAGAACCTGGAGAGGTTCAGGGGGGTGCTCAGGTCTTCAGCTAAACCTTTGTAGCTATATCAACCTCCGAAGATGGTGTAAACCGAAACGCGTTAGGCAATTAAAAGTACATTCTACCGTATCGTTTTTTGACCTTTATTCCTTTTATTTCGTTTATTGATACTTGACATTATGGACATCATGGATATATTTATAGTATGGAGTTATCTCTAAGCTTGTGTATTTTAGGATGTTGTTTCGAGTATCAGTCAGCTACCGTTGTTTCAAGCATGACTCTAGACATGCGCCAAACAATGAGGTCCTTCTTAAATAAGTGATAAGTAGGCATATGCCCTCCAACTAAAGAAATTCTAAGACGAACCCGCGTCTCCGTAACTATGAACTAAAGTCGAAATGCGTTGGTTTTACCAAAAATTGAGCAAAAACTGTGGAATGGAACAACCAAAAAAGGGAGGGAACCTCTAATCCAAAAGGAGATTTGAAATACTGAATACGTATTGCGGCTACCAAGTAGCAATCTTCAGCGATGAGAGACAAAAATCAACTTGTGGATATACGTAACCGGTATTTCAAATCTCCTTGTGAATTAGAGGTCCCCTCTCTTTTTGGTTGGTTTTACCGTTTCATTGTGTCGCTCCAATTCACCGTAAGAAATAAACCCTTGTTATATTTGTAACATAGTCTGATTCATTTTGAAGGTATAATTCGTTGATAATATTATTTTGGTTATTTCGCAAATGAATGCTAAATTGTATGGGTTACTAATTCGATGACCGCATCGCCATCTCTTGATGGGATAGATACTAAATAAATAAATTCATCGTGTGAGGTTTTTTTTGTTGTTTTTTTTTAACTAAAATTTCTTATTTAGAGGGCACTGTATTTAAAAAAAAGCACGTATTTGCTGTAGAATTCTGTACACGAGAAATTTGTTTGCATATCAATTTACCCTCTCGATCCTCAATCGTTTTATTTACGTGGGATCTGAACCCATTATTCCTGCAAACCCCAAGCAGAGTTATTGGCCGGGCACTTGGCTCTCTTTAGAAAGATTTGTTGCCATTAAAGGAAATGTCCGTTGACATTTTTTTATTGATTCGGAAATGCGCCCTGAAACGTCATTGGTTCGATTTTTCTCTCGGAAAAATCTTTGACAAGGTGATGCATGGCGCCTGCGCAGTTAGTGCTCGTGGAGTGGGAAGGTGAAGGATCACCGAGGAGTGACCGCCCCCAATAGGTTGTCTCGTACACCTACCCCCCCACCCTTTAGTCGGTCTCAATTATTACCTGCATTCCGTTCGGCGAAAAAGAAATTGCGTCGCATGAATCACGTTGGAACTGCCGCTGTATGATTCACGTCGGTCGCTCTCTTGACTGTCGTCTGCATTCTTTCAAGATCCCCATCCCATTCTCCTCCCTCTTGTCACGTGATTTGATCAATGCGAAAAAGTTGGGCTCATATCTCACTAGGAGTCAACTTTGTTTTATTTTTTTGTAATTTTCTGGAAGCTTTATTTTAGGCAGTCGTTTTGCGAAGAAGGTCTTATTAGATTTGAGCTTGGTCTTCGTTATGAGATGACCGGTTCATTTAAAAGTAGCCAAGTCATTGCGTAATGAAAGTGGAACGTGGCTTTAGGGATTCAGTTAAGTCTCGAGGTGCGGTGATGGAATTTCTACGACTTCAGTTTCTGCCTGAAGCCCTTTAATGATCTGTGTGTGTGTGCACTCTGTTATCGATTAAACTTTGCCTGTGTTGAGTAAAATTCAATGAAAATCGGTATCTACAATACGAATATGGAATGTACTTCTAAGACTGTGGTGCATTAGTTAAGATGCTGAAGCTTTTGGATGAATATACATGTTTAGGAAAAGTAACGGTTTACCCAGTTTTCAAGTTGCAAGGCGATTCTTTATGGAGGTTTCCCAAGCGAAATAACCCTTCTGTTAAAATTGGATTGGCTTCTTTGGTGTTCAACATTGCTTTATTGCAAACGCAGCGCTTTTCAGAGAATTGCGGCAATATAAATGCAAACAATTTTATACATTGGTGTTATTGTAGGATTGTTTTGCGGATTGATTTGTATAATGATACGGATTTTGAAAACTCTGACAAATAAAAATTCATTAATTCTCTTCAAATTTAAATTAGGAAAATTAGTATGACCCCATAGGTTTAAGTTTGACCCTATTATGTCATATGACTGAATTTTGTGTTGGATTTTTATCTTACAAGTTCCAAAGAATTTTCTCATGGTAGAATGATCGCAGTGAAAATAAAGCGATTTCTACCACTAATAAGCCCTAAATCTCGTCCTCTGATGAAGATTTAACAATGTATGACGTTTCAGTGAACAGGCCTTCTCTTTATACTTCATCCAACGAAAATTTGAAAGGGCGTGTCTAATTACATTTCCAATTTCAATTGTTAGACATTGTTAATTTTATTTTGCAACAATGCCTAAACAATTGAAAGCTGAAATTTAACTGGACACGGCCTTTCAAACTTTCGTTGGACAGAGTGTAGATGGGATTGAAAACACAGACCATGGCACAGAAAAGTCGCCTGACCATTTTAGGCCAAGCAACAAAATAACCTTCATTGTTTCCATCTTGGATTTTAACAATCAATATTTTTTCGTTTATTGAAAACAATGAAGACTACATTGTTGCTTGGACTAAGATGGTCAGGTGATTTTCAGTCCTGGGTCGAGTTTTTGGACTTGAGATTGCGGTTTAGTAAGCATCGCTCATACGTAAAATTTGCGTAAGATCAGAGCAATTGCCATTGGAAGGCTTTGTTATTACGCAATTTTGACGTATAAGCGATGCTTACTAAACCGCGATCTCAAGTCCAAAAACTCGCCCCTGAGGCCTGTCTTTTTCGTCAGCTACGGAAACAATTCGAAGCCAACGAGAAAGCCAATTCGAACAAATATCCAATTGTCATTGTCTCCATCTTGGATGTTAACAATCGGTGTTTTTCTATTTGTTGGAAACAATGAAGATTGTATTGTTGCTCGGACCCCGATGGTCAGGTGAGTTTTCCGCTTCGAGGCAGGTCTTTCTCGTTGGCTTAGGCACCACCCGAGGCCAACCAACGCCTCCTAAAGATAAGGCCTGTGCGCGAAAACGTCATACATTGTTACATTATCATCCGAAGATACGTTTAATCGCATTACTACCAATAATAAGCCCTGAAATACGATTAAACGTATCTTCGGATGATGATGTAACAATGTCTGACGTTTTTGCGCTCAGGCCTTATCTTTAAGAGGCGTTGGGCCAACGAGATAACAAGGCCTGGAAGCGAAAAAATCACCTGACCAACTGGGTTTTAGCAACAATCCAACCTTCATTGTCTCCATCTTGGATGTTAACAATCGTTGTTTTTCCTTTTGTTGGAAACAATGAAGGTTGGATTGTTGCTAGCATTCAGTTGGTCAGGTGACTTTTTCGCTTCCAGGCCTTATCCAACGTCTCCTAAAGATAAGGCCTGGGCGCGAAAACATCAGACGTTGTTACATCATCATACGTTTAATCGCATTTCAGGGCTTATTATTGGTAGAAATGCAATTAAACGAATCTTCGGATGATGACGTAACAATGTATGGCATTTTAGTCGGTAGGCTTTGTATTTTAGGTGGCGTTGCTCGGGCACCACCCGAGGCCAACGAGAGACAGGCCAGGGCACTCAAAAGTCACATGATCATCGGGGTCTGGGCAGCAATTCATCCTTCATTGTCTCCATCTTGGATTTCAACAATCAGTATTTGTCTGTTTGTTGGAAACAATGAAGGATGGATTGTTACCCGGACCCCGATGATCTTGTGACTTTTGAGTGCCCTGGCCTGTCTCTCTTTGGCCTCGGGCACCACCAAAACGACGTAACAATGTTTTATTTGTTCCATGTTCAGGCAACACCACCTATAAAAAAATTGTTAGACATTGTTAATACTCTATCCAACGAAAGTTTGAATGGCGTGTCCAATTAAATTTCCAATTTTAATTATTAGACATTGTTAATTTTATTTTGCAACAATTAAAAGCTGAAATTTATGCTTTAGGTATAATTCGAGGCTAACAACCAAATTTAGGGCTTATTATTGGTAGAAATATGATTATCAATATCCGCTTGATGAAGATGTAACAATGTATACACCTTTTGTCCGCTTGTCTTCTCTCTAGGAGGTGTTGGGCCAGGGCACTCAAAAATCACCTGACCATCGGAGTCCCAGCAACAATCCATCCTTCATTGTTTCCAACAAACGAAAAAGCACTGATTGTTAAAATCAAAGATGGAAACAATGAAGGATGGATTGTTTCTGGAACCCCTACGGTCAGGTGACTTTTGAACGCACAGCCGTAACCACCGAGAGAGAAGGCCTCTGCGATGAAAAGTAATACATTGTTACATCATCATAGTTAGGGCAAGTTTATGGCTTATTATTGGTGGAAATACGAATAACAATGCCCTATTTAGGATGATGTAACAATGTATCAAAGGCCGAGGCCAACGAGAGACAGGCCAGGACACTCAAAAGTCACATGGTCATTGGGGTCCGGGCAACAATCCATCCTTCATTGTTCCCAACAAACAAAAAAAATACTGATTGTTAAAATTCAAGATGGAGACAATGAAGGATGAATTGTTGGCTGGTTCCCGGTGATCATATGACTTTTGAGTGCCCTGGCCTGTCTCTTGTTGGCCTCGGCAGAGGCCTTCTCTCTCGGTGCACGATCTATAGATATTCATGGTCATTGAGCTCCATTGTTAAAATGAAGCTAAAGTTTCTAACTCCCGGTAGGGCGGGAACTCTATTGAAAAGTGGCGCTGCTTGTACAATCGGCCTAACTGCGCCTGCAGCGCCGCCCTATCGGCAGATAGAAACTTTACTTTCATTTTCAGTTTCAATGAAAAACTCTAAAACAGATCACGGTCGGCCTTAGTGCGATCTATGCGGCACCTGGCGCGATCTGTTTTCCTTAGCTTCTCGAAACAATGGAAAATGGCCGAAGCTCGATGACCATCTATATCTGTAGACCGTGGTGTTCAGGCAACGCTACCTATAAAAAAAGCCTCCGCACTGAAACGTCATGCATTGTTACATGATCATACTTCGTCTTTTGTTAACCGCATTTCCACCAATAATAAGCTCTATATTTGGTCGATTTACGATGATGTAACAATGTATGACGTTTCAGTGCCGAGGCTTTCTTTATAGGAGGCGTTGGCCCAGGCCTGTCTCTCGTTGGCCTCGGGTACAATTCATAAACAGGCCCTGACCAACATCACCTAAAGATAAGGCCTGAGCGCGGAAACATCATACATTGTTAAAACGTCATAAGTAATCATCCAAGGCCAACTAGAAAGACAGGCCGGGGCACTAAAAAGTCACATGACCAAAGTAGCTCGAGCAACAATCCAATCTTCATTGTTTCCAACAAACCGAAAAACCGCTGATTGTTGGAAACAAGATGGAAATAATGAAGAGTGGGTTGTTGCTCGATCTACTTTGGTCACGTGGCTTTTTAGTGTGCCGGCCTTCTTTCTCGTGGGCTACGTAATCATCTGAGGCCAACGAGAGACAGGCCAGGGCACTTAAAAGTCACATGATCATCGGGGTCCGGCCAACAATTCATTTTTCATTGTCTCCATCTTGGATTTTAACAATCAGTATTTTTTCGTTTGTTGGAAACAATAAAGGATGGATTGTTGCCCGGACCCCGATGATCATGTGACTTTTGGGTGCCCTGGCCTGTCTGTCATTGGCCTCGTAATCATTTTTAATCGCATTTCTACCAATAATAAGCCCGAAATTATGACTAGGATGATGATGCTTCCTTCATTCTTCTATTCTTGTGCGTGAAGTGTCCGCAGCTCCTCAAGATCAGTCCCATTTAGAATGTTTATAATGCATGCTCACCTGCGTTTTCGTTAAGGAGAAATTTCATTTGCTAAGCTGCTCGCCATAGACGATATTGTATGGACTAAAATAATAATAATAATTGATATTACCTGAAGCAAGCTCCGTATTAACGAACACAGTCAAATGAATTGCGATCTGCAGGAAATGTTCAAGCTTCCGCGTATTGGCATTTCTTATTAAGCTAGGCGCATTGAGCTTAACCAAATGGTTCGCTGTTGCGCATCATAGGACACGAGACGCGCTGTAATTTCTACGGTCATCGCCAGATGTCGTCCCTCAGGTGACGCAGCCAGGGAGTAGGGGGTGGGTCAAAGTTGACGGAGGTGGCGGTTGGAGGAGGGGGTGGCTTTTGTTGGATGAATCAGCTGGAGATTGTCACAACACCGCAGCCTCGACTGCTTCTTCCACCTGCTTCGGTCTTTTAATGAAGAGTCCCATGAATGAATCATGAAAGCACCGCCAGGGGGCTTGTTTTCCAGCCTCCACCTCCTCTTACGAGCGGGAGATTTTTCATAAACACTGAACGCGCATTAAAATCCGAACGGCATTGGGAGAATGGATTGGATCAGTCTCCCCCGGGTCGGAGTGGGAACGGGTTCGTGCTCCGTGGCGCGTAATCTCGAAGCATTGGGACGGTCACGAGCGCCGATGGATGCTATTTATCTTTTAACTTGTGGTTTGTTGTCCGCCTCTGTTTAACATCGAAATACGCGTGGGAATCTCTTAAGCTTCTTATACGGGAATTAGGAGTTCGGTGGTAGACAATTTATGGGTTTGTTCTTAGAATCAATCAATGCGAAAGGGCTATTGGCAATCTTGAGTGATTTTAGAAAATAATATAAAATTTTTGGAACGGACAGTACAGTATGGGAAAAGTGGTATTTTTATTTTACTCCTGGGTATACATTCTACAATGTTCCAATAAACATTGGTTCTGGTATTTGGGTCCACTCTTACTACAAGAACCTAGCTGATTTTACACTCAAAGAAAACACTGGTGTGTTTTCTAGACACCAGTTGGAGTAGTGCTCTTTGAGATCTTAGAGCAAGGTCCAACGGGGTCATCAAAAACTCTCCCAACAACAATCTGCATTGGTAAATCCCAAAGGCCCCTACTGCTAGAGGGTCTGACACCGTTTGGAAGCTATCATCACTGAAGAACTAGGCGTGGTTTTGAAAACCGCCATATTGGATGAGGTCACTTTTTTTAAAATGGAAAATTAGTCTTGTGACATGTCAAACAACATGAGAATTTTCTCAAAAACTCGTTCTACTTATCAAATTTGGTCTATCTATGACGGTTTGGAAGATACCGTCGCTGAAATTTTGCATGGCCCTGTTAGACGTATGACGTGTTCAATATTTTTGGGAAAAGCGACGAAAAATGGGTCTTCTACAATAATATTCCTCGCTCGTATTCATAGTTATCACCAGAGCAGGACTTGCCGTATTTTCGCGTCAATATCCCGCGGGGTATACAGTTTTTTACATCCCGAAGAGAGGGGGTGCAGGTTTTAATTTTTTCTTTTACAATGACAGCAGATTCTAAACTTTCTCGACCGCTCTAGCCGCTATGATAGAATATACTAAGCAGACTTAGTAATATATTCTAGCATATAACCAAGAAGAGTTTATGTAGTGCTTCCAGTGCTATTACCAATCAAGACTAACCAATCAAGCAGTTTTGAAGTTAGCATCTTTTTGAGAAGTTACTTTCGTATTAGTTGTTGGTGACGGGAAATGAAATGTCGTTATTTCAGTATAAAATTCTCTTGAGTTTAGTTCAATACTCCGCGGGAATACAAGGGTGCGGGCTTTCCTCGTCAGCGGGTTATTGACGCGAAAATACGGTACGTCCAAAAAAGTGTTGCTGACTGTTTTCTGGACAGCGGTTGAGTACACTTTGAGGTCTTCGAGCTAGGTCAAGTCATCGCACACTTGTGTACTGTGATATGCTTCATCGGGCTCATCAGAAAATCGTCCAACAACAATCTGCCCTGGTAAATCGCAAAGGATCCTTACAGCTACAGAACAATGCAAGACAGCGTACAGCTTTACAGACCCGTTCATCCTTCTTACTCATCTGACATCTATCCTATAGAGTATCACCTGTTTAGATGATCATTGGATAATCCTATGCTAGTTTAGAAATCGTCATGCGCTGGAAATAGAGTTGCAAAAC
>JAHWFO010070582.1:1328772-1483293 GCA_023313115.1 Rhysida immarginata | reverse complement strand
TTAATACTTCCACTGGCATGTACAGGGCGTTTCTAAATGGAAAGGCAGTAATTACATTATGTGATTCCATGCATTAATCTAATTAAAGAGTTCCTTATAGAGAATGTCTAAAACTTAAAATTTTGGATCTAACAAAATCGCGTCGTTACGTCATTTATGAACTTTCTGCACCAGCATCTGCACATAATGAACTGGGCTATGCTACGAGAAAACGGGGACATCGCGTTCTGTCCGTGGCGCTAGTGTTCTATCAGTTATCATTTAAAGCATTAGACTTGGAACCCGGGAGATACTCTAGCAGATTATGTTGCCATAGTTCAAAACACCAAGTGACTACCCTTCCCCCCACAATCCCACTAGGACAATTTGGCCGAACTTCATAATAATGTAGATCTTGCTTTGAGGAATCTGCATGTAGAATTTCACTTCTTTACATATTTTAATACCACGTAGATGATCTCTAAAATAGGTGGTGTAATTTCAGCAACTGCAGCTATAATGCATTGTTTCAATTGGTCAGTGCTGTGGATCTTCACCTGCTGAAGATTAGACTTGACAACATTCCTGACAAAACACGTTTAAGAGAGTTAAGAAGCTAATATTTTAGTTCCTTCTTCTTCGCGAACATCAAATACATTTCCACATGTAAACCCTTTTCTTTTCTCAAATTTATTTTGTTTTCCCAACTCCAACTCGAACTTCATTTCAATACGTGTTAATGTTTACACTTGACTAACACAAATTTTTTCGCGCATTTGTCGCTAGGTGGCAACCTTCTTGTTTTTGAGCTAATTTCTCGCGAATAATTGTTTCAAATTGGAGTAATATCCATAATTCCGGGAAACTGAAAACCGACAAGGCTAATACGGGGGATAGGGAAGTTTAATTAGAGCCGACGTTTTTTCGTGAATAAAAGAATAAGCAATGACCATCATCACAAAGAATAAGCAATAACGACAGAATAAATTTCAAGGAAGAGAAGCCAACCTCTTGTCTACAAAATACATTTATTAAACCGTATGCGCATTTTGGCCATCAATCAGTCAATATATTCTTTGTTGTTATTATCTATTCTTAATGTCTAATTCCCGAAACGGTAACTGTTTGTTCTGCGAACATGAAATGCCCGTCGACCCTTGTCTTCGTTATCCCCCAACCATATATTAACCTTTGCTTTGTTAGCATTCTTTCATTTTCCTGCCAAGAAAATGGATTGTGTTATGTTTCATTAGAATGTACGAGGGTCAGTTTCTACATATAAAAATACACAAAGGGTTACTCAGGATGTATTGCAACTAGGGAGAAGAGGGAAAAAAACTGTTGGAGATCGACTCACTTTGAAACCATACTTGACAACGATTGAAAACCAACTGACTTTCGCGCATCCCTTCCTCTTTCGTCCTTGAAAATCTACACCATCTAGCGACAGCAATAAGTAACATACGTCTCAATGTCATTGCTGCATATCGAGAAATGTTGATTGCGGTCTGGGATTCCGCTGGAAAAAAAAAGTTGATGATTTTATAAGTGATCTCGTAGTTGGCAAATCAGGTTTATGAAACCATTTCCGGATCACTTTCGTTTTGTCTTCGAGGTAAACTGAGTTTAAAAAACTGCCGCAAGCGATATGATGCCACTTACAGGTGAGCGCCGTGTGGACTTATGATTGCATCTGTAGGTTTTTGAAACTTAATGATTAATGGAATTACTTTGATAGAACAGGGGAAAACTTCATAAAAAGAGTGGCTTCAGTGATTCTTATCAGGAAAAGCTATTAATTACGAAAGGGGAAGGCGGCATTTGCCAACATTTAATTAAAAATCTTAATTCATTTAACAGATGACATATTGAATGAGTAGATTGCTAACATCACTTACAAGCAGGGTAAGGGTAGAAGAATTAAGGGGAGCACTTTGTCTAGGCTTTGATTCCAGTTTGATAGCAGTTTTTTGTAACTTACTTGCTATATGCATGCTTCTAATGCAGTTTTATTATAGTCAAAAGCGTTCCGGGGCAGATCGGTCCTAGTGTAACACTTGTCAACGCCGCGGAGATTTTTATGAGTTTACCGATAATATTCCTATCCGTTTATCCTCAGCATAGTTTTTTCCCTTTAAATCAGAGAGAATGTGGGGTTTTTTATGTGTGTCAGCGGAAAGAGGTATACCCCCCTTTTGTGTGTCGGATGATGAGTAATACTGAGAAAATGACTCTTGTTTTTGTTTCACTCCTCCCTTGCCTCCATCCATTAAGTTTTTTGTTGCTGTAAATTTTTTACACCTCCGTCACCCTTTTGTTGTCGGGAGCCCCCTAATTCATTAATTTTTTGTCAGGAGCCTCACTCTGATTGGGTATTGAGGTGAGGGATAATTAAAATATTTGCATTCTTGAATGTGAAATCAGGAACGCTTACCCTGGTCATATTTTTTTATGTAAAGATATGAAATTGAAAAATAATAATAATAAACAGGGAGAAGTTTTAAGCCTAATGTAATGAGAAAGTGTTATCTCCATTGCCGGTTGGAGTGACTCATGTCGGAACACGTGTATCGAACACGTCACTTCCTTCTGAAAAGTCCAATTTCTCAACCGGTGGGAAAAAATAGAGGGCACGTGGCCTATCAGTTTCTGGAATCATTTCGCGATCAATAGGAATAATCGATAGGATTGAGAACAAAAGCTTTGGCCTTCATCTCAGCTTATTATGAGAAGTAGGTATATAGGTGGATCTGTTCAAGGATATATTATAAAGCCAAGAACATTTTATTTTAAATTATATGTATAAAAGAGTACAATTCCTAGACTTCAAGATGCATTTAAATTTATTAAAGGGCATAAAAACCGTAGAAATTAAACATCTGAACACACCAATATGAAATGGATATGAAATCTACTTTCCGCCAAATTGGTTGGAGGTCAAAGTTTTTCAAATGCAATGTGAGTCATGTGACGTGTCAAACAACATGAGAATTTTCTCAGAAATTCATTCCACTTGTCAGATTTGACCTATCTGTCACGGTTTGGAAGTTATCGTCAGTGAAAATTTTCATGGCACAAGCACATCCAATTTTGCAACAGCAGTTCAGGATTCTTTCTTTGAGATGGTTCTTATCAGGAATTTTTTCTATGTAAACGAGTTGCTAACCTAACCTAATCTTTCTGTCCAGTAAATCATCCACTTTTTGTCCAATAAATCATCCAAAATTTGCTCTGTACAAACTTTCAGGAAATGTTGCTGGGACCAAAACAAGCAGAAAATATATGTTCCAGGGTCGAAAACTTTTCTTTATAGAGTTATAACGGTTTGAAGGTGTCCTGTAGTAGACAAAATTAACGTTAAAGCGTATAGGAGATGCAGACTGTGTGATATATTTCTACGGTATAACAAGACAATACACTTATTATAGCAAATGCTCAAAGTGGTAATAGCCCAAAAACGTTTCGAATCTGATGATGTTGAAGAGAGCATAATTTTCTTCAGACGTTTCTTTGAATTGTCGTAATTCTTCTTTTACTACAGGGGACACTTTCAAACTGTTATAACTCCATGTTCATATGACAGTTTCTTCTTATTTGGTCCCTGGAACATATCCTGAAAGTTTGTAAGATCATTCAGAAATATCCTGTATAAGTACATTCTAATGCAAAAAGGGTTTTACCTGCTCCGTAGGAACTGAGATTACCGGATGTTGATCGGTTGCAAAATCAGGTACTTTTACTGAGAGTCAAGGCAGATTAGACTGGACCTGTCCCTTCTGCATGAAAATAGGTTAGCAGGTATACGCTTGGGATGTGCTATTCACGTGCTCAACTATGACTTAAGTCTAAACTTTATGCACTAAACTGTACATTCCATGTACCAACTTTCATATCAATTGCTTGCTTCCTTCTTGGTGCATCGATTTTTTTTTGTCATAATGATAGCCCTAATAGTAATAAGGGATTGACGACAACAGGCTTCACAGGAATTACTTCTGGTTTTATTAAAGTATCCCAACTAGACTTCACGTGATCTCGGAAGACATTCCACGGGGCCATTCCAATCACTTATATCAAGTCACTGACGAACAGTAGTTCCATAGTGAGGCGAACCACTATCATGCTGGAAAAATAAAAGAATGGAAAGTATCCCTAAATACTTCCAATTGCCGTTCAGAAATAAAGCTGCATTCAATGAAAATTTGTCCAAAACATATCATGGTGCAGTGCCATGCAAATTTTTAGTGCCGATAGTTTCCAAACCGTGACAAATGAGTCAAATCCGAGAAGTGGAATGAATTTCTGAGAAAATTCTCATGTTGTTTGATATGTCACATGACCTATTTTCAATTTGAAAAAAAAAATTGGTCTCCATCCAGTATGGCGGATTTCAAAATGGCGGCCAATTTCGTCATTTATGATGTCTGGAACGAAAGAAAAAAGGAAATCGGCTCACGCGTAAATGAAAAAGAAAAAAAAGAAACGGCTAGGAAAAGTTTCGTTCAACCAACAGAAACGGCCAGGAAAAGGAGTATTACTTATTCTTGGCATTTCCTTAATAAAATCGCAGCTGAAACCAAACCAAATTTGGCACTCGATTAGTTAACAGGTTGAATACGATAGTCCGATTGCTTTGCAGCTCTTTTTTATTATTGTAGCTTTGCTATATCCTTTATAGTTAAATTCTGATTCTAGCTTGACTTTTTATAGTTTTCTTTGATCAAACAGACTTATAAGCCGCCAGGTTTCAGAAACTCTGAATAAAGCAGACATCTAACGAAGCGTGGCGCTAATTGAGCACGCCTATATGAAATGCTATTGTAATAAATAAAAAAATAAATAAATAAAAAACATTATAATTAAATTATATTTAGATGACTATAGATTGCTATGCAAGCCATTCTAGAATATATTTCGGTGATAATTCTAAATTTGTTTAAAATTTTAACATGTCCCCCAGCCGTTTTATAATTAGGGAGGAACTAAATTAATTAAGTTAAAATAAACAATAAATGGACATTTTTCTATGTTTAAATTTCATATTTGGAAAAGGAAAGAAGAAGGAGGACTAGGAGTCTATCTCTAAGGTTAATTGAAGTCCTTTACGGTTGGAGTTTTCTTCCATGGCCTGGAGGCTCAATGAAGTCGGTGCCAATCTCTCTCTCTCTCTCTCTCTCTCTTGCTATTGATGTCGATAACTGTGTTAAGGGGGAGCGCGGAAGAACCTTGTGAAAGGGAGCCAAATGCCCCCGATTGTTATTAAAATTTACGGAGCAATAAATAAATCAAACTGGCCGACGAAGCTGCTCGCGGTTGCCCGGCTTTTCTTTAAGGATTTCCATTTTGCGCCAAGCATACGTAACATCTGGACCCACGAAAAGGAATGGAGGAACCTCACTACAGTGACATTCGTTTCGAAATGCCAAAGCTTCTCTTCTCTCTCCTTTGTAACGCTGCTAAATAAAAATGGCATATATAGTAGGGTTTACAGTAATGTCGCATACTAAAAACGTAAGTAATAGAAAATGACATGATTTCATCATGGACTTAGATATGCTTTTCGTATATTTAAAGCATATGTGCGCAAAATATTACTGATGCAACATCGATTTTCCGCCAGCGGCTAGTTCGGCACTTCGTTTATTCCATACAGTTTATATTATTATAAAATGGTTCTTTATACCGGCCTTCTTAATGAATTTTGTGGACACTTTACTGTACATATCGGAAGATGGATCACTAGAAGGAGACTGGTAAACTTTCATGGTACCTTCCATAAACAGTCTGGAAATTCTTTATTTCTTTTGTTAAGGATTGTAAGGCTTCCATAAAATTCATTGTATCATTTATATTCGTATTTCATTTACTTTACATTTGATATTTCTTAAATTTAAGGTTCTAAAAGTCCATGGTACTTTAGAAACATAAGGGAAGTGGATTAGTGTTGAAGAATGTGGCCACTTTTAGTTCGACAGTACGGTTAATCCGAGATGGCTTTTATAAACCAGAATTGCTGAGTAGTCGGTTTTGTACCTGGATCCATTACACGCACTAAATATTGAAAGTTCAGGATATTTGGAACCTTCCTCATCTGGACTTTTAGAATTTGAAGTTTACTTCACTATATTGATTTCTATGTTTATTTGTATTTATATATTTGTTTGTTTGGATTCTTCTTTTAGGAAGTGTATTGCGGCAAGGAGACCATTTGCACAGTGGACGGTCTGCACTTTAACAGCATGTATAACGCCCGGGTAAAAGCCTTCAACAGCACTGGCGAAGGGGACTACAGCGACTGTATATGCCTCCAGACCGCTGAAGGTAAGTGAAATCACGAAAAGTGTAGAAAAGGCATTCAAACCTAAGAAAGTTTAAGGTTTCATTAATCTGGAGCCTTTGATAATGATGATGAATGTGTCCTCTTCTTTTGTGTAATGGGATACAGTATCAATCTAATAATGGATTATAATGAAATAGGGTGACCTACATGAATCCGAGGAAACCATTTAGTTCTTTATGAAATAGTTTTTCAGATTGGCTAATTGCAAAATCGAGTCAGAAGTTAACAAACAAAACAATTTGAGGCAAAAATTGTTTGTATTTACATAGAAATGTTTTTTTTCACGGGGGCCGGACCAGCGGAAAAATACGTATAAAGTGGGAAAAGTATTAAGCGATAACGTATTAACGAGGTTCGACTATTGAGAAACTGACCTTTGCGAATAGAAACAATGGTAAAAATAATAAATTGAAATGATGGAATGGTACATTCGCACAGGTCTCCTACTTTTTCATGAAAAGAAAAAAAAAATTGAAAAATTTTTTTTGGGAGGAGGGAACCCTTTATAACCCAAAATTGGCTCATCACATCCAAATAATTCATTACAAAAAGTATTCGTCTTAATGAATAGAACACGTAACTTGTCGAATGCGAGAAAACCGTACATGCTAAATTTATTGAGTTTAGTTCGCTGGTATGAACGTTACACCAATTTCTTCATTTTCAAAAAAAAATTAAATATCTCTAAAAAGGCTTAACCAGTTCTCATGAAAAGTACATCAAGGCACAATTCAAGGTTCCCTCTATCAGTGTATTAATTTCGTTTGGTTCTATTTGATGTTTCAGAGGAGTTAGCTGCATAAAATTGATCTCATACGTACAAACGGAATTTTGTTTTTTCAGAATCTCAACGTATCTTGTCAAATCATTAGTTTATAAGTTGATTTTTGAGGAAAAAAACAATTTTGAGTTGGAGAAACGAATACATACTGGTAGGCCACCAATGATTTTGGAGTAGGTAAAAATTGGAACTTACTCAGGCAATGCCAGGATTTCTGAGTATGATTACATTTTCTTGAAAATCACGGGAAAATTATTAAGTAGCGGGAAATTTATTGGTTTTACTATGTCAGTCTGACCGTCCCCTTCATAATTTTCTGCATTTTTTTTTTGAAATAGAAGGTTGAAATTCGGAATGTAGCTTACAGTGGGCATGTGCACCTTCACTATTTAGTTTGGTTTTGATTGGCCCACTGGGGGTCGAAGTTTTAGGGGTGGGAGTTAGAGGGGACCAAAGTGTATATATACGTGTAAAGAAGCGAAATTCGGTATGCAGATTATTCTAGGCAAGTTCTACATTAATATGAAATTTGGGTCAAATTGTTCCAGTGGGGTCGGAGTTTGGGGGTGGCAGTCACTTGGTTTTTTTAGAACTATGGCAACATATGGCATGTGATACATCATTCGATCGGAAATGATGAGAAACGAAAGAAGATAAGAGCTCTTTTTCATTTCCTAAATACTACGTTCGAGAAAATCAATTTTTCGATTAAAAATATTGGGGGTGGGGTTAAAAAGTGCAGATAAAGGGGTAAAAATAGATGAATTCAGGGCTTCCACTACTTTCCTATACCCTCCTCAGGGAGTAGTGGGTTAATTTCTTGTCCACTCTTAGTAATGTTGACATTCGTAGTAAGTGATGTAGGTGATAAGCATGTAATCACAAGAATCACAAAAAACAAAACAGTAAGAAATCTGTGGTAATTCCATAATAAATTTGAAAATGGATTCAGTCAGTAATCCGAAAACATTAATTTTCATTTATCATTCGTCATTATCATTCATTTATTTATTGTTTATTAATTTACACTATAAAAGAAATATCAAAACCAACTGGAAATTTTTTTTATTTATTATTTATTTATTTATTTATTTATTAATATATTTTAAAGAGGTTACTATAATAGAAAGATAATTAACAATAATATATTGCGATATTATTTTGGCTTAATTTCATTTCAACTTAAAGTATTGAAGAGAAAATGCGTGTTTATTGGCCGACCACCATCTAAAGGTGATGGCCTATAAAAAGTTTTTCACAGAAGTGGCTTAAAAACTCATGATTCGAGAAGATGTGTTTAAATTTTGAGAGGGAAAAAATTTCCTTATGTGACCAAATTTTGTGCAGTTAGCTCCTCCAAAAACATCAAGCAACAGGAATAAATAAAATGAATATTCTCTTAGAAGGTTCCTTAAACTGTGCATTGACGTATTTTTCATTATAATTAGGTAAGCCTTTTAAGAGATATTAAATTTTTTTTTAAAAATGAAAGAAATGGCTGTAGCATTCATGTTAGTGAAGTAAACTCAATAAATGCGGACATGTACGGACTCTTCTCATTGAGATAAATAATTTTTTGTAAATAACTGGATGGGCTTTGAACAATGTAAACGATGCTAAGAATTAATTTGATGTCAAAGTGGGAGCCTGATAAAATAGAGCGTTCTCCCATTTTAATTTATTTTGTCTGTATTACAGAACTGAAACAATGTGCTCAGATTTTAAACTTATTTTATTTTCTTCTTTTTCGTTTTCTTTATTTATGTTTGCGTATGTGTCATTCTTTCCCTGTCCTTCCTATTCGATTGAGCTTTCTATTCCGTGACGGTCACGGCGCGACGGGTGACGCAAGTGTCTTTAAATTCACAAAATAACTGCCAGCAGATAAAAACACTGAAGATTTGTCTTGGATGAATGAGAAAGACAGTTGTGTAAAATAAGAAATTGGATGGGAATAAATAGCAGATCCATTTCCCCATAGCTTTTGCACGAATAATGAGGAAATTAAGTTTCCCTTAAACGAGTGGATCTCGCAAACAATCGAGTTTGCTGTTTTAATGTTTAAAAAAAATTGCGTTCGTTTTCGAAGGAATTGGCGCAGTTTCCGCTCTTTTTCTCCCCCTTGAATGCTTAATAGAAGCCTCTGGTATTTTTTGAGAAACGCGTCAGTATCTATTTTGATGATGATCGTTGGAGACAATTTCAAGTTTTCAATCTCTCCATATCCCCCCCCCCCCCCCCTGCATGTGCGTGTGTCTCCATTCCTTCTTCATTTTCTTCCTATTTCAGTTTTGAAAGCCCAATTCAATTTGGGAATAATTATTAGGCGTTTTTTTCATTTTTCCTTTTATCCTTTTCTTTCATTTTAACGCTCCAAAATCTAATTTCTTTGTCCTTTAATTGCACGGTCTAATTTGAGAAATACGAAACGTTTTACAATCCAATTAGGCTGAGGCAAAGAGAAGTATGGGAGGCTATCTAATTCTGATTTAATAAGAAATAAAGAAATTCCTCGAGACATTGAAGGGGAGCTGGGAATTTAAGTAGCTTTCGCGCTGGGTATATTGAATGGTGTATAACTTTGTTAAGGGAACGCGCGCTCTTTAAGACTCTTGTTCGCGGATCAGCATTTTTCGATTCATACGAGGGTCCTTCGGAATTGATTTACATTGGCGTTGGTGTGAATGCCCGCTTGTTGGGAAATAGACTGATACTAAAAGATAGCTGATGTAGCCACAACGTGTAGAGAACTCTCAGAGTTTGTGATGAGGAAACTTCGTTGCCAACTTTAGTTTGGTAGTGCGTGTTGGTAAGGAAGGAATGTTCCATGCAGACCAAGTTCGAGCAAAGTTGTCTCTGTAGAATGGTTGAGGGCGGGAGTATTCAATTCTTCGACGAGCCTCCTCCAGACGAGCATATAGCAGGAATGATTGGTACAAAAAACAACTGTTCTTGCTGTACTAGGTCGTTGGCATTAGAGTGATATCACAGGAGATCATTGCAAAACAGCAATGAAGACGACCTGTTCCCAACAGATGGTGCATCAGTGCGGGATTTCGTACTTGGCCATCTAGGTCACCTGGCACTTGTGCGGGTGATTCATTGGCCTTTGTGTGTGTAGAAGAAAACTGGATATTTGAGTTTGTTTGTAAATTATAATTATTTTGGAAACAAAACAAACTCTGATCAAGTCCCAGAGGCGGGCTCAAAAGGGAAAGAAAAATTATGTATTGGTGGGAGTCTTAATGTTTAGGAATTTCCTTATTATATGATAAGTGTTTTTAGACTGTGTTTCTGGAAATTTTCGTATAAGTGTGGGTTTAAATTCGGTGTTGTCTAGCTATTGTGTAATGAGTGTGGAGTAATAACCTCAGTGGCAGAAACAACGATAGGAACAAATTTACTCTGTTAGCTACCCAAAGGCGTTTTATTTCATGTACAAGATCTGTATAGTTAATGATTTTGTCTGTGTGTGCCCTTTCTAAGTTATGTGAATTGGAGATGGAAATACGAGAACGAGTCAAAAGTTATATACACTTTCGCCATAACACATCGCGACATTTGCCTTTCGGCTATTACAGTGTAAACATGTCCGCAGTTTGCAGCAAGTTGAATTTTGAGGTACTGGAACATCCTCTCTACAGCCCAGATCTTCCTCCTTCAAGCCACTTTTGCACCGCTTCCTGCACGTCTAAGTCTGTGAAAAACATCCCTGAGCGGCCCAAACAGATAAAAGCCTGAGAGAGCAAGATCTGGGCTTAGGGAGGGTGTTCCAGTTACTCAAAATTCAACTTGTTTGTTTGAATGGTGTGGCGAGCTATGTGCTCCTTGGTGCAAACTGCTAGCGGAGTGGCCATGTTTACGCAATCGGGTTCAAATTTTGCACACGTGGCCACAGTCTAAGATTGCACGCATGCGTAGAAGGCGGATGACAACCTTGGAGATGTGTTTTGGCGAAAGTATAGATAATTTTTGAACTTACCCTGGTATCAAGTAGGTAGATCACTTCGTTTTGCTAATCTAAGATTGACTGTCTGGTTTGTTATGAGGGATAATTTTGCCAGTGATTATAGCGCTCTCAAAATACAATTTGTGGGTGGGATCTAATTATAGTATGGACTGTTTATTTCCCTAAACCTGTTTATCTTAGCTACTTGGTTTTGACTGTGTAAATAGTTTGTCTGCATGGGAATTTTGCAACGGGATCTTATGTGCTGGATGATTTCCTCTATGTTTTGACATATCTTATATTAATCGCGGTTCGTTGAGTTTTTCCACAAGTAATACTAAACCAGAAGTTCGATGCTTTTTTTCGACGTGTGATTCCTTGATGTCCGAAAAATATTTGCCACGGAGTTCTTTCTGAGCCATGATTGAAACTTAGTGCTTGTTGTAGGAATGTTATGGGTGTTTTGCACGCTGTTCAGATTTAAAGGTGTGTGTTGTATCATCATATGCAGATTGCTCTGTCCATATGGTGATGTGCGCTGATGAGTAAAAGAAATCTGAAATTCTTTGAATGACTGTGGTGTAGATCTGTTATATTAATAAGACAACAAGACTTCTCCCTCTGAGTCTTTTCATACAAGTGTGCGGGTGATTGTTATTATTAGGTATCGAAAAGTGCTTTATTCTATTAATGAGTGATTTTGTTTGTCCGTCGGTAGCTCGATTTTCTGGAAGCGTATAGAAGATTTTTAAAAAATATTTTCGTCAATCGATAAGTATTGATCATCGCACGGAACGAGTTCGAAGTTGATCGAAATCGGTAGAATGACACATGCTATAATGGTACCATTATGATACCCCTCAGAATTTTCAATGCTAAAACATGGCATGTAATGCATCAACTCGAAACGAGGTCTCACGAATGACTAATTATAAATTTCGAACATGGTCGAATTTGGTTTAACGGTACATGGTACCATTAGAAATTGCCAATGCTAAGATATGTATGGTTTAAGTCATCAAACAACTTGTAACGACGTTTCGTGGTACCTGTTCTAATGATACCATTATAGTACCATTGGAAATTTTCAATACCAAGATATGGCATGTATTATATCAAACGACTTGTAACGACCTGTCATGAACGAATGTATAAGAATAATTACAAAGTTCGAAGATGGTCAAATTTGATTCGGTGGTGCCTGTTCTAATGATACCATTGGGAATTTTCAATGCTAAGATATGGCATGTAATATATCAAACATCTTGTAATGATGTGTTATGAACGAATATATGAAAATAATTAAGAAGTTCGAAGATAAACAATTTTTATTCAGGGAGTACCTGTACAATGGATACCATTATGGTACCATTTGGAAATTTTCAATGCAAAGATATGGCTTGTAATATATCATAATGGTCTGTCATGACGAATATATAAGAATATTACAAAGTTCGAAGATGGTTAAGTTTGATTCGGTGGTAAGTGTTCTAATGATACCACTATAGTACTATATAAAAATTTCAATGCTAAGATATGGCATGTAATATATAAAACAAAGCGTAACGACGTGTCATGAAGGAATATGTAAGAGTAATTAATAAATTCGAAGATGATCTAATTCGATTCAAATTTCTTGGTATTGGTTATGTCATTCGTTAATTGTTTATTATTATTATTATTGTTGTTATTATTATTATTATTTTTATTATTATTATTATTATTATTATTATTATTATTATTATTGTTGTTGTTGTTGTTGATGTTGTTGTTAAGAATTGGGAAAAGTTTGACGAGAGACTACCCATTCGCTTATATTGAACACTAATCGGCTTGATCTTGAAATTCTTGCCGTTTAATCTCTATCGACTGTTTCTTTACTTTTTTTGCTTCATTTTTTTTATTTTTTCCCCCTCATTTCTCGTCGAGTAAAAGAGTAAGGTAAAATCTTGGATTATCGATTTCCCTTCCCAGAACCTCTCAACTGCACTATTGACTTTATGCGTCATGGATTTTTTACTGCGAGAAATGGCCAGCGCCTGAAAAATTTATATCGAAATGTTATTTTTGGTTTTTAGCCAAAGAAAAAAGAAGGAGGCATTTTTTTTCTGCTCTCCTTCTCATACGTCTGATTCAAGAGTCCTCTCCCCATCCCCTCCGCATGGTTTTTTTGATGATCTTGCCACCAGATGTCAGTGTGCGTCAGAGGCGCTGGCTCCTCTTCGCCTCCCAGCTAGACCTGATGTTGATTAACTAATCCAATAGAAAGTGAAACGTATTAGGGGCTCCCGGGGATATCAGCGGGGAGGGTTACTCGCACACTCACCTATACGACGACTCACTGGTGCCTGGAGCTTGTCTCGGGAACTTTGCGAGGCAATGGATCAAAAAGGCTCTTCCGTGACACGGAGAGGAAAGACGGATTGGAGTTTTTTGGGAGTTGAGCCTCTCAGTTTTATGAGATTCACCCGCTACCGTACTATCCTGCTTTTTTGATTCTTTTTTCTTTTTATTTCTTTGGCCGGATGGGTGGGGGGTCTTAAATCTTTGAATGGACGTTGGAGTTTTTGGTTCCCTCAGGAGGAAGGTCAAGAGGTCGCGCAGAAGGAGAAATTTGGCCATTGAAGAATGTCTCCCGTAGCTCCCAAGTTGAGTGGTTTATTATACAGCTGCTACCAGATGAGCGAGATTTATTTAAAATTTATTGGCTTTCCTTAATGATCAATATTAAAAATGGGGTCTGTGAAAAATAATTTTTTTTTTTAGTTAAAAAAAAAACGTTGAAATTGGCAAAAGGATTTAGAGGAAATCATTATTTTTAAGAAAAAAAGATCTAATCTCCATAATATGTATACAGATCTCCACTTTTTGCAGAGAATGTTTATACAGGGTGAATACAAAAGTCTGAACCCCCCTTTTATTTTTTGAACCGAAGCAGATATCAATTTTGATGAATCCAATGAATAGGAAGTTGTGGGTGGCCTATCCCATGGTGCACTTTTCATCATCCCAAATATGCAGATTAGGACACATTCAAAATTTATCTCAAAAACCGTAAGGGATAGAGAAAAAAACCCAATTGCAAACTTGTTCAGCATAAAAAAACAAACAAAACAAAAAAAAATCATCCAAATCGGACCAACCAATCACCCACAATCACGTGGTGAACTGTTTGTAGCTTACAAACACTCACACTGCACAAGGAAAACTGAATGTTGATATTTCCACCATGTAAAAGCATAAAAATCAAAAAATTAACATAAATTACCATACTCACATTCACTTTCATGCGGAAAAGCAAATAAAAGGCATGTTTCAGCACACAGAAGACAGAACAATTCCAGGATGGCAAGCTACACTGTTCCGGAAATGGTCAACATGATCTTCTGCTTCGGAGAGGTAAGGAGAAACCTACTTGCTGCAGTTAAGTTGTATCGAGACAGATACCCTAACGAACACCATCCATCTCGTCAAACAATGCGTCACATTATTCAAAGATTCGAGGCTACAGGAAATGTTAATGCAGAACGAGGACGACCAAGGGCACAAGGCGACGAGGATACAACAACACTAGTTCTGGCTGCAGTTGCTGCAAATCCCCACACAAGCAGCAGAGCAATTGCTGCAGATGTTGGGTGCCATCAGAGAACTGTTCTCAACATTCTACACGCACATTATTTTCACCCATACCATATTCATTGTCACCAGGAGTTACTGCCATTGGATTATGTTGCTAGGGCCGCCTTCTGCAACTGGTTATTAACCTGCCTGGATGACAATCCAAACTTCATTCATGAGGTGTTGTGGACAAATGAAGCCCAGTTCTCCAGGGATGGAGTTATCAACAGGTACAACCATCATCATTGGGCAGACGAAAACCCACGATGTCTGCGAGAAGCAACTCATCAAGTGAACTGGAGAATCAATGTGTGGTGTGGATTGTACAATGACACTGTGGTTGGACCGTATTTTTACGATGGAATACTGACCGCAGAACGCTACCGGGCTGAAATTCTGAGCTATAAACAGTTCACCACGTGACTGTGGGTGATTGGTTGGTCCGATTTGGATGATTTTTTTTTGTTTTGTTTGTTTTTTTATGCTGAACAAGTTTGCAATTGGGTTTTTTTCTCTATCCCTTACGGTTTTTGAGATAAATTTTGAATGTGTCCTAATCTGCATATTTGGGATGATGAAAAGTGCACCATGGGATAGGCCACCCACAACTTCCTATTCATTGGATTCATCAAAATTGACATATCTGCTTCGGTTCAAAAAATAAAAGGGGGGTCCAGACTTTTGTATTCACCCTGTAGAGTAAAGACACAGAGTGAAAATTAATTCCACTGTCAAACTTGGAGAGGTAGTAGGGATAGTCGGAACAAGCAATTTTTCTTTATACCAGTTTTGCGAGAAAAATTTATATACCAACGCAGAAAAGTTACAGTAGTTGTTCAAAGTGTTTGTGTCGTTCCACACATGGCGGATGTGGCAATTGAAGAGACCATCCTTGGTGAACTATGTTTCATCAAAAAACAAAAGAAGTTCACCAAACGCGGGATTGACGGCAACATTCCGAAGATACTAGTCGGAAAAGTGCGCACGTAGTTGGTAGTCGTTGGGTCGCAAAGCCTGGAGAGTCTGTTCGTGGTATGGATATTGCCCATTGTCATGCATGATGTTCCAGACAATTGTTTGACCGAAACTCGTCAAAATCTGAAAACAAGGAAGTAAAAACAGTATCTATCCCTCTGACATAGTTTTTTTTTTAATTTTCTTTATCAGGGAAAGGCTTGTGCTCACCTTGTATATTTTGGAAGATTCAATAATAATAAATCATTATATTTAATTTAATATATAATATTAATCTCTAAATAAATTTTAACATTACAGTAAGGTAATGATATTCAGGGCCGTAGCCAGGACGTTATATTCGGGGATCGATTTTCAAAAATTCGACTGAGTCGGACCTTTTTCCATATTTGGGAGGCGGACCTTTTTCCATAATGGGTTGGTCGTCGACCCCCCTCGACCCCCCTCGACCCCCCCCCCCCTACTACGGGCCTGATATTAATGTAATCAAAAATTCCGCGACCTGGATTCGAGTATCACGTTCGTTGCCTCTACAATTGGGCTATCGCCGGTACGGGAGAGCGAGGTCGTCTCCAAAGTGTCCTAAATACTACAAAGTAGTCAAAGTGGAAGCCCATTGGTAGGGGCAGGTCCCATCTCGCAGAAAGCTGCTGAACACTCGTAATAAATTAATAAGCTAATGATACGAGGCAGAATCAGAAATTAATTTCAAACATTCAGAACGAACCAAATTGTATTTTTGAAACTTTATTTATTGCCTCATTTTTCAACATAATCGTCGCAACGGTCCTAATGTAAAACAAGTTTTTTATATATATATATATACGAGGGGCGATTGATAAATAAGGTCTCCATGGCTGTAACTTTTTTTATTTGTTAACCGATTTTCAAAATTCTTTTTGTATCTTATACTCACATTTGTCCTCTATGTAATGCACTATTCACTTTTCGACATAGTCCCCATCCCTTTCCACGCATTGCGTCAACGCGATAACGTCCGCCTTTCCAATGGCAGCTTTGGACCCTCTTCTGGAGTACGATAACGTCCGCCCGCACACGAGTCACCACACCAGAGGCGTTGCAGCGCCTACAATTCAAAAATGAAAGACTTTGCACATTGCGACTTTCACCACTTCCCAAAGAAGAAAGAGCCCCTTAAGGGACATGAGTTGGTTCTGACGGCGAGGTAAACGCTGCCATTCAATCCTGGTGTCGACAACAACTCCGGAATTCCTCTCCGACGGGTTCACCCAACTAGTCACGCGTTGGCGCAATGCGTGGAAAGGGATGGGGACTATGTCGAAAAGTGAATATTGCATTACATAGAGTACAAATGTGAGTATAAGATACAAAAAGAATTTTTAAAATCGGTTAACAAATAAAAAAAGTTACAGCCATGGAGACCTTATTTATCAATCGCCCCTCGTAACTTATATCTTTGAGAGACTTGGAAGAACTTTTGATGATTTTTCTCAATTCAATTGAATTGGAAGTTCGGGATGAATAATCATGTAATATTTATTTGTCCTGAATATTTTAAAATACTTTTTTATAGTTTATTTCATACTTTTATACTTCATATTCCTTGTCACATCCGAGTTAACATTATTTTTCTATATTCTTTTTTTTTTTTTTTTTATTTAACAGTGGCCTGGTTCACGTTGGATCCGTCGAGTGCACCACCTGACGTGAAATTCCTCAACGATAATCAGACGGTGGCCTGTGACAGTTTCGAGCACTGTGTCGTGTTGGGCGCCATCGGATTCTCACGCGGAGTTCATTACTGGGAGTTCACCATCGATCGCTACGACAACGACACCGATCCCGCGTTCGGCGTGGCTCGATTCGACGTCAGCAAGGACCTGATGCTGGGTGAGTGAATCGAACACGAACCCCCGACGACCTGGTGAAAAGAACGACTGTCGCGCGGGTTTGGGTGTAACGGGGGTGGGGTTACAGGGGAGGTTTTTTTTTGTTTTTTTTTTCTTTCTTTCACTTCAGTTCACTCCAATCGTGTCTTCGATGCAATTAGAGAGGTGAGGGGGATGAAGAAGAAACGTGATTGATCGTGTTTTCCCCAAACGGAAAAGACAAACAGAGAACCGCCTGTCATTAACGGTGCAGAAGCCTGAAAAAGATTCATTTTGACCAGTTTAGTTTGCTTGATTAGAGCAGAATAAAAAGGGAAAATAAATGAAGGGTAATGTTCATTTTTCTTTTTATCCGGCGCGTGAAAATTGGAATAAAATATCCCATGCGCGTTCGCTAGTAGGATTTGCATGCACTAGGGTACTCTTTTCAGGCAAGCTTCCAGTTTTAGCCACATCATTATGACCACCTCCTATTTTACCGTCACCAGCTTGCTTGGTAGTATTAAAGATGAGATGTATGTTCTCTGCAAAAGAAGACGATCATTGGCTTTCGGGCTTAGATTGGTAGCATTTCCGAAACTGCGCAAGTCTGTGAACTGTTCGCGTGCTTCTGCGGATACGGAGCAGTTCAGCAACTCGCTGTCCAAATAAACCAGATGTTTGTCGGCAAGGACAGTACAGCGAATTCTGTTTGGTACGGGTCTCCGAAGAAGATCCCATCCCATGCTGACAAAGGTGCATCTGTAGAAGATGCTACAATGAGTCATGGTTTCTGATCCATCGAGTTCATGGTAGTTGTCGTATTCGGCGGGAGATTTGAAGAAATCTCCCTGCAGTCATTGTTGAAAGAATCATTGCTGCTGGTGGTAGTGTTAAGATCTGGAGAATGTTTTCTTGGCATTGTCTAGGTCCACTGATACTTGAAAGCCACTCTCACTTGTTGCTTATCCATTCGTTGCTCAAGTTGCATCATGTATGCCCACTAAAATTTGAATATTTTGAAATGGTCAAGCATGGATTGTCTCCACTATCTTATGACACTCATTCCGCTGATATGGCAGTCTATCATCACTGCTCTTTGGAAGTTGCTGAGCCGCTTGAACTGTAGCATATAAAAACTGTCTGGACATGTTATTAGTGTTTTGAAAAGGTTTTATGTAAAGCATAGAATACCACACCAGTTTAAAATGATCGTCTAGTTTACAATCAGGATGCAAAGGTAGAAAAATCCTTTTTGGGTGCATCCTTGTGATAGCATGATTTTGGGTAATTCATTTTCCTCTGTATTTCGTTCTTATACGCTTGCTTATCTTTCTTTCTTTTGTCTTTTACAGGAAAAGACGACAAAGGTTGGTCCATGTACATAGATAGCCAGCGCAGTTGGTTCCTCCACTGCGACACCCACGAGCACCGGACCGAAGGGGGAATCGAAGTGGGATCCGTGGTGGGTGTATTACTGGATCTGGACAACCACCAGCTGAGCTTTTACGTCAATCAGGAGCCCCAGGGTCCCATCGCCTTTTCTTCCTTACACGGGGTGTTCTACCCAGCGCTAAGCATCAACCGAGGCGTGTCGGTGACGGTGCACACGGGCCTGGACCTCCCCAACGACCACGAGAGTGAGGTGGACGACAGTTGAGATTCGACCCTCGTCACATCTGACGAAGCCCCTGTTCACGGACCCTCGGGGAGTTAGTTTTGGTTAGAAGCGAGAGAGGAGCCAAAACGCCATTTCCCGCGCTCAGTCCTATCAATGATAATGCTGCTAATTAACAAAATACATACCACCGTGCGTACGTCACAAATTGCTTCGAATGTGTCATATTGACACTAGGTTCTTTGTTGTTTGTTTGTTTTTTTTTTAATTTTAAAAGTGGCGCGGGGAGGGGGCCACTTAATTTCAGATGACAATCTCGTAGCGATACATGTGCACCTTGTTAGCACTGCAAGAGTCACTGAAGGTGGTTTTGAAGCACCGAGGGCGTCGAAACGGTTTAACAATGCAAAGCTTCAAATAAAAGACGAGGACCGTCTTTCTTGCCATTTCTCACAATCAATTCTCTGTCGTGTCTCACTCAGTACAGTGATAAATTTTATGTTGAAAAAACAAAAAGTCTTCAAGAGAACCTCTATCCTCCACCCACGCAAATAGAAAGACATGGATGGACACTGATTTCTTGGTTCGCTGCTCTGTTATGTCCACTTTAATTATTGCTCGCCGAACCTCAGACAATAAAAAGATTGTCACATGACCTAAACCAAATAAGGCAGATAAGAACCAGTTTCGTTTGGCGGCACTGCTTCTAATAAAGACAATGGAGAAGAAAATTCCTGTGTACTTAATGGCGCTCTTGTGAACTCTCAGGAACCCTTCCCTTGTTTGTAATAGTCTTTGTACGAAAAAGCGTACGACATTTTAATTTTAATTTTTTTTTAAGTCTCGTCTCTATCTTATTGCATAGACATAAAAACCTTCATCGATTATATAGGGTTATTCTAAATTGGGTACCTAAAAGTAACACTTAATAACTCGATAATGAGTCAGCGCAATTGATATAGCTGCTAGGAAGTGGAAGGATTGACCCAACTGCAATAGAATGAAGCAGAATGGAGTGGCATCTGGTGGCTAATGCTTAAAACTTGACGAGTTTTAAGGAATATAGTGCTTCCTCCATAAATCGGCTATGTCGGTTCCAAGGCTATACCGGCTTGGGGAATCCAAAATGGATAATGAATCCCGCTTCCCAAAAGGAGTTGGCAGGCTAGATAGTTCTCGAAATGGGCACTTGGAGTTTTAAATTCAGCTTATTTAATTGATATCTTCATCGAGGTATTGTCCAAATACCTTGAAGTTTGCCCAGCAAGGAAAATGTAATTGGAGGAAACTGTAGAAACTGGAGTAACGAGGTAAATGAAGCTGGAAAGCAAACTGATTTGTAATTACAGCGTTATTCCTCGTTATACCTACCACTAATGGTCAAGACTGCCCAGAATTCAGTTAGGCATGTATTGTGCTAGTCTGCTGGCTTAATATCTGCATTATGTGCTTGTATGGAAAGAATCAATAGCCTATGCCAATCAGACTGGCTTTAAGTAAGATCTTTTTTTCTCTTAGGAGTTATTTTAAGTGTTTTCAACTGCTATGAACAGTACCAGTGATAACTCGCTAATTTGAAGTATAATATAATCTGCTTAAAAAAATTCGACTTATCAGGTTTTCGACTTAAACGACATTTCATTATACATTCATGTAGGGGAGGGGATTTAAATTTTAATTCGACTTAAGCGAGTTTTCCACTAATGCGTGTTCGACTTTTTATAGAAAAAAGTCCGTGCTTATTTTTTGTATAAACGAATTTTGTCGTCGACCGATGCCGCACGCAACTGTAAGTAAATGTTCGCGATTGCTCATGCTTGACGTTGTTTATTTCATATGTTATACTGAAGTATTGTTTTGAACATAAAGATCAGGCACGTAAAATTGATCTCATATCGCGTGTAATTTGTGCGGTTGCGTGCGGTATCGGTTGGACTTTATAGACATAGCGCAAGGCATGATAAAAAAATAATCGGATTCTAATGGTACATTAATTTAATTTTGTAAATAAATGAAGTAACTGATGGAAAAAAGACTAGTGCACTGAAATGTAAAACTTATATAAAAGTTTCTTGTACAGTAGCTGCAGTTAGGATTTCTGGAAGGTTCGGACTGCAGCCGACAAAAGAGACAGGCTCTGGCACCAAAAAGTCACATGACAATAGTGGGCAAAGCAACAATCCAACTAACGAAAAAAAAACATTGTTGCTCTGCCTACTATGATCGAGTGAGTTTTTTGGTGCGTGGTCTGTCTCTTGTCGGCTTCGGTTCGGCCATTTATCACCATTTCAGAATTCTTTTCAGTAAAGTCGACGACTGAAGTCATTGTCTTCCATTTTGGTTTTCGAGGAGGGGAGAAATAGCCGGCTCGGGGAACTTCCGACTTAGAGAAACCCGATTTGGGGAATCCCGACTTAGGGAGGGAGAGCTGTTATAATTGATTAATTTGTGACTGCTAAGTTATTAAATGGTACTTTCAGGTACCTAATTTAGAATAACCCTGGATGTGTCAGGCCTTTAGACGCCATAAATGCCACTTCTTAAAGATTGTAACAGGTCATGACGTAAAAGTGACTGACTCGCATAATCGATGGTGCACCAAAAAAGAGCATTAACTACTTTTGTTTTGTGAATGGTAGCTGTAAGTTAAGTTAGGAATAATTTAATGAATGATTGAAAAAAAATAAATAATGACCAAATTTTTAAATGAATGCTATTCAATAATATTTATTTATTTTTAAAGTGCATATATAGAAATTTAAAAAAAAATTTTTACACTCTTGAATCAATCACTGCCAATTCCTCTTTACGATTATCAAAGGAAATATGAGTCAAATAGATTTGCAGGATGTATGCATATAAAAAAAATTATTTTTAATTATTGTGATAGTTTTTTTTTTGTTTTTTTTTGTTCATCCTTTTTTTAATATACCAAAATATTCAGTTAATCTAATTTCGTCGTCTCTTTTTAAGTTAAAAAGTTAAAATAATTTTTTAAATTTTAATAATAATAATAATAATAATAATAATAATAATAATAATAGAAAATGATTATCATTACCTGTTCACATTTTTTGTTGCATCTATTTATGTACCAAAGCTTTTTCTAAGAAATTAAGCCAAAAAAAATAAAAATAATTTTTTAATTAGAAAGAAACCAAATATTTGGTTTTAAAAAATATATATATATAATGAGAATTATTTTAACTAATATTATTTTTAATAATAATAATTATAATAATGAAGTCTGTTGCCACACAATTTATCAAAGTGGTAACCTGGTATTTTTTATATCTTCTTTGATTTTTTAAGTCATTTTTAGCCTTTTTTACAAATTTCCAAATGAAAAAATTTTTGAAATGTTTTTTGAAAGATGGTATTGCTCTGTTATTGTTGTAGTGCCTGGCACGAAAGGAAAAGGAAATTGGCGCATGATTAAAACTCGTTCAGGCAATCAGCATTGCTTATTTTTGCCTCATGTGAAATCGCAGCGAAACCGAAACGAATCTGGCACATCTCCCGTTACCTTGTAGATCTCTTTTATTATCGCATTAATACTATCTCCAGATCTATTCCCCTTTTAAATAGTTAAAAACATTATAAATTAAGGAAACTAGCTTGATTGTTCATAGTATTTCCTTGAATTGACGAGTGAAGTGGAAGCCATGTTTCAGGAACTTTAAAATCGATATTGCGCATGCGTCAATTTCCTTTTTCTTTCGCACCACGCACTATATAGTTTCTTATTTCACCTTTTAGAAATTGCTTTTCCCACTTAAGCTTTTCCGACTGTGAAAAAAAAAGCAAAAAGTTGAATATTTGTTTGTTTGGCGAGTGTGTTTAGTTTTATGATTATTCCATGTGAGAAAGTTCATTTGAAAAACTCAAAATCGTCGTCATCTACATCATCAACTCATCCTACTCAACATATCTCCTGTTTCTGGTTAAATTTCTTTTTGAATACGAAGAAGACTGGATATCCGTTCAGTTCTCGTCCATTTTTCTCTTCTCAATCGATGATGCCCCTTCTCCTTTTTCGAACATTGGTCGATAACCATTTTCGGTGGAAATATCATTAGTGATGATGACGGTGTAGGAAAGGAAAGCATAGCAGCTGAAGAAAGGACACAAGAATAAAAAATGATGATGAAAAATCCATTCCTAAAAGCCCCTCTCAGATTGATATACTGATCTTTATGTAGTAATATTTAAAAGGAAATTATTATATTATAATAATTATAAATAAGTCGAAATATAAAATGAAATTAATGTACTACACACTCTCCATGTTTTCTTTTTTAAAGATGTTAGTCCTCAACCCCTTATTCGCAGTCGATCTGTAGACTGGATTAGATCAAAATATAAAATTTTAAAAAAATTAAAATAAATAAATAGCCGGTAATTTTTTTTTTATTTTTATATTTTTGTGGTCAATGTATAATTTGTATATCATGGTTTGTTAATAAACTTGTGCAAAACCTATTTTCTTCTTCTTTTGGATTATTTCTTGATAAATAAATTACTGAAAATGCGCCACGTTATTCTGACTATTTATTTTATTCATAGCTTTGCCTAATATATAGATAAACACTGCCTGGCAAGTGGCGCAGTTGAATACTTATAAGGAAATCCCTCGAACATGTATGTCACAGATTTCCACCAAATTGAAATATGTTACTCAATTGAAGCTACAATAGATGCTTGCAAAATAAGAGAGTGCGGATTTTTGTTTCTTTCCAAATAAACCACGAATACGAAAAAATTTGAGCACATACATTCATATCAGGACTCCATTGTTAAAGCGGTGTATTAATGCGCTTAACGGAACTTCTTTCTTCCACTACTCACTGCAATAAGCACGAATCCAATTCAGATGAAACAGACAGCAGCAGCAGATGACAATTGAATGGCTTCTCAAATTTCTAAACAAACTTAGTTTTTAAAATAGATTATTACAATTAGCTAATTGCCTTCCAGTAAAAATTGCCTAGAGTAATTAATAACCATTTCCTTAATTTATTATTTCATTTTATTAAATAATTTGGTAATCAAACACGGGGCTGGCTTCATGTGCAACGTTGAGTAATACGTTCTGCATTGGTGAGGGGGTATGTATCGCGGTGCTTTATAATTTTAAATAAAAATAGTGTTCATGGATGCCTACCTCATCTTATAAATTATTTCGAGACAAATAATTGTACAGCAAAATTAAGGTTTATGCTTAATAAAAGTGCTCTAACTGCAATTCTTTGGCGATCGCCGCTAACAAGTTTGCTTCCCCTCTTTCCGCCATGTTTTTTGAACTCTGCGCACTTTCGGGGCGCTTCGCTGCCGCGCAACGCTATCGCTTCCACGGTGTGCTTGCGCGCAAAAAAAAAAGGCTATCTGGGGTTCCCTTGTTAATTGGGCCGCATTTCGTTTTGATGATACACGCATTCGCCGTGGCATGGATTCAATAAGTTCGTGGATCTTCTACGTTTATTTTTGTTCTGTGGACCAGTAATTTTTGGCCCAGACTTTCTATAGGATTAAGATCAGGATTCTGTGGGGATTGGTTCAAATGTTGAAAAACTGATGATGATACCAGATTTAGTCAGTTACTGTTTGAGCTTGGTGAATTCTGGCGTAGTCGTCCTGGAATATTCCAATATGGTAAGGAAAGAACTCATTCATGGATGAAATAACATGGTCATCTAGCAACCCCAGCTCATCACACTGCCTCCATAAGCTGACAAAGGGTACCACGCATGACGGGTCCATCGCTTCGTGGGGTTCTTTTCTTATCCTGATACCCCTATCATTTTGGAATAGGGTAAACCTGGATTCATCAGACCAAATGATTTTTTTCCACTGCTCCACACACAAGTTTTTGTGTTCTCAGCAAACAGTATTAGTTTCTACCTATTGGTTTAACTCAGTGGTTTCCAAACTTTTTCGACTCGCGAACCCCTTTCAGAAAAATCTGAGTTCAGCAAATCTCTGACTTATGAATATACACATACATGCATACAATAATAAGAATCCGCCATTACGGAAAATTTTTGGCGAACTCCTTGAAACTTTTTGCGAACCTTAGTTTGGGAAACCCTGGTTTAACTGACAAGCAGTTTTCTTGTGACAGAACATCCTTTAAGTTCCTGTCTCAGTGTGCGTGTGGACGTGCTTTGCTCCCTTGAAAAACTTCCCCGTCAGTTCTAATGTGGAATCTCTTCCGTTTGCCTTTACCATTCGAGGTTGATGGTTCTGATCTTTCCTGCCAAGGTGGTTATAATAATGCGTTGAACAGTTCTTACACCAGTTTCAGTAATTGCCTTCCGAATTCTTCTTGCTCATTTGGAATAGGCCAACAACTGGTCCCTTCTGAAACTCGGCGACATCTTTTCCGCAACGAGGTGCTGCGTCCACAGATATTTTCTTCCAAATAAATACACGACAAGTTAAAGTAAGTATTGAGTCTTTGCATATTGAATATTCGATGGTAGCTTTTTTTTTTTTTATCCAGGCTGTGTATCTGCAAGCAGTGAAAGTGATGTGGACAGGTTTTATTGGAAATTGTATACCCATGTTGGGAATTATTTCGAAAAAATGATCATTTTTAATGGAAAGCTTAATGTTTTAAGAATTAAAGACCATCAAATTAACAACATTTCGCCTGAATATTCTTTTATTTACAGTTTATAGTGAAGACTGCGTCTGGTGGCTTGGCACTTGACTATCTGTTAAAGTGTCAGTCTATGTTAAAGTAAGACTATCTGTATAGAATAACTATCGCTGTCTAATATGTCAGTACTTGTCACCCGAGGCCTACGAGACACTCAAAAAACACCTGATTATCGGGGGGAGGGTGAGCAACAATCCACTTTCATTGTCGCCTTCTTGGATTTTAACAATTAGGGTAAGTCTCTCGTAGGCTTCTCTTCTCACCTATGCTTAAGTTTAGCAGCAGTTTATGCAACGAAGCTGGTGGATAAGATAAAGTATAAAAATATTTTCAAGATGAAAAGTCTTAACAAGAAAAAAGTAAGGAGTTTCATAACACCCTTTAAACTCTGTCCTGACTTAACTCGGAAACTTTAATTGAATAAGTCACGTTTAGCTTGATAGATAATTGAAATACCGTATTTTCTGGACTATAAGTCGCACTAGCGAAAATTCAAGAAAAATCTTGAACAAACCTGTATTCCGTATATCTTCCAATAGTAGTCCCCGGTGTCTATTTTTTCAACTTAATCACCAACCGGGCATTTATTAGAGACCGGCGTTTATTTAGGAATCGGTGTCAAATCTTATACAGGGTGTTATAATTAGAGTGACACCATTTAGACCCTTCCAGCGGCCGTTCTGGTAATCAGATTTTGACTAAACTTGAGATATATGTTATACAGACCATGGGAAAGAGAATTTTGCAATAAAAAAATTAGTTCACATTTTGACCGCTACGTCAAAATATGGCGCTGATCATGTAAAAAACTAGCTGAGAATTTTTACTCAATCAGAGGCGTTATGCAAATGAGACGTAAAATTAGAAAAGCTATGTCCATTAATGGTTTAAAAAAGATGATTAAGAAATTTGAAGAAACTGGTGAGTGGGGTGTGCTGCCAGGAGAAGACTGATATGAATTGCAAATGAGACTGTGGAAGACGTTGCTGCTGCTGTAGTGGAGAGTGCTTCAAGTTCCCAATATTCTTCAGCAAGTGCTCGAGCCGTATCACGTGATTTGTCTATTCCGTGGTCTCGGTACAAAACGTTTTGCGTTCTATTTTAAAGTGGCATCCATACAAGATCCAGGTGGTTCAAAAGGTGCTTCATGAAGATCCGGAAAAACTCACTGATTTTGCTTGCCAGTTTCTGTCGATAATGCATGGCCATGGAACATTTTATGGTCAGATGAAACGCATTTCACACTAGACGGAGAGTGAATGCTCAAAACTGTCGCATCTGGGGTGCTGAAAAGCCGATGGTTGTGCATGAAAAGCTTTTGCACTCTGATTACGTGACTGTATGGTGCGGATTCACTACACATTTCATTCTTGGTCTCTTTTTCTTTGAAGAGAACACTCCTCAAGGCACTAAAAGATGTTCAATTATTGGTGCTCGTTACTGCGAACTTCTGCAGCAGAAAGTCATTCCTGCTTTACAAGAAAGACAATGTTTAGACACTACTGTCTTTATGCAAGATGGTGCAACACCCCACATTGCACGACAAGTGAAGGAACTGCTTCATGCTCATTTTGGAGATGATCGGGTGATTTCGAGAACTTTTCCAACTGCATGGCCTCCTCGTTCACCGGACTTAAAGCCTTGTGACTTATGGTTGTGGGGATATTTGAAAGATAGTGTCTATGGAGGAAGAATACGGACTGTCCCTGAATTGAACGCAAGCATAACACGCCATATCACTGCGATTCCTCAGGAAACCCTTCGCTCTACTGTGGAACATGCAATAATGCGCTTTGAACATGTCATTGACACACATTGAACAAATGCTCTGATTTTATAAATTTCTCTGCTTCTAACATGTTTTTGTTATTATTCATGCGCCATATTTTGACGTAGCGGTCAAAATGTGAACTAATGTTTTTTATTGCAAAATTCTCTTCCTCATGGTCCGTATAACATATATCTCAAGTTTCGTCAAAATCTGATTACCAGAACGGCCGCTAGAAGGGTCTAAATGGTGTCACTTTAATTATAACCACCCTGTAGCTTCCACGACATCATAAATGCCACATCATATGATCGAGTTGGAGGCATGTCTTTTTTAAAACAGAATATGGTAGTGCGCAGTAAACAGTCCTTACTAACAGGATACCTTGAGAGTTAAGGAATGAATAGCAGAGTGCATATGATATCGAAACTCACAGCAGTATGCTGGGAATCCCCAAAGCCCGTGAACCCCGAAAGCAGCTCACGTGAACTGCCGCGTGGAAGAGAATCCCTGGCGTGTATTAGAGACCGGCGTTTATTAGAGATAGGCGTTTATTTAGCAATCTTAATTTTGAAACCCGGCGTTTATTAGAGACCGGCGACAATTGGAGACTAGGCGTCTATTAGAAGATATACGGTAAGTCACATTCGCTGTATATGTCGCACTACATGGCACTACAAATAAAATTCTTCTAGACCATTCTACAATTCATTTACCAAAAATAAACCTGCTTCCATAATTCCTAAATAAACTTAATAATGATAGATGATAATCTCTATACAATCTTTTAGCTGCAACATTGTGGGTTTTCTTCATAGCGATTCAAAATTGCAATGTTGGCCAGCACAGTCGCTTGGAGGCAATTTTCTGTGTGAAATCCTTAATGAGTTCGAAAAATAAGGCAAATTACTTACTCATTTACTAGAGCTGACACAATGATAAATGCACAACCTGAATACTATTAGTCTTACTGATATCGGCCAAGGAAGTTATGGGATGCTATTGTGCACCTCCACCAATGTTGGCTACTAGTCGATCTTTTTAAAGATATCGAGACAAAAACGTTTGAATTTTCATTTAAATTTCATATATTAATCGCATCTGCTGTATTGGTCGCAGGACCCTGCAGGAGCCAAAATTTTAGAAACAAAGTTAGAGCTATAGTCCGGAAAATACAATAGCTGGGGCCAGAATCATTTTTTTCTTTTGATTTCCAACATTTCGTAAGTGCCGAGAATGGAAATATCAGTGGCATGTCGTAATGGTTTAAAATGTTTTTTAAACTGGTGGCTATTTCCGCTTGCTGATTTTTCTAGAAGTCATTTTAAATGCGGACTAAACGTCCTTTCTATTTAGTTTCTATGGGTCGTTTAGACTGACCACAAAATCAGCATTTCCCCATGGTAGTTTGTATAATAATAGTTTCGTCTTTTTGGTTGCTGAGAGTGTCTTAATATTCGCGGTCTGCCATCATGTCGTCTGCGTCTTTCTTCATTTTATTTATATCTTCCAATCAGATGGTCCCGGGTTTATCCTACAAATATTCTGAAAGCACATACTGAAGTATAACGTTAAAAGAATTAAAATTAAATACAACTTAATGCTAATAAAGGGATGATAATCAGTAATTCGTTTCTCTTGAAAACGTTGCTCTATTCCCTCCCGTTCTCACTACCTCCTTTCTTTTTCCCGCCACCGTTCTGGCGAGAACTGAAAAGTACGTACTGCCCTCTATCGAGAGTTTTATTCCCACACTTCGTTAATCAATGCTTCAGTTTGCTTTTTTTTTTCTTTTTACATGCTTTTACTGAACTCGTGTCATCTGTTTAGGTCAAATCTCATAATCAATTTTTCACCCTTTATTTTATCGACTCCAAATTTGGCACACTGATTCATTTCTGATGACAGTTCACGATTACCCTGATCGAAAGATTCTTATCTGTAAACTCCTCCTGTTATCTTCCATTAATAATAAATTTCTTTTTTATATTAAACAAATTTCTTGTTAATCTTCAATCAAAAACTATTTTTCTCTCAAAGTAGCGTGTTATAACAAAATCTATTGTCATTTGACCTATATTTTAACATTACTTTCGGTGTCGATCTCATTAAAGACCAGAGGTCAAGAGGTTCTATTCATATTGCGCATATGCACGGCATTTACAGAAAAATAGGAAAGTGAGTTTAAAAAAACACATAAGAAAATTGAGGACAATAGAGAAATTCCTGCTCCATGTAGACATCAGCGTCATAAAGTAGATAAAAATCAGCCAAAAATTATGCAGTTATGCTGACTTACCTCTGACTGTTTTACTTATTTTCGCGTTTAGAGGCTTGTCGAAGATTCGCGCCCCCCCCCCCCCCCCCGCCTCAAGCAATCTATGATTGCGGAATTACCTTTCTCTGTGTGAATAAAGCCTTTGAGCAAGTTTGGCACCACGGATTTATCTTCTGTGATGACATTCCCTCGGACTTGGCGTACATTCCTTCATCACCAAAATTGGCGTCGAAGTCACCGATGCTGTTCTTGGGCCCCAACTACGAGTATATTGCCTCTTCGTGCACGATTTTCCGAAGCACAATCAGTGCAAATCACACTTAGTTGCAAATGATGTTGCTGTAATGACTCGTCTGCAGAAAGTTCTGAAAGATGTTGAATGATACGTTAATACCTTGGTATGATTATTGATTCTAAACTTTGCACGAAAAAAATTGTTAAAGCTACTTGTCATAAATACGAGGGTTGGTCGAAAAGCAATGCCTCCGTGGCTGTAATTTTTTTTTTTTTTTTTTGTTATTTTTTTTTTTTTTTGTGAGGCGATTTTCAAAATTCTTTTTGTATCTTATACTTACATTTGTTCTTTATACAGGGTGTCCAAAAAGTCTGGTAACATGGCAGATATCTCAAAGCTGCCAGGTAGGCGAGATCTGGTGAGTGTGATTTATAGGTAATGGGGGAGGGGGGGGGGGGTTATTGCCGCACTCAAATTTAACTTTGACCGCCAAATTTAAGGTCATCCATTTGCTAACTCGAAAACTATTAAAGATAGAGAAAGATTTCCAATTGTCTGTAGAGCAACACCACATTAGTCTAAAAACAATTTTTAATCACACACTTCCCCTTGAAAGATTTTGAGAAAATGGGCGAGAAAGAGTCATTCAAGCCCAATCACTATAGAGTCTTCCCAGCGGTGTGCTTCACTGCAATTCAATGTTTCAAAAACCTCAGCCAACCTTGCGTGACTCTTTCTCGCCCATTTTCTCAAAATCTTCCAATCAATAAAAGCCTCGGCATTTGTTGCATCATCATAAGTCGACCAAATTTATGGCTTATTATTGGTAAAAATATGATTAACAAAGGACGAAGTTTGATGTAACAATGTATGACGTTTCAGTGTGGATGCTTTCTTTATAGGAGGCGTTGCCTCCAAGCGGGCAAGTCTGGGTCCGAACAACAATCTAACCATCATTGTCTCCATCTTGGATGTTAACAGTCAGTGTTTTTCCGTTTCTTGGAAATAATGAAGGTTGGATTGTTGTTCGGACCCAGATGGTTAGGTGACTTTTCTGCTTCGAGGCCTGTCTTTCTCGTTGCTTCGCCCTATTTCTCCACCGTGGCCCTGTATATATTGACGTAAACCAAAGCAATGAAATATTTTTATTGTGCACAATTCCTGTCATTTACAGGAAAAGTATTATTACAGAAAGACACGAATTATTAAGAACTTTCTGTCACTTACTGTAGTGTTTTTATGACACTACAGTAAAAACTTGAAAAAACAGAAATTCTATGTGACGCAATTAATAGGACAGTCCTTGAATGTACGCTTATCCTTTATTTGAGGTCTGATATTCAGTAAGATATCTCGTTGCCCTTTTTCTCAATTACATCAACCAGCCTATGGTTGACATTTTCAAAGAATTTGCAAATATCTGGTCGTTTCGTCTGATTGATCAAGTCAACTGCCTCTTGAATTTTTTCCCGCAGTTCTATGATGGAATGAAACTGAGGACCATCATAAACAATATCACAAATCATTTTCCAAGTGTTTTCAGTGATATTTAAGTCCGGACTTTTTACAGGCCAATGAAGAACTTTTAAATTTAGCACAATATTAATCTTAAGAATACTGGCATTGTCTTCCTGGAAAAAATATTCTTGATCAGGATATTTGGTGTCAAGGAAAGGCATGACATTCTCTTGAAGTAACTTAATGTAGTCGACAGCTTTTATTCGTCCCACCATTCGACCACATAAACGAAACCATCAGAGCAACCATCTCCCAGACCATTACACCGCTTCCTCCCATCGGACGCTTTATTATGGAACAGTCTGGTTATCCTCCACAAATGTGCCAAAATTGTCCGTGAAAACTGTTCTGTGAAATGGATGATTGTCTCTTATCCACTGAAGGGCCAACTTCAATAGCTAAGCCTTATGAGCATTAATCAAAGGTAGTTTCTGATACACAAACCATCCCTTTTCAAATGACGATGAGCCGTCTTTGTTGACCCTTCAGATTACAATTTGCTCGGACTTTTCCAGCAGTTGCTCTCTCTTGAGTTGTTGTTAATCGACGAATTTCCTTTTTAATTAAGGTTTTTTTCTCTTGTCTTGATGATCAGTTTAGGTCCTCGTTTCTTCTTCTTTCCCTAATCTCTATGAAGTATATTAGGTACAGAACTTTAGGGATTTTCAAGTTCCTTGAAATCTCTCTGATACCCACTCCATTTTAGTCAGTTTAATTATTATTTTGCTACTAATTTAAGCAGAATACTTGATTGAGTAGTGGCTCTGAACAGTTCTTTCAGATATTTTATAATATAGTTCTGTCATTCAATTCATGGACTGTCCCATTAATTATGTCAAGGGTGATTTCTTGTTTTCTCAATGTTTATTTTTTTTTTTAAATATTTCATTTAGTTATTACTGTTTATGATAATATCTTTTTTATAAGCTTTAACTGTAATATTTCATTCGTTTTGTTTCCTTCTATGAAATACAATGTATCCCAAAAATTGTGTCAGGGAGTGTAGAACTATTTTATGTCAATATCTTCCAATTTCAACATATCTAGTTAGAATAGTTCGTGGTAATTATGATTCTTAGGATCATAGTTAAGAATAAAGTTAGATATTGTTTAAGCTTTATTAACAAAAATAAACTATTCATCCTTCAAGTAAGGTTCCTTTAAGGTATTAGAAGTCAACGACATCTCTAATGCGGTTTTAGGAAAGAGATTATTTCTATGAATAATTAAGCTAGTCTATTTTATAATTTGAAGATAATAAAGTAAGTTATCATTTTTAATATAGTATGTTCTTTTGAATAGGTATGTTTAAAAATAAAAAGAACGCATTTTGCAATCTCTCAAAGGGTGGCGCCACAAATCAAACAATGAATTTCATTTTCCCTTCTCAACAAGATTTTAGAATTAAGTCTTTCCTTTTTAGCAAATGTCATATGCTGAATTAATTAGCATAGTTTTAATAATTAAAATTTGTTAATAATCTCTAGCTACAATTATAAAGCTTTTTACAAATATTATTCCGGTACAGAATGCTTGCTGGAAAGTTATATATATGAAAATTTTTAAAAGGACATTTCTAGAAGGTAAAATTGTACTGCTAAGCTTATTAATAAGGAGGAAAAAAATTAGAAGTGATAGCAAGATAATTTTTCTCAAACAATAACAGCTCAGCGTTGCTTTTCAGAATCATTCATAACATACGAACAGGTATATAACGACACATAAAATTAAAATAAAAAAATATATTTGGAAAAACAATTCAAGTCCCGATAAACAATTACAGATTAATTGGAAAAAAAGTAGACCATTAGAAAAATGGTCTTAAGATTTAACTTCTGTGTAACACTGCCCGCCAAGTGTTTTCCACACTTAATTAAAGGCATTTCCCTGTTGTAATTAAAAGCGTCACTATCTCGTCTTATTGTTCTTCCTCGTCTAGTTTAAATGTCACAGGAATTCAGCTCCATTAGAAATGCTACACTGCCTACTTTAATTAAAACAGAAAGCACAAGTCAGCAATTTAATCTAAACTATTCATGAGCACCTGCTTAATAATTGACGCTTAACATTTGAGCAAGATCGCCCTGAATTCTGCCTTGGAGGGAGTAGAAGGAAAACATTGGTAAAACTACAGTTATCAAATCTAATACCTAATACTTCTATTCTGACAACATATTATTAATTAATAGGATAAAATTGCCTGCGCCTTTCGGTTTATTCACCAACTATCTATACGGGCTATCATTACAAATAAAAGGAGAGACTTCAACCGTCAATTTCAGAACAATTTACAGATTTACAGGATGACACGAAATGAAGGGTGGAGTCTATTCGAACTACTATATACATTTAAAAAAAATTATTTAAGTATTAAAAAAAAAAGAAAATAAAGAAAAAGAGGAATATATTAAATTAATAGATTAAGCGAAAATTCTCCTTTATAAATTATAATAAAAAGTAGATAAAATAAAATAAAATAAAATAAAATAAAATAAAATAAAATATATAGTTCACCAATAATATTCTGATATTGTTTGAGGTGTAGTTCAGTTTTTGGAAGAGATGATTTTTTTTGTACAAAAAAAAAATAAGTTGTAGAAGGAAATTGAAGATGTTGAAGAAGTTGAAAAATTGTAAAATTTTGAAGGAAATTAACGCTCTTGAAAATGAAGGTCTTGTAGAAAGAAAATCGGAGAAGTTGAAGAAGTGTAATAAAATGTTGAAGTTGTGTGAACCACATTTCATATAACATCGAACTATAATTGATGAACTACTTTGATGAAATATTTTAATACATTTTATTTTATCTATTTTAAAAATTAAAATTTATAAAGGAGAATCTCCGCCTAATTTTTCTAAATGAATTTTCGTCAGGAAAAAGGTGAATTTTTGAAATGATAAGAAAGTTGAGTCAATGGTAACACAATGAGCCAAAACAACCATTTGAGCCAATGAGCAATAGCATTGATGTTATTTATCCACAGTTAAGGTAATTTTTAAATTATTATATAAGAAAGTTGAGATTGAATTGTGTATATAACAGTTTAATTTATGGATTTTAAAGAGGATGTCAACGAGGATTTTATTATGATTAAATATTTAATAAAATTGTAAAGCAGTTTTGATAAAGTCATATTTTGTTAAAATTTATTAAATCTTTGATAAGAATTTTGTTTTAATTAAATTTCTATTTTGATAAATTTATCTTTTTTTTTTAGACTTGGGATAAAATTTAAATATACGAAATTATAGGGATAGGTTTAAAATTTATATATTGTAAATACACTATAGGATCACAAATATCCGGACACATGCACGTTTGCGCTCTAGCCACGATTTCATGGAAATCAATAGGGCGTTGCACATCCCTTTGCCCGAATCACAGCTTCCACCCTTCGGGGAAGACTTTCCACCAAATGTTGGTAGGTACTTTCCGGAATGTTCCTCCATTCCTCCCGAAGAGCGAGAATCAGTTCAGGTACAGAAGTTGGCCGATGTGATCTGGCCCGCAAGCGTCTTTCCAATTCATCCCACAGACTCTATAGGATTGAGGTCGGGACTTTGTGCCGGCCAACCCATTTCTTCGACCCCTGAGTCCGCAAACCACTGCTGTACACGCCTCGCTTTGTGGCACGGAGCAGTGTCGTGTTGGTAGAGAAATGGCCCGTTTCCGAAAAATTGCCACAACGTTGGAAGTGCACAGTTGTCCAAAACATTCAGATAACGGTCGGAATTCATGATTCCTTGCACAGGAACGAGCTGGCCCAGTCCGTACCATGAAAATGAGCCCCACACCATGACTCCTCCTCCTCCGAACTTGACTGTGGGCTCTGTGCACTCAGGTAAGAAGCGTTCTCCAGGTATGCACCAAACCCAAACTCGTCCATCGGATTGCCAGAGTGTGTAGCGAGATTCGTCTGTCCACATTACACGTTTCCATTGGTACATTGTCCAGTTTCTGTGGGCTTTGCATCACTCCAGACGTCGCTTGGCGTTGACCCTGCTGATGTGGGGCTTGTGGGCAGCAGTACGGCCATGGAATCCCATCGTGTGCAGTTCCCGACGAATTGTCATGGTACTGGCATCATTTGCAGAGGCGTTTCGAAACTCTGTGGCAATTTTTCCGCCGAGGACTTCCGGTTGCTGCGGGTGACACGACGAAGCACTCGACGGTTTCTGTCCGTTAGTTTCTTGGGTCTACCGGTTCGTTGTTGAACTGTTGTTGATCCCCGGGTCTTCCATTTCATAATGACATCGCCTACTGTTGACTTGGGTATCTGAAGAAGGCTGGAAATGTCACGCACGAACTTGCCGCATAGGTGACATCCAACGACGGTTCCACGTTGGAACTCACTGAGCTCTGCCGAACGACCCATTCTTGCCAATGTCCAAGCAGAGTTGTGTCTGAAGGTGTGGGAAGCTATTTAAATGATGTGCAAGTCATTATCATGTGACATTGGGCCAATCGATGGTCTGTGAGGGGTGTCCGGATATTTTTGATCATATAGTGTATGTTAGATATTAAATGAATTTGAGGAATTAAGTATTTTGAAAGGTAGTGAATGAAGTTAGAATTGTTATTAAAAATAATTTTTATCTTGAGCTATTAATTTTTTTTAAGATTATTATAAAGTTATCTCAACATATTTGACTGGTTGTTTCCAGTTGCAAAATAAAATTAATAATTTCACTTATGAAGATATTTTTGTAAGTTTTACCTGAAATGAAATTACATACAGTTTAATTGAGGTAAAAACTTAAAAATTAAAAAAATTTAAATAGTGAATAATGATGATGAAAGTCACTCTTCAAGTCCACAGTAGTTAAATTTTGGTGTTCCGGCCTCAGATGTTATCCAATATTGATATGGAGAATTCACTGATGATTTCTAATTTCTATGATGATACTTATAAACACTTTTCATAAATTTTGAACTGCTTTGAGGTTGAATTTTGAATTGATTTTGAAGTTGATTTTTTAAGTTTTTGTTTACGTCATTAAATTATAGGAAGTAATTTATTTAATCTCATTTCAAGTAAAATTAATAATGTCTAACAATGAAAATTGGACACGGCCAATGAAAACTTCATTGGATAGAGTATAAAGAAAGTGAAGTCTGCTACCTAATAAAATGATTATTATATAAGAGAAGGAGTGGTTTGTAATCATTCAATTAAATAAGTAAATCTTCTTTTTTGATGTAATCAATGAGATTTCGTCCGTTACAAAATTGTGCCTGTGATTTCATCAATTCTTGAAGTTATTCCAGTTTCATCAGAACTTACATTGGTGACTTTTATTTTTAATTTATTTTTTTTATTTCATTCATTACATCAAAAAAGGAGATTTACTTATTTCATACCTTTCACTTTACCCACTCGATAATGGGCAGGGGATGAGATTTTTTCACTGGGTTTTTTGCTAAACCCACATTTTACATGATGCTCTACAACTTTCTAAATAACACATGGAGTCTAACCCCTACAAAATTAAAATTTTCTAAATTTACCCCTTCACCCCCAGGGACGCGAAATGTTTTTATTCTGAATTAGGGGACATTAAAACCAAATAATCAATATTCATTTCCCCCCAATCTGTTCCCCTTGAGTCGTTATTTGGACCTAAAGACGGGACACCAATTATGAAGCACCCTGTATAAGAGAAGGAGTGGTATATATTGATTTAATAATTAAATATATAAAAACCCCTTTTTAAATGAAAACCTGGTTATAAAAATTATAAAAATTGAATGATAAAAGTCACCAAAAATTATGATCTAGCAAAGGAAGCAGATCGGTAGGGGCTGATGGTCTTATAGAGTGGAGATGGTCTTGTAGGGGTCAGGTAATAGCGGAGCAAGAAGATCACAGGACTGAAGAACAGTGACCGAACACTAATAATGTTAGGAATGAAGGAGACTTGTTGAGGTTAAAGACAGGAGGTGGCGAAGAACTGGAAGACGGAAATTTATAACAAAAATAAAAATAAATAATTTAGGACAAAAATAAAGTTTTCGAGAAATTATTCTCATCTTCAGTTTTTGAGGAGATGATTTGAACTTAAACAGTCAGTTGAAAACAGAATAATGCAATAAAGATTCAAGAAAACAATGTAGGTGGTGTGTTGGATTATTTAGGTGTAATCCTACACTCTACTACACCATCAGCTCCTGTCGATCTGCTTCCTTCGCTAGATCATAATTTTTGGTGACATTTATCATTCAATTTTTTATAATTTTTATAACCACTTTTTCATTTAAAAAGGAGTTTTTATATATTTTAATTATTAAATCAATTTATGTATTTCATTTATATATAAGAGCAACGGGTTCGATTTATCGAGTTTAAGTAAAATAAAATTAGAATGAAAGAATTTTTTGTGTGAGATTCGTCTAACCATATGGAAATTCTACGATCCAAATTATTTTAATGAAAATAGAAATTTATTTAAGTAATACATGATAATATTGATCATAGGAGGATAACCATAGTAGAAATTAACCATTGCGCAAAACAAGTCATTAAACGAACCAACAATAGCGAGATTAATAAGCTAAACAAATAAAATTGGGATCTAAATCGTTTAACAGTATCAAAAACATTTCAAAGTTTAAAGTACCGGAAATCCTGTATTTCGTAATATCGGAATATCTTCAGGTATAAGCACTGTTTATCTATGACATAATATGACACCTGTTAATGATCAGGCTACAGTGAATTTCTAGAGTGAAGTGATCTTGCTGTAAATTAAATTTCTTTTTAAAAATATATTTAAATTATATAAAAGAACATGAAAATAAAATTCCATTAAAAAAAATAAATAAACAGAAAATTTAGAAATGATTGCGAAATGAAATTCCTGGACTCGCCTCGTCAAAACTTAAATCGATAACCGTGATTTGAATTCCAGGTTTCGTTTCCTTTCCTTCTTTATTCTTATGCTGATTTATTCGTATAAAAATTTTAAATTCGTTGACATCACAGGAAGAATGTTTCACTTTTTTTTTCCATTGAGCGATTGAACTTTACATTTTTTCCCCCTATTTTTTGGCACGAGCACCTAGGCAACATTCCAATCATAATATGAATATTTGATGCAGAAACGTCTTTCTCCGAACTTATTTTTATTTATCTCTTTAAAAATAAATAAACAATTAAATAAACATATATAAACCCATTAATTTTAATTAAGATGCGCGTTCTCTTTATCTCCTTAATTGCTGTCTGACGTGAATTCCTTATTGATTTCCCTATAGATCAATATTAATAATCAACATTTTCGTGGGCGGGTAGTGCTATTAAACAGAAAGGTAAAAGAGCTAGGCGTGGGTGGAACCTTTTATTGATTAGACTAACAGCCAGTGCTTTTGCTTTTTTTTTTTTTTTTTGCAACATCATTTTTTTGATGAAAATTTCCCCAAAGTATTATTGCTATTAATATTTCTAGTCAATTACAGCCATAACATTCGAAATAATGAGGTTGATATGCTGAATCTCGTGATTATGAAAGAGGTTAAAGGAAAGAAATGTTTTGTTTATATAAATATTAACGAAATAATAAACTGCCTCCAGTTGATTTTTTTTTATTTCACTTTGGAACTATTTTTAAAATTGATCTACTGTCTCTGTCATGTCAAATATTATATTCGAATTCTGTTCTCCAACCAACCGTTCAATCTATAAATCCTTCGGCTACGCGAAAATTTAATTAGTTATAATAATGGATTATCGACTCATAATTTATTAGAACAAATTAATAAATATAAACTGATATTGCTTCCATTAATAAAAAAAATACAATTAATGATATCATTCATTTAATTAATATTAATGACTCTTGTTAATTTTCCCTTTCCTGCTGCTTGCAATCATTTTTTTAAGAGAAATTCTTTTGAAAATTATTCTACTAAAGAATATTCTTTCTCTCATAAAATCGGTAAGCTATTATACACTGCTGGCAAAAAAAAATACATTGCTGGGTGATATTCCCTTTGCCTTGTCTTCCGATAACCCCTCTTTCGACTTCTCTCCAGCTAATGTCGACACGTTGATTAAAAATATCAAACCCTTCAAACGTGTAGGACCTGAAGGAGTCGCACCGTTTATTATAGAAGGCTGCAGAGAGATTATTGTCCCCTGTTTAATGCATACGCTACCATATCAAAAGTCACGGGACAACCCTGCATGATTCCCCACGCCTTCAATATACCAAAGCTTCAAAGAAACCCAGACTGACAGCTGCTCACTGATTCGAGTAGGCTGAAAAATATATGCCGGGTGAATAAAAAGTCCCAGAACGTTCTATTATCTCGAAAAATACACGCCAGATATTTTTTGAAAGCTATTTGATCGTTCCGGAATTCATCAGTGGCAAAAAATGATATTATCCGATGAAAACAAATTTTAATCTTGATGGTCTTTATTATTACCGGCATGATCTAAGGAAAGAAAAGCTTGTCAAGATTAGCAGGCAGAACCCCAAAGGAAGCATCATGATTTGGGCAGCAATCGGGTACAACGAAAACTCTAAAATTGCATATGTTCAATCTCGCAGCAAATCAAGCGATTATGTGGCAATGCTTTCACAGCAATTTCTTCGAAAAGGTGCAGGTAGGGGAGGCTATTTCAGCAAGACAACGCCTTGATATACACATCTGCTGAGTCAATGACGTTGTTTGCAGAGAAAAAGATTCGAATTCATGGTTCTCATCCTCCCTGTTTTCCAGATCTAGAGAGCATTGGGGTATCATAGTCCGCAAAGTTTATGAAAATGGCCATTGAAGCAACATGGTCAGAGCAAAATGTCATCTTGCTGTGATCAGCAAAATTTTAACGTTGTTTGCATTTTGTCTCCACAAGCGCGAGGGACACTTCCACTTGCGAATAGCTGCCTCTAGACATCCTTTCACTCTAACAATTTTCAGATCCAAATGGACATAATAATCCATAAATAACAATTTTCACGCGATCAGTGACCCAGAAAGCCACACAGATCGTCTTGTGTGGCGAATTGCAGTGATCGGGACTGCCACTAAACAATTTTTATTATTTTTGATGTTGGGATGGTATTGGGAAGACCTCTTACCAAGTTTGGTTCCAATCGGACAATCAGAGCAGTTGTCACGCCAAAGTTTTAAGAAGTATCGGACTACATACTTCTATTCTCAGACATCAGCAGCAAAGTCACCCTCTTCGTTACAACGATTCCCGAAGAGGAATCGAAACCATTACTCCGTGGTGACATCGTCCTCGCACTCTTCAGAAAGAACCAATGAGAAGATGGGAAGAGTGATGACGTCAAGCGAAAAATTCAAAAAGACCGTTAGGATTTTTCTCTCGAGGAAGGAGGATGAAGCTAGGACCAGTGTGGCGGACTCACAGACGCCTTGGCAAAAATTTCGTAGAAGCGAGCTGCATCTCTTATTCTCTAGGACGGCGAGCGACGGGAGAGAGACGTCCTCCACAATAGAGGAATGCCGAACGGAGCTCTGCAATCGGAGATCGAGGCACGTACAGTGAACCCGACGTTAGTCAGTTTGGTGCTCTTCCAATGGTCCAGTAGTGAGTATAAAAATTCTTTGACATTTTTTGAGGAGCTAGCCACGTTAAACTCACCCTACGTCTGGGGAATTTTTCCTTTGAGCTTAAGTACTTACATGCGTGAAGGATTGGGAGGCTTTATAGAAGCTCCCTAATGACTACGTGTATTGACTGTAATCCTCATCTCTCCTCTGTGCCTCGACAACTACCTATGAGGAGTTTTTAACCGGCTAAATCATATGACCTCATTTGGAGGAACGAACACAGCATTGCGTATTTTGTGCTCATCAAAAGCCACGTTATTTCTCTATTAGTGAAATTATCTTGGACTTAGCAATAAGAGTGTGTGTTCCTGTAAACCTTTCTTTTTTTGCTTGTGGTATGCGAGCTACCTATTTACATATATGCTGATTATGTGCAACCAATGCTGATGGACTGTTCCCTTACTTTCAGATAGATTGATGTCAAAATTATTTTACTGGCTTCAAATAAAATAAGCGCCGATTAGCCGAAGATTTAGTAGCCAGCTTTTCTCTACCACGGTGCGGCCGTATCTACACGCATTTGCTCGCGGCCGTATCTTCCTCTTCAATTTTAATATCGTAGGCTTTGGTTCTGCCTGTCAAGTTAGACTGATGATTTTTTGTGTCTTTATCCCGATAGAAAGCACAAGTGGTAGAGAACTGTAATTCGTTCTAGAAAATCCCTTAATTAATAGATAACTGTAATATCACATAACTGGATATAAAATTACAAAAAAAAATTATAAAATTTATTGTCAATAACAACTTCTGATCGTCAATTGTTAAATTATCCTGCAAACAATAAAACTAATTTTAAAAATTGCATGTTATCCTTAAAAAATCTTAAATTTCAGAAAGCTATTATTACATAACAATACAACAGAAGGATATCGTCACTTCACGTGAATTAATGTCTGGGCTTATTGCTTATAAACTAAAGATATTCTTCGCCAGATTTTCATTATAGGATGGGTTAGTTAGTGATTTTGAGCTCTTTATTCAAAGGTTATATCCATTATCAGTTTCTCTATTTCAAACGTGATTTGAAATCAATGATTTTCTTTCTTCCAGGTGCTGGAGCGTCCATAGTCAACCATGTCATTACATGTGCTGAAGGCGGAGAATCCTTTAGTAATAAAACTAATTCCTTAAACACTGGGGAGGTCAATATGCTCATTGAATTAATTAATTAAATAGACTTAAAGTACGATGATGAAAGTTTAAAAGGAACAACAATTGTTACGCTGTCATCATTCTCGTATATTACATAATGGAATTTCCCGTAATAATAGTATAAGCTATATTGTTGAATAGTTATAACAGTCATTCTTGGGAAGTCTTGAAGTTCACAATTATATTATTTATCATAATTTTTTAAGTTTATGCAGTGAGCCCTCTTATAACGCGATTCATTTGTGCCGCGTTATATGGAAACCGCGTTATAAGAAACTCGAAAGTAGTACATACAAGTCAGGTTAAATTCGTACTGTCTTATATCTCAGACATATTAATTCACGTGAAATGACGATTTCCGTCTGTTGTATTGTTATGTAATAATCGCTTTCTGAAATTTAGGATTTTTTAAAAAATAACGTGCAATTTTTAAAATTAGTTTTATTGTTTGCAGGATAATTTAACAATTGTAAATCAGAAGTTTGTTATTGATAATAAATTTGATTTTTTTTTTGTAATTTTATATCCAGTTATGTGATATTACAGTTATTATACAAGCTGATGGAGGCCTTGCAGTACATATTGGGAAAGAAAACACACAAAATCTCAGACTTAACAAGAAATTAAGCCTCTCGAGGAAAGTAGCGGAATTCTGAGTTCATCAATTTTTCCCCTTGATTTGCACTTTTTAACCCCCAATTTTTTTTATCACAAAATTTGTTTTATATTTTCTAAATGCTATCTTCTTTGCTTTTTCATCATTTTCGATCGAATGATATATCACACGCCATATGCTGCCATTGTTTTAAAGACCAAGTGGCTGCTACCCCCACAACACCAACCCCACTGGGATAATTTGGCCCAAACTTCATAGGAATGTAGATTTTGCCTAGAGGAATATGCATATCGATTTCACTCCTTTTATATACATAAATACGAGGGCGAGTCAGAAATTGTCCGCAATGTTGACATAACTCGTCTTACATTGATGATACCGACCTCTGGCCTCATGTATTTTATTATTATGCTGTTGTGTTCATGTTATGAAATTTCTATCCTAATTCCTCTATTTAGACGTTTCTTGTTGCAGATTCTTCATGGCCGCTCCATTAGAAGTTTGCACCAAGGAAGAACAGCTAGCAGTGATCCGGTTTTTGTAGTCGGAAGGTGTATCAGGGGCCGCAACCCATCAAAGATTTTCGGCAACAGCCAATATGGGAACAGCCACAATGGAGTGCCTACGAATGGATTGAAAAATTCCAAAATGTCGCACGAGTGTTACGCTTGAGGAAGAAGCCGGACGACCATCTACGGCCACAAATGATGACAACATTAAACTTGCACGTGACATGGCCCCTTCTGACTACCACTTGTTTGGTCCACTCAGAGTCATTAAGGGGCCGTCGATTCTCCTCAGACGAAGAAGTGAAGCACGCGGTGATGCGTGGCTCGCTGCTGAGCGAAAACCTTATTTTCTGAGGGCATCAGGAAGCTTGTGCGACGATGGACCAAGTGCGTTGAAAAGCAAGGGGACTATATTGAAAAATGATGTTAAGTTCAGTTTCATACTTGTATTGCAATATAAGTTAGAGCTACATTGCGGATAATATCTGACTCGCCCTCTTACATACATTGAACATAGATCACTTGGCCAATCAAAACCAAACTAAATAGTGGAGATACTCATGCTTGTAGTAAGCTACATTCCGAATTTAACCTTCTACCTCAAAAAATGCAGAAATTATGAAGGGGACGGACAGACGGACAATGTGAAACCAAAAAGTAGCTCCATTCTTCCGCTGCTTAATAAAGAAACATCAAATTAATTCGTAACGCGTTATATGAAAACCGCGTTATATAAGTTTTGCGACGGAATTGGATAAACGAAGTCATGCGAACACGCGACCGCCCATAAAATCGTCGAGCTGCTTGTGCCATTTGTTATCATGTTGCATGGCTTCTGAGTTTACAAGAGAATTCCTTGATAACTGAAACGGAAAAATTGCGGAACAATAAAAGTGTAATAGAAAAATTCATGCTGTAGGGAGACGGTTTGTAATTAATCTAATTAAGCTATACACAGGAATATAGAAACCCCACTATAAGAATATCGTTATAGGAGTACTGTCGCAGTTTTTGCTCCATGTTATACGGAAACAGCGTTGTGAGAATACCGTTTTATAAGAGGGTTGACTGTATAAAGGCCTAATTACTGTAAAAACATTTTTGAGAAATTTTGTTTATTTATTTCTTAATATTAAATTTATTTATTTATCTTAAAGAGATTACAACTCCTTGCCAAAAAAATTAGAATAACGGTATTTTACGTTCTGAAATTAAATTTGAGTGGAGAGTAATCCACGAACTTTTGTAGCTGCAGGTTTAGACTTTTTCCCTGGGTAATGTACTTATTCCTCTAGTCGACCTTATACAAAAATTAAAATTTACATTCAACAAATTGAAGATAACAAAAAATTAGAATAATTTCCAAAACTGTCCAATTTTGTGAACAGAAACGTTGCAAGTTATTTATACGTCTTTTTAATATTCAATATACACTGCTTTGCAATGAAATTGCCCCACCCACAAGGAGTTATCGGAATGAGCCAAAAGTAGGTATATAGCAAGAGCTACATCTGAACACACCCTTATTACGTTATGGATCCAAGACGTGCACTCGTTTCTACAGGGCGTCCCAACGGATAGCGGAATCAGTAGGTTGTGGTACCACCTCTAGCGGCGAAGCATTGTTCCAGCCGCAGGCGTAGGTGATCATACAGGTGGCGAATATCATCTTGGGGTACGCCTGGTGATCATGGAGATTGCGGGGTGATCGTGAACGACGTCACACCATGTCCCACACGTGCTCAATTGGCGATAGATCTGGTCACCTCGCGGGCTATGGCAGGCAGTTGACATCATGCAAACATGCCATGCTCATATTTGCTGTGTGCGGTCTGGCGTTATCCTGCTGAAAGACTCCGCCGGGTATGGTGTGGAAAGGGCTACAGAATCTATGTGGCGTATCGTGCTGCTGTCAGGGTGCCTTGGATAGTGACTAAAGGCGTTCTGGTATCGTAGCCGATGGCACCCCAGACCCTGATCCCGGGTGTTGGTCCACGATGGCGATACCGGATGCATTGTTCATTGGCACGTTCCAATGGTCTGCGCCACACCCGTCCGCGTCTGCCGTCGGTGTCCAAACAAAAGCGGGGCTTGTCGCTGAAGACCACTGAGGCCACCTTGGTGATCTCACTCTGGATTTTTTTCCTATCGGGGCATATCGGGTATTCCTCCTTTCCAACGAAAAGTCCTAAAGTAAGAAATAAGAGCTATAGTTAATGCTCCAATATAACGTAAGAATATTAACATGAAAAACAGCCGGGTGTCTGTCTTATGAATGGGTTCCTACATTGATTACACTTGGAGACAGCCTTGGTGTACCAAGTGATATATGAGGATGGCGATAGCCGAAACCATTGTTATTAAAATTGCTGTTCCTTTTCAATTCTCATCGTATGACTAAATTAATTTATAATACAAAATTATAATTATAAATTCAAATTAGCAGAATTTACCGTTAATTTGTTTTTTAATTATTTTTATAATCATCTCCCTATAAATTAGGTTATAAAAAATATTGAGAGCCATGACATCTCAGAAAATGGCTGTCTTACTGGTTAAGTAGCCTACATTTTATTTATCTTACTATAACAAAGTATATCTCCACTTACTATCTTAATGGTTTTTTTTCAACTATTCAGATCCTACCTCACATGAAAATCAAAATTTAAATGAAGAAAATGATGAAAATAATAACAGTCTCTCACATGGGATCCAAGTAAGGATCGCACCATCGTTTGATTTATGAACAACAAAATAAAATATTGACCAATTTTATTCTCCAGATTTACTCGGAACGCGATATAATAGCAAAAACAGAGGATGAGGATGAGAAAGAGGAGTCATTCGAAATTGTATTTCACGTTTGTATCTTCCATTGCATTATTCCCAATGCTACAAATTCACTCAAAAGATTTATCTCCTTTTTTTTTTTTTTTTTTTTTTTTTTTAAATATATGATAACGAAACGCTTGTTTATAAGCAGGAAAATTTAAAAGAAACCGACTATGGAGCGACTCTAGAAGAAGGAAGAGAAAATTCATTCTCAGATACTGATGCTATGGGCATTGAATTAGTTAAGAGATAAAAGAAGTTAGATTTTTATTTATTTCTGTTGACAGAAATTATTCACTGGCTCACTTTGTTAATTGCAGGTTTCTGAAATTGTATGAAGAACAACGAGAATTGAACGCAATTTGGATGGTTTCTGGCTGCAAAATTATTTTTGAATTGGTTGCACCGATCAAATGAAATCAAAATAGCAGAAATTTGTTAACAATTGTTTATTTTGAGACAAGAATAAATAAGAATAATGGAATGGAGTAAAATTTTTATCTGTGCAATATATTTTCCTTTAAGAATGATTGATTCAAATTGTCTTAAATTGCTACTCGTGTTAACAACTACAATACAAAGACCAATTACATCTACTGTACTCGTCCGAATCAAAAAAAGGGAATATGGAAAAGTACTGAATGAGAAATCTTCTGTTTTCTGTCGTGGAGAAAAATGCATCAATAAATAAATTCCAAAAAAAAATCAGGTGAATAGTAGGAGGAAAATTTTTAATCTCCGAAAGTTTAGAACTCAGAAAATTACAAATTGTATTTTTTTAATATCCAAATCAACTCTGGTCAAAATAATGGAATACAACATGTGCGGCATCAAAAAAAAATGGATTATATAATGAAATTCATAAATTAACAAAAATTAAGTGGAACATTTGCCCTATTATGGGTTAATACTTTGTTGGGCCGCATTTGGCTTTGATAACAGCATGGATACGTTTAGGTAGTGACTGAATAAGATGTCGACACTCCTCAGGTTCGATGTTTGCCCAGACTTCACGTACTTTTATTTTTAGTTCTAGCTCTCGTTTCATTATATTCCACAGATCTTCAATAGGGTTTAGATCTGGTCAGTTGGGTGGAGTGGGGAAGCAAGTTCTGTTGTGATATAACAACCATTTCTCGGTTGAACCAGATGCATGTGCTGGCGCGTTGTATTGTTGGAAGAAAAAGTGATTGTCCCCAAACAGTAATTCTGCTAATGGAATTAAGAAGGCATCAAGTAATTCTTGATAAACTTCGGAATTTACTATTAGCATTCCTTAGAATTGCAAGGAGTCCGACACCCCTTGCGCACATACACACCCATATCATGATGCCGCTTTGAAACTTCACCGTCGTCTTCATCGTGTCTGGATGGCAACTCCTTACCAGGCCCCTTCCTTCTCCAATGCTCTCTCTGTTCACTCTTTACCAGGCCCCTCCCTTCATCATTGCTCTCTCTTGTCACTCCTTCCCAGGCCCCTTCCTTCATCATTGCTCTCTGTTCACTTCTTACCAGGCCCCTTCCTTATCCAATGCTGTCTCTGTTCACTCCTTACCAGGCCCCTTCCTTCATCACTGCTCTCTCTGTTCACTCCTTACCAGGCGCCTTCCTTCATCATTGCTCTCTCTGTTCACTCCTTACCAGGCGCCGTCCTCCTCCAATGCTGTCTCTGTTCACTCTTTACCAGGCCCCTTCCTTCATCATTGATCTCTCTGTTCACTCCTTACCAGGCCCCTTCATCATTGACCTCTCTGTTTACTCCATACCAACCCCTTCCTTCATCATTGCTCTTCTGTTCACTCCTTACCAGGCCCCTTTCTTCATCATTGCTCTCTCAGTCCACTCCTTACGATGCTCCTTTTTTCTCCATTGCTCAATGCAAGATTATTAAAATAACATGCAGCTGAAAAGTAAAAAGATCTTTTCATCACAGGCTTTTTACAAAATGTATTTCAAACGTGTTTTCGTTGCTTTTTTTTTTTAATTAAAAAGTCATTTGATCTATTTATACTAAATGAATTTAAGAGTCATATCAAACGATAATAATATTTCCAAATGTTAGAATTTTTAGTTCAACATATTTATGACTGACATGTCCAAAAATCGTCTAATAGCCCATTTCTGTAAACGAAAAATGTTGTTGAGTTAATGTTACTTTGAAAATACACTGAGTGGCCAGTTTATTATGAACACCCATGACTATTCAAATCCGTTGGCATAGCAATTACTACGTATCAGTAGGTCACGTGACAGTCGGTACCAAAATAAAGCGAGAACACACCTGTAACTCCGAGTGGTTTGACCGTCACCACGGAAAATAAAAGGATATGAGCGACTTCGAGCGTGGGATGATAGATGGTGCTTGGCGAGGTGGATTGAATATTTCCGAAACCGCACGTCTTCTAGGTTTTTCCCGAACAACCATTTTAAGGGTTTACCAGGACTGGTTAAACAACCAGAAAACTACCACTTTCAGGTCCTCTATCTCCTAAACGGTTGGATGAATTGAAAAAGCACCAAGAATAAAACATTTCTCGAATATTGTGTACAATCTGAATATACCGTTAAAAAAGGGGTTCCTATTTAAGATTTCAAAGTTACCCCCTCCCCCCCAGGCCCCCCTCACAAGGGGGAGGGGCTGTAATTTTTTAACTAATGAATTTCCCCCGCGAAATAATTCGCTTTTGATTTAGGAAATTTTTTCGTACAATGTTAGTTTCTGAGATAGTCAGTTGTCTAAAGATAAATGCCTCACCCTGTAATTGTAGCAAAATCTATGACTTAAGTAATTTGTACACCAATTTAGTAGGTTCCCGCCGCACCCCATAATGCTCAAATTTACCCAACACGTTATCAAATGCAATCATATACAAATCGAGTAATAAAAGAAGCACTGTTTATCTTTATCATAAGATATCGGGGTTTTCTCAGATAAAGGGGTGGACGGTCTCACCCATGGCAGAGCATTGGAGAGTATGTTCATTCATTCTTATAGTAGGCAAGTTAAAATTCTGTGCTTAAAATTTCTATTCTGTTACGGTAAGTTTTATTGTGCTTACAATTACGACTATCCTATCCCAGATTTGAGGTAAACATTTTCCTGTAATTTTATTTTTTCTAAATCCATATTGACTGTCAGTTAAAACATGATTAAGCTCAAAAACATATAGTTTTCAAAGTCTTTACGCAGTTTCCAATAGTTATTAAAATTATAAATGAAGTTGGATACATTTGAAATATCTACAAAATATCAAGTAAATAATAGTAAACTTTTCCCAATTACTAATAAATTTCTAGATTCGTCGCACGAAGGACATCTAATTGATAGACAATTCCTGCCCGTATCCTTCTTAAAATAATAATTTTTTAACAATTTTCGTTTTGAATTCTTTTAAAGTTTTACTTGCTCTCTGATACAAAACACCCATTAAATTAAGTAAATTTTAATAAATATCCTGTTAATATGGAAAAAAATATACCACCTCATTTATGCATGCTGAAACTTTTTAAAATTGTCCAAAAATTTTTGTGGATATCCTATTTTTTTTTTTTTATCCACAATGAATTTTATTTTCTATTTTCTAAGCAGATACCTCCTCCATCATTATCAAATTTATAAATGCACTAGTTAGTTATTAAGGGCTTTAAGAAAATTATAATATCGAAATACATGACTTCAGCACAAAACTTACTCCGACGTAATCAAAGTCATCTATCCAGGTCTTCACGAACAACTCCTTTAAAAAGCAATCAATAAAAGTCATTATATGGGAATTAATAATTAAACAGCTTAATCCCCTCTTTGCAATTTTAAAACAAATCTTCAGAAGACGATAAAAGCGATAGTTCCTAAGAAAGGTCGCAACTCACGCTGAAATAGATGAATGACTGACCCACATAGGAAATGAAAGCGTGCAATTACTGATGTAAAAGAGCATTAGGTTGGCTATTGTGATAAAATTTATGCAAAGGCAGAAACTTTTGCTACAACGTTTAATAACCGAACGGAGAGATTAGATCTTTAATTAAATGAAACGCAAGAGATGCGTTTCGCATAAATCGAGAACTAGGGTAATTTATGATTAATAAAGTTGGACTTAGTTTAATTTTTTTCATAATAAAAAAAGGCAAAATTTGTATAAATATTTACATACGAATTTATAAGTTTTTCGATTAGAGCATTTGAAGTAATTTTTGCTTGAATATGCTATCTAGTAATGTTTGATATGAACAAAAAACATTCATTGTTTTTTTATTGCGGGAAAATCTTATAACTTATCACAAAATTTCATTGTTATGTCTTCAGATTCTTATTAACTCTATTACACTTTCCAGATCAATCTTATCTTGGGATGATAAACAAAAAAATCAAAAGTGAATTGATATCTAGGAAATGATAAAATTTTCCAGCTATGCGGCTGGATCTCATCAATAAGTCTCCCTGACATTGTAAATACCAGTTCTAAAGTATGCAATAAATCTTCACACTTACGTAAACATCTATCAAAATAATGTTTCATGAAAGAAAAATAAACACTTCAATTTCTATTGCAATGATGGACGATCCAGTTTAAACTTCCATTCTCTTTCTTGAAGGGGAGATATGCTGAAGATATGATGGAAACCCCGCAGACAGTTTAGTCAGGTCCTCCAAGGATCACCACGCCCAGACAAGATCGCCGCCTTGCTCTATCTGCCCGTAGAAATACGCGAAATACAGCCCGGGACATTGCCAAAGAGCTGTCAGCGATCGATGAACGGTAGGGAACGGTTGGCTTGGTGCACCGAACATGCAGCAAGGACATAAGGACAGATGAGTCAGGTCAGTTCTCGGATGAGTATCGGTACAGCCTGGGCTCTGATTCTCGACATGTTCATATCTGGAGAGAGCGTGGAACACAATCTGGCCCCGCTAACAAAGTTGAACATGACCTTTATGGCGATGTAATTATGTAGGCGGGTATCTTGTTGGTTCCCATACATCGCTACAAGTCTTTGACAGAAGAGCTATAACTGGCCAGGTATACCGAGATAGTGTTCTGCGACAACATGTTCGTCTATACAGGCGTGCGGTATTTCCAGATTTCCTCTACATGGACGATAATCCCCGTCTGCAATGGTGTGACATAACCGATGACTACCTGGAACATGAGGACATGGGATTGGACAGCACGCATGGGACGCTCTTGGAAGACGGGTTGCGGCACCAATTGCCGACCTTCGCGAACACTGCAGGACCTGCGAAAATCATTGGTCCAGGAATGGGATGCCATCCCCCAACCATTGTTGGATACCCTGATTTTGAGCATGCCAGCATGTTCCTGTGTGGGGGGACTTTTGTCTCTGGGATATCCATACACTTTTTATGTTGTTCCGTCCGCATCGGTGCTGCTATCTTTGTATTTAATGATTAAATTGTGTTTACATGACCTAGAGAACAGTCTTACCAAGTTTGGTGCTGATCGGATGTGCGGAATGGTTCACCTTAATTTATGGACACTAGTGTATATAATTTTATATTTTCAACGAAGTTAAAAATAAAGTTCAGACAGCAGCCCAAAGAGGGGCTTGTGAAACGATGGGACAAGTGCCTCATTGTACAGATAGATTATGTGGAGAAATAGTAGTTTTCAAATCGGTACTTGTATTGAAGCCAATGTTCTCTTGCCAATTCTTTTCGAAGATTTTTATTTTGATGTCAGATTCGGATAGAGCATCAAAAAATAAAGAAAAGTTATCACAGGCACATAGGTCCTATCTATTCGGGAACATGACTAGAATGGTGGTTAAAGTTAGCAGTTTGGCCTTGTTCCGAATAGATAGGTCATGTATGCCTATTATAAGTTTGATTTACTTTTTGATGTTCTATCCGAATCTGAAGCCAGAATCAAAAGGTTAAAAAAATTGGCAATCTACAAATTTGGCAATCTCGGTTGAATAATAGAACTCTTAGCAATGAGATGAACTGGAAAATCCTTACAGTCTTTATCAAATGATCTACAAAAATTCATTTATTTATAAACTATTTAATAAATAAATAAATAAATAAATAAATAAAATATTCCTGCAGAAAAACGGAATTTGGCATAAAAGGAATGAAACAGATTTCTTTGTAATTGATATTGTCAATCGTCGTTCATCGATTTATCATCCACCAAATTGTCGTAGACCCTTCTCAAAGGACTATTTTATCAGAAGCGCAATTATTTTCTAATAAAACGATAAAAAAATACTTTAGATGTGGAGGAATAGAAATTTTTTTTTTTTTTCATTGAGTAACTTTTTCATTCTTCCATTGTGGATGGTCGCTAATTAATGTCAATGGATTCGTCCAACTATTTGAATGCAGGAGTTTTCATTCTTCGTTATAATGATGATGTTGTCTATAACAATAAAAATAAATTATTCAAATTATTTGGAATGAAAGCGTCAAATTGAAGCACCACTTAGAACACAAGATGAGCATAGAGATATTGGATATTGTAATTGTGAAGTAAAATTCAGGTAATTTGTTTGGATACTATTTTATTCTTTCCCTTTCATCCTTTAACTTAAAGAATGCTGGATGTTAAATGTTTAAATCGATTATGTGACCTTTCTGATCTCTCTTTTTAATTCAACTCTGAAATGGTGTCACTTGTCAACGGCTAAAACCTTTATTTTTAGTGTTAATTAAAGAGCTCGAGGTTTGCTCCTGCGTTTTACATTGCAAACGAAAATTGATTTTTCTGCACACTTATGATCGCAGCGCTCATTTAAAGTGCTTCCACGTGGCATTTTGGTTGACTAATCTACCATGTTAATTTGATTGACCAATCTAATTTCCTGGATTTGCTTTAAGGATTCAATTTTATAAAAATGATTCGATTTATTTCGATTTTAAATAATCAGGAATTTTATTATATATTATTTTATTTTTATTTTATTTTTGTTATCCTATTTCAAATTTTATGGATGGTGAGAGTAATATTTATTCAATATAGTGGGCGTTTTATTAGCATTGTGGTGATGAGGTTTGGTTATGTAAGAGAAACACGTCTTTCAACAGGATGGTTTCCGCTACATTTCTACCGCCAAGTCCATGATTTCGTGAATACCATTCTGTCAAACCGTTGTAATCATATGCTAATACTCTGTACACTTGTATAACATTTCAGTACCAAAAGTCATTGGTTGTTTTAATTTCATATTTTATGTGAAATTACATAATACAGTCCTTAAGGTGCGTCTCAAAAGTTTAGAGACTCATGTTTTTGAGGAAAAATTAAACGTAAAAAATTCCAAAATATTTTTTTAATATATAAAGGAAAGTGGCCGTAAATCACAACAAATTTTCTAAAATATGCTCTCATTGCGACCGTGCAAGGTCGTACACAAGTGGCGACTGCTAGACTACAAGTGATGAATGCCTATGTTTTGCTTCAAGATATCGAGAGTAGAATGCGAATTGCAACAACAGATTACCAAGTAGCAGAGCACACAGACACAAATGAACATGTATATTCACTGCTACTCAAGAAGAGAAAAAGCAAGCTCCATGGAAGAAATTGAGGCCGCCTATCGAACAACTGATGAAAAGGAGTCGGCCACGCAAGAAAAGACTGTTTGAAGAAATATAAGAAATATTCTATTCAGCGCCGTTTTCGAAATAGAAGAAATATAATCATAGCCAGGAATGAAGAAAGGTCAGATTGTTTCATTTTGATTCTGTTTCCTCCCACTTTCGAAACCACATACATTATTCTACGTACACATTTTTTCTCCGGCAGTATGTAAAATTCACTCAGCTGTACAAAGCATTCCAACAGAGCGAAGCCGTGTAGAGGTGCTAGAGGGTCATAGCTGGCCGTTTTTACTGTAAGCATTTAAATGTGTTCATTTTTACTGTATATTCACATTCAGATAATGCAAAATTTCATCAAAAAAGAGCCCGTGCAACGCCGGGGATATCAGCTAGTTTCTACAGGGTGAGCCAAAAGTCTGTTACCACCCATACAATTTCAAAACGAGTGGAGATATAAAAAATCTGTTGCAGGCGACATATAGGAAGTTAGGTAGGGGTTAAACAAAGCTGATGTCAAATTTGACCTTTTACCTCGAATTTCTGTGCTCAAGGTGTATGCCACTGTACCAGTATTAGTAGTTTTGCCTTATGGTCCTCGTGACTGGGTGGACAGGGGTGTGCCCCGAATCAACTATGTACCAGCATCAGTAAATGATTTGAAACAATGAATTCAGCAGGCTTGTACAGACATAACACCCATCATGATGTAAAATAACGTACAGTTATGCATTGCTGCAGAAGGATACCACATTGAGCACTTCATTCATTGACAAATATAGCTTGAGCACTGAAAATCCATTTTGTTGTTATGGGTTTATTTTTACGATTATTTTTAATCTATTTTCTTTTGTTAAAATCAGCGTTTGAGCTCCACAACTATACAATTGGAAAATTTTCTCTACCTGTAACGGTTACAAAGTTGCAAGGTGCAAAACTCGAGGTCCAAGGTCAAATTTTACACCACTATTGTTTAGCCCCTATCCACCTTCCAGTAAGTTCTCCGCAATAGATTTGTTGTATCTCCAATCGTTTTGAAATTGTATGGGTGATAACAGACTTTTGGTCCACCCTGTATACAGGGTGATTCTGAAAAAGTGTGTATAACTGTAAGCAATGACAGAGGTGACCAGAGTGAACATTTTCTTTTAATACAATGTGGATCCGAATTTGAACGCTAACTGAGATATGAACAGAAATAAAAATGCCGCCACCAAGATCAACAAGTTCATAACTCAAGTTTAGCAACACCTACGGTAATGAATTTTAAAGGAATAATAGGGTACAAAAAACCGTGTGGACCGTTAAAATTTGATCGTATTCTAACGTGTAGTTTCCGAGTTACGCATTCAAAATCGTAACAGTGCTCTCATGCGAGTACTAACCAGCACGTGTTACGATGTTGAGTGCATAACTCGGAAACTACTCGTTAGCATACCATCAAATTTTAACGATCTACACAGTTTTATGTACCCTATTATTCCTCCAAAATTCATTATTTAGGCGTTGCAGAACCTGAGTTATTAACTTGTTGAACTTGGTGGCGGCATTTTTATTTCTTTTCATATCTCAGCGTTCAAAATCGGACCCACATTGTATTAAAAGAAAATGTTTATTGTGGTCACGTCTGTCATTGCTTACAGTTATGCACACTTTTTCAGAATCACCCTGTATAAATAAAAAGCAATGTTCGTAGGTGTGTGCCCTGTAGACTCAAAAGCTACTCGACCGATTTCGCTAAAAAATTTCACAGTTTGTTCTTATTAGTGCCAGGAGTGTTTAGAGAGTGGTTTGAATGAAATCCGACACGAAAGTTAGGTTAGATTAGCAGGTTTCTTCCCAGGATCTTTTGAAGCGGCGAACCGCCCGGCTGAATACACGAAAAGCTGTAAAACATTGTTTTATGTTTTATTTGTTTTTATAATTATTATCCGCCCGGCTATTTTATCTTTCCACCCACCTGATAAAATTTTCTGGGAGTACACTGGGTTAGGCACCCACCTGATAAAATTTTCTGGGTTATAGGATGGGGGAAGGGGTAACTTTGAAATTTAAATAGGGGGTAAATTTCTAAAATTCAAAACTTTTAAGTACATATGCAGAGTCTGTCCGTATGTATTAAAATTTTTTTAGATATTTGAAATTCTCGCTTTGGGTTCTTAAAGACCATCAAAAAGTAGAATAGGAATAGACTTGAACTACCAAGCAATTTTCAGTTTATAATTATAGATAATAAGACTAATGATTCTCTTAAAGCGTTTGAAAGACTCTTCGACACAAGATGGATGGCTGCAAATTCTACAGCAGGAGTATCCGAACCGCGGTCCTATAAGCTTGGTCGGGTAATCGAAAAAAATGAAGTTGAAAAAAAATTAATGATAACTTAAAAAGAAGTTAGAAAATTGGAGTTATAAAAATTTATAATGGGTTTTATGATTGTAAGTAACAAAATAATTCACTATTTCGAAAAGGGCAGGTTATCTTGTGTTCGTTAGTAAATGTTAAATTCCGTGAGGCCCTTCACAAATTATTGCTGGATAATGTGGCTGAGAAGATATAAGAGATTAGAAATCCGTGTTCTAAAGATTGAATACCTTTAAGTGTGGATGGCCTAATGAACATCTCGATAAGGGTGATTTAAAATGTTTAAGAGCTGTGTTCTAGCTGAGACAAGAAGCAATGTAGTTGATCACTGTGCAACAGGCATGGCTTTCAACGATATTCTTAATTTTCATTAAATAATTAATAAAGTATTTAATATATACCTAGAATTCTAATTCTGGTGAGGGCTATTGATTATATTAGTTTATGGCAGATAGGTAGATAACACTAAAAGCCCATAAACGTTGAAGGATAAACACTTAAAAGTTGTGATTTATCGGAAAAGTTTTTAACAAATCTCGAGATTCGATATCATTGTGCAATAAATGTTCGTTGCTTTGTCATTAACGGGTAAACGCCGATCATAAAAATTCCCTGAATACATATGCCTATTACGATGCTTCTTTTTTATCTTTGGGATAAGCAAAGCTTTTAGAATGTAATAAAACAAAAGTAACGGATTCCAGAAGACGGAAACGGTTACGTGAGTTTTCGCAGTAAATTTCTCGGGACAAGTCGTTTTGTGTTTTTAATGTCGGTCTAATCGATGCGCTACTGCACTGAAATTCGCGAGATAAAAAAAGTTTAATTTATATCTTCGAATTGGTAGCCGAGGCTATAAATTAAAGGTAAAAAAAATTAAAGCCACGATAAAAGATTGAGTCGATAGATCAAAGGTTGGTGATTAGGAGCAATTTCTAATTGAAAAGAATGAACGACATTCGAAAGGAATTATCTTTTTTATGGATAGAGCCTATTTTGAATTCAGATTAATAGAATCTAAATTGAATTCATTCAGATTTTGAAATAAATGTTGGAATGCTTTCTATTAGTCAACTAAGGGTACTAGGAAATGATGAAATATGATCATTAAAATGAAATCCCCGAGGCCTTCAAGAAATGATTATTTTTAATGATTATTTTGTCGGATAATATAGTTTAGAACAATCTTCGAAGGACATAGAGCAAACTGTCGATAGCTATTATTGATTTTCATTGAAAAAAATTGCTGGCTCTAATTTAATGTTACCTAATCATTATCGGCATTTAAATTCACAATTAACAAAACCAATTTCCATTGCTCATCCCCAGCCGCTTCTCAATGTAATATTTCGAAATCCCATCTGAATGCTGCATATTAAGAAATTCATTATGGTCCGTGTCACCAACCATCGCACAGTTAATTAGATTTTTGCCCTTAAGAGCTGGCTGTCTATTTCAACAAATTATTAAATGAGCGCTAAAAGGGATTTGCCTTTGTTATTCTTATTGGGCAATAAATAACTCAGTATACAATATTTTGAAAAACTTAAGAATATTGGAAAATATAAACTAAGCGCATTGTAAAATTTTCTTATATTGTGGTATTTTTATATAATAAAAGTGGCAAATAAAAATTGAACACCCAGAAGGATGATGCAACATTGATGAGAGCTTACATTCCAATGCATTCTTAGTAAATTAAGAAAAACCACACTATCATCTTGCCAAAATAACTAATATCATTGTTCAGCTTGACTATAGTTATCTCTTAAGAAAATTTCATAAACCATGCATTACATTCATGGAAATAAAGTTTTGTAATTCATCTTTTCAAAACACTTGTTGCAAATGTTTGGATAATTGATTTTACCTCTTTATTATAATAGCAGACTCAATTCTTTCCGTCATGCTATAAATATGGTCAGAGCAAAGTTCCTGGGTAATACTTTTCCAAACATATTGATGCATCCAATGAGATCATTTTTGTTTATGGGCACTTTTTCTGGATTCTGTTCTTCATAATTGCCCATACAGCTTAGATTGGATTCAAGTCAGGCGAATTTTCTGGCCATTCCAGGCCAATTATTCCTCTTTCCTGAAAATATTGCATTGATTTTTTTTGAATGTATGAGCTCGTGCGTATCATCAGAAGAACAGAGCTTCTCAAAGCTTGGAATGAGAAATAATTTCATCATTTCTAATAAAAATTTCCGTATTGATTCGGCTCTTCACAATATACAGTTCACCAATACCTTCACGTTTAAAACATCCCCATACCATCAGCTTGAAAGGGTGTTTAACTTTCAAAGGCATAGCAGCGCGATTACTTTTGCTGAAATTGAGACAAAATATAGACTCGTCATAAAAGATGACCTAAGACCAAATGAGGAGCTGTTAAAGTGGACGATAATCAACTGGACGATAACCAAGTGGACGACGAAAACTTTATAACTTAAAAAAAATTTACTTTGCTATTTCGTTTTGTTTTTTTTATGGACATTTCGTCGACAGAAAAATTTTAAAATTTAAAATTTTCCAAAATTAATTTTATTATAACTTATTATTTTTTTATTATTGCACATTAATATTTATGAAGTAATACAACATGACATATTATTACCTTTTTTAATATAAATATATCCATTCCAAGAATATTTGTCCTCGTCTCTTTGACTTAAATAGAATTAATCTAAAATAAATATACAAATTAAATAAGATCAAGTACGCTATCAGATTATCATAAAATAATAAAATAATGCAATAAAAAATCCTTTCGAAAAGGAAAATAAACGTACATTAAATATTCGACAGTCCTTATAGTTAAATGAGTAATGCAAAATAAGTATTATCATTTCAGATGATTGTAACCAAAGAATCTTCTATTTTTTATCAATGGCATATTCAACGTGATTTTTAGAACACTTTTTTTATCCAATTAGAAGGTTTTGATAATATTGTCCAATTTCATTAAGCTAGAAATGACTTGCAGTCCTTGACCATTAGGAACTTTTTATTGGAGAATTTATAAAGTTTATGAAGTCCAATTCTCAAATTGTTATACCCAGTGAAGACGTTTTTTCTTCAGAGTGGGTGTTAGCAGAGGTTTTTTGATGACAACATATGATTGACTATCCATTGCTATTGCATTTAAATGCCTGTATCTGCGTGGAATCTTTTTATTTAGAATTCTGTTATGTATCAGATTAAATCTCACGAATTGTGGAATGTGCATTTTTTTTATTTTTATTTTTATCATTATTATATTTTTTACAATATGCTTCAGTCTTCTTTGTAAATTAATTAGAATTTTTTTGAATGACGGACGTAAATCCAAGAAAAAGGAAATGTAATTATTATAAGCGGAGTGTTATATTATTCGGAGGTCTTATATGTAGGTTCGACTCTAATTAATAGCCTCGTTTTCATTCAAATGCTTAAGTCGAACCCCGGATAAGTTGAACTTTTAATCTGGTTTCCTGGTGGTTCGAATTAACCTGTATTGTGAAACGATGGAATTGGCTAGGGTATGAATACTTTTGAGCAGCAGTGTACTCTGTCTGCACGAAAAATGAGAAGGGCTGACTTTAATCACGAATTACTTTTTATAATTTACACTTTTTCAAAATTTGCCATTAATAATCACGGGTTAGTCTTTTAATGTCGTCTATGAAACGATTAAAGTTGTTCATTTTCAACTTAATAATAACCCTAATTACCTCTTGAAACGCAGAGTGACTGGCAAGAGCCGTGAAAAAAACTTTTAGCATCCCCATAGCGCAAACATTTTTCCTGCAGGGAACTGCATTTCCCAAAATGAGAATGTCATCATCCATGTAATTGGCAATATATACGCTTGGATTGAGAAGCTCGAAGACGAAGTTAAACATCTTCCCTGGTCAACGCAGTCACCATGTAATTGTTCTTATGGTTTTGGTTTGGAGTTATAGTAGGTGACTTGATATTGAGCGATAAATTGGAACTATTTAAATAGATTCTTGTTGATTCCTTTAAGATCCAACGTTATGTTTCTATGGGAAAATAAAGTTAAGAGCCAATCTCCCCCCTCCAGAAGGAATTTTAAACAATTACTACATGATGAATGGTATAAACTCTATTGATAATCATCCAGGATTTCAGTACTTACACTCCCAAGCAAATTTAGACTTACTTATTAGCAAAGTTCCCCCCCCCCCTTACTTTACTACTTATTGCTTTTACACTGCCTATTCCCTTCATATTTTCTAAATTCGGAATGTAACTTACCTTAGGCATGATATACTTCATTGTTTAGTTTGGTTTTGTTTGGCCACTTGCGGTCGGAGTTACGGGGTAATAGTTAGAGGGGAATCATCTGGTATATAGAAATGTAAAGGAGTGAAATTCGGTATGCAGATTCGTCTAGAAAAGATCTGCCTTACTATTAAGTTTGGGCCAAATTGCCCATTGGGGTAGGAGTTTTGTGGGATTCTAGTATCTCAACGTTCGATGGTCTTTAGAACTATTAACGTTTTTAAAGGCAACATTTGGCATGTGATATGTCATTCGAACGGAAATAAAAAAAAAATTAATGGAGGTAAAAAAATAGATGAATTCAGGGCTTCCGCTACTTTCCTATACCTTCTTCGGGGGATTAATTTCTTTTTTATGGTGCAATGAACGTAGTATTGATCTAATTACAGCACAACACATTGTGTATCTGCTCCTGCCATATACAGAATCGACACAGAAAAACACTTTTTCACTTATTAGTATTACGAGGGGCGTTCAAATTTGACCTGCACTTTATTTTTTGTAAATTTCATTGTTGTAAAAATCTAAACTTTCATTGTTAGGAGGCAACTACCGCCTGTCATGCAAATGCAGCACCACTCATCCGGTTGCCATGACAACCAATTGTTTGTTTAAACAAAATGGCGGACAGCGATGTGTCGACAAAATGGAACGACGAATAATCATCAAGTTTCTCCACAACGAAGGTGTGAAGGCATCTAAAATTCATCAGAGACTTCAAAGACAGTTCACCGAGTCATGGTTGTCTCGATCATCCGTCTTTGCTTGATGCCAAAAGTTTGAAGGAGGGCGAGAATCCACTGGCAATGAACCTCATAAGGCAATGCCAGCAACTGCTGTCAATGATGGCATCATCTCACCAACAAATGAGCTGATAAGGGACAACGGGCGGATTCGTGTTTGAGAATGGGCTTCAATGCTGAAAATCAGCACCGGCAGTGTGGAGACCTCATCCACAATAAGCTGAAATTCAACAATCTGTGCCAGATGGACCCCTAAGCAACACTCCGTGGAAATCTGTTCTGCAGCGATATAACAGGGAAGGTGACAGCTTTTTTTAAGGCGTGTTGTGAGCACCGACGAAATATGGATTCATCGCTATACTCCTGAAAGCAAGCGTGCGAGCATGGAGTGGCAACACACTGACTCACCACGACCCAAGAAATTCAAGATGACACCGTCGACAACGAAAATGATGGCTGGTACATTAAGGGTATCATTCATGTCGATTTTCTGGAAAAACGTCGAACCATAAATGCACCCAAATACTGTGTCATTTTGAGGACGTCCCTGAAGCCGGCACTAAGGAAGAAGCGCCCAGGACTCCTCACCAGTGGTATTTTTTTCTGCAAGACAGGCCACACACAGCTAAACTGACTCTGGACACACTGACGGAACCCAAATGGGACATCTTTCCACATGCTCCATACAGCCTGGATCTCTCCCACCTTGCGACTCCCATTGAAAGAGTTCTTGGGAGGGCAGATGTTCGGTTCCAATGAGGAAGTGAAAAACGCTGTCCTGACGTCGTTTCGACATAAGCCTGGAGATTTCTATAGAACCGTTATCCAGCTGGTCCCAGAACGCTGGAAAAAATGTGTAGAGAAATAACTGATGTGTGTGTGTGGGGGAGGGGGTTGTAGTTTCCTGATTTTATAAAAAATAAAGCCCAGGTCAAATTTGAATGCTCCTCGTACATTTCAATAGAACAAATAATAATTTAGTACTGTACTAAAAAGCTGTCTTTCAGCTTATACTTTTGTACCCTGTAGAAATAGAATAAAACACTGTTGTTTTTAATTTATTTAATCCTTACTTTCAACAGCAAATTATCTCTAAATATTGCTTTGTGAAAAAAAAACTTTGTGCTCATAGTTTCAAACACACAATATCGCATTTTCTGTTGATGGCCATTCGAACGGATTCACTAACTTTTATGGTTATGGATTGAAGGTTACTATTTAACTATACTGACACCTCTTTTGGGTTCCAAAAGATTAAAAAAAATAGAGTAATTATTATAACCATTTTTTTGGTCAATAATAATGAGAATACAGGCTTAGAAATGTCCCGTTTCATAGCATTCTTTAAAATCGAGTTTCGTCATAAATATGGATTCCTCAGATAAAATCTTTCCTTGATATGAAATATCATGAACGTCAACCTTGATGTTCTCATGGTTTCGTCCTCTTTTGAAAGCTAAGGACAGGCACGGAAAGTAACACGCACACATGATCAAAGCGGTATCCGGGGTACTTATTAATTAATCGTTATAGCAAAAAAAAAATAAAATAAAAATAAAAAAAAGTATAACTGTGACCGGAAATTGCCTGTAATTATTTCTACATCGATTACAGTAAAAGTGATAGGAAAATAATAAGTATGTGACAGAGAGGCTGGAATTGCCTGTTAATCCTTAAATAATTTATTTTCCTGTGAGTGAGTATTTGGGTGTTTTATTTTTATTCTTTATAGAAAAAATTTCTGACATACATTTGCACTGTATTAACGTAAAACAGAGGCTTGTCTTTTCAATTACATTTAATAATATTAAACGATTGCGTACATAACACATGCATACAAAACACACTGTAACATGAAAGATGTGTGTTAACCAAATGAATCATGACGAGCAAATTCCTTCATTTACGCTGCTGTTTATTGCGCCTGTTTGCTGTCACTGGTTTAACGCGTTCCCTTTACGCTTTTAGTTTTCATTTAATTTCGGAGGGTTCGTTTCAAGGTTTAATATAAATTTGAAAAAAGAGGAAATTGTCAAGAACGTGATATGAAAAGATAAAAAGAGATAAATAGAGGATGTGGTAATTTAGGACCGGAGAATATGAATGAGACGATCGTTGAAAAGGTTTTCAGTTTTAAAGGAAAACAAGGGAAGCAGATGTTTATATAATGTCTAGTTTGGAGTATAATTAATTAAGAAATTAATTCAAGTTTTTTTTTTGAGTCTGTTTGTTATTTTTATGATTATTCATGCTTGAGATTTTATTTCACCCTTTGTTTATTATTGCATATAATTAGATCGTGATTCTCTGTGTACTCTTTAAATTAACTACAATAATCTAGAACGTTGATGTAAATTTGAATTTAAAAATTTTAAAAATACAATAACAAGCTCAACAAATAAAAAAAAAAATTTTAACTGAACGTTATATAAAATTAGGACACAGAAAGATTTAAAAAAATTATTTTTATTTTAATTAAATTTCCAGTGCCAATTATATCCATGCGAGATTCTATTGAAATAAAGGCAATGATGTACAGGTGGCCCAAAACCTATCTACCAAGATTAAAAGTCAATTTCTCAGTTTATTCCTTGTTTGAAAATTATTTGATATGTTCGTGGTATCAATGCGTTTTGTTAACGGTTGGGATTTGCTTGGTTCCTTCCATCCGGATGTATCCCACGGAGTGTAAGGTCCAAATCCGTATAGTAGGTATGCTGGGATGTCACGAGTATTTGTGCATGGACATTACAAGCAGAATATCATCGCACTGGATTATCCAAAACAATATGGATATGGCGTCAGCTGCTAACCATATTCAATTGACCTCAAATACTGGTATACAAATCCCAAACGTTTAAGTAAATGTCTTGATGGAACGAACATATCACACAATTTTAGAAAAATTACACTTAGAAATAGCTGAGAAATTGACATTTGAACTTGAAAGGTAGGTTTTGGGCCATCCTGTGGGAGAATATCTAATACATCAATCTCCCAGCTTCAAAGTACTCATCGGACTTTCTTGTGGAAGCTATGAGAAATCTCCCGGCTTACCTCTCACTAAGAGTGAAGGCCTATGTGTTCGTTTCCGAAACTCAGTTTTTTTTTCTGAAATCGACTTAAAAATTCATGATTCGAAAAGATTTGTTGAAATTTTGGAAAAAAAATTTCCGTCTGTACATATGTGACCAATTTTGTGCAGCTGACTCCTCCGATACGGTACGAATAAAAATTATATATACGTAGAGGGTACATTAAAGTGTGCCATGGCGTATTTTTTTTACTAGGATCCCCCAGTGATCGAAACTCGATCAAATGATTTAAATTAATCTGATATTTGATATATAAAAAAACAATAAAAAAGGCTACAAATATGGCGCACAATCTGTTCCTTAATGCTACCGTTTTTGAAACGCTTTTATACCTGTGTTAACGTGAACAAATACGCAAACAAAATATATTGTGCACATCTACAGCACAAGACCTTTCCAACCATAAGCGTTTCATGTGTATTCGTCCACGTTAACAGGGAAAAGTGCATGACAAAAAATGCGTTGCCGTATTTATATATAGACTAGCAGAGGTACCCGGCGTTGCCCGGGATAATTACACTTGGATGTAAACAGAACAATCTCAAAAAATTAAATTAAATTTTGCAGTAAATTTTGAAAATTCTAAAAAAAACTTTTTAAAGGCTCACAATGGCTGGACCTCCAAGCATGCCACTGCTATTTTAAATAATTTCTTACTCACGTAATCTTACCTCAGATGTATACTTAGTGTTGTTGCAATTTCCACTCTTCTCTCGATGTGTTGAAGCAAAATTTGGCCATTCATCACTTTGTGCAGTCTAGCGGTCGCGGATTCTTCTATTTACTTGCTTCCCATTTGCTCAATACATCACGGAGCTAAAGGAGTGCTTCCTCTCTCGTCTTTCCACTCTTTCTCAATAGTCTGCTAACTCTCCATTGTCTCCATTTACTGATCATTTTTAAAGATTTTCAAGAAATTGTTAAGTACTAAGAACTCTCTTTTCTAAGAAAAGCCTGAATAACAGGAATTCTATGCAGTGTTACAAATTGAAACTTATCCATATTGCATTGTTATAATTCTTGGAAAGGACTGCTTTATCATTGCATCATCATTTTGAGCTCATTGTTATTGGTGAATTGCGTGTTGAAACCATTGTTGATACCTATTGTTGCACAAACTTTTATTTGCATTGTTGGTCATGAGATATATATTGTTGGTCCGTGCAGAGTGTTTGTGAATTGCGTGTTGATACCATTGTTGCAAAAACTTTATCTTGCATTGTTGGTCATGCGATATTTCTCATTAATATGCCCTGCTATAACCATGAATATCGATTTTTTATCAATAATTATTATTTTTTCGAAATCTGAAGTAGACAGTGACCTTCCTCATGCTTTGAAGGTCATGTATGCGAAATTTCATCAAGATCGGAATAAAACTGTAGATTTGTATAAAAAACGTACAGACCCACCCACAGACAGACCCACAAACATCCTTCTTTATTTATATAGAAGATGTCAATTGGGTAAGTTTTTTTATGTCAATTTTTTTTTTTTTTTTACTTTAGCTCGTTTTTTTTCAACTTTTGCTTAATCACGGACAAGTTCAGGTTTTCATTTTCATTTTTTGAATTCATTGTTTTCATTTCGTTGTTGTTTTAATAACTTATCCATGCTGCTACGTTACTACTCAAGTTTTGCCTATTCAAAAAGCAGGCGACGCGAGAAACCGGAAGTAAAAACAACTCTCGATGACACATCGTACACTCTAGTGATAGATTTCAGAAACTAAAACAAAGAGTCTCCCATAGATCAACAGTGTCGTCAACTTCAGTGATTATGTTAATTTCAATCAGTGAAATCATTCTTAATAGACATTTTCCTACATCATTGCCTATATATTTCAAGAGAATCCTCATGAAAAATTCTAAGAAACAAGAAACTAACTGGCATTAGAAATTTAATTTAAATAACACTGGTCTGTGACTAATAACAATCCCATGGGATCTGTTGATTTACTCCTTTTTTTGTGCGTTGAAACCGATAATAACTTTAAGTTTTCTCCAGTTTATGGCAGAAGGAGCTCCCATAAACCAAGTGGCCCAGTCAGGGAGAGGGAGGGGGTCGGTAAAAAGCTATACTGGGCTACCTGAGGGAGGGAGTCAGAGTACGCAGTTTTTCATAGCATTTAGGCGGCGAGTTGTTATGTCTTCTGGAATCAATAGGAAAAACCCGAAATGGGGAGGAGGTCAAGGCAAAAGCCACATGGAGGAGGTGAAAAGAGGCCAAAATGGAACCATGTTGTTTATGAAACTCCCAAATAAGTGTGTTAAGAGAAGAGCAAGGGGAGATTTCATCAAGAAGTGAGGGCAAATAAGATGTCTCTTTGATAGCGGATAACTACTGTTGGATGTTAAAGCGCGAAATACGGATACCCATACATGGATAAGAAGAAGCAAAGAAGCAAAGGTTCCAATAAGCAAGTACAGTCAGGACTGCTGAATTACTAAATAACGAAAGAATGGAGCTACTTATTGGTTTTAAAATATCCGTCTGTCTGTCCCCTTCATACTTTCTACAATTTTTGATTTAGAAGATTGAAATTCGGAACGCAGCTTACCATGAGCATGTCGTTTGCTCACTGTTTAGTTTGTTTTGCTAGATCTACTCGAGAAGGGAGTTACGGGATAGGGGTTGAGGGGATCATCTGGTTTATATGGTATGTAAAGCAGTGATATCCGATAGTTTGATTTCTCTAGAAGTTTGGGCCAAATTGTCCCAGTGGGATCAGAGTTGTGGGGACAGCAGTCACGTGGTCCGTAGAACTATTAACTTTTTCTAATGGCAACATATGGCATGGGATATGTCATTCGATCGGAAATGATGAGAAACGAAAGAAGGTAGGGTTCTTTTCGAGTTTCTAAATATTATGTTAGAGAAATATCAGTTTTTGATAAAAAGGGAAATATAGATGATCTCAGGGCTTCTCGGGAGGATTAATTTCTTGTTGTATTGTAATCCTCAAAGGTAATGAATATTAAATTGTACTGCTACAATATGGACATATTGTAATAGCAAGAATTGATGAAAGGGGGGGGGGGGTCATCCATTCTTGGTGATAGTTTGACGGTTCACTGTCCAGGTTCGAGTCCAGGTCGTGCAATTTTTTCTTCCCTTTTCCATATTGTTATTATGATATGCTTGAAGAATTTCTAGTTTCTTTATATTCTCTTTGAATCTAATGCAGCTTTCCGATTTTTTTTTTTTTTTGCAGACCTTTGTAATTTTATATTATAAGTTCATTTTAATTTTTTTTTATTATATATGTTGAGGTTTTTTAATACTTTTTAGGATTTTAAATTCTTTATATTAAGATTTTTGTTTAATTTCCGAAATTTTTTTTCCTAAGTTTAAATAAGTGCGCATTTATAATTTCCATTTTTCAGAAGCTTATGTTTATCATAGCAGCTTTGTTTCACTGTTTTTAGAGATTCATTTTGAAAATTTAAAAAAATTAATATCGCTTTTAAAATTGATTATTATTAATTTTCTAAACCTTTATTTGGGATTATGCAGAATGGTGTATTTATTATGTTGGGGGTTCCTAATTATTTTCCAAGTTTTTTAAAGCTGAGAGAACCTTCACTTTCATGTCAATAGGTGGCAGCACCATTTTTAGTTGCGGTGGTGCCAAGCGCACATGGCCATGATTTGCCGTTTTTCGTTCTCGTCGCTTTCTTTTAAAGTGTATGAACCGGGATTAGATAGTGGCTTCCCCGTAACCCTGACAACCCGAACCCCATGTCTGCCTATTTTGCAGTGATTACCTTCGCGGGTTATTCTCATTTTCTACGACGCACACACGTCCCTACCTACTACCATCAAACGGCGATCCCTTTCTGTTGGGAGTAAGACGGTTTCATTTCCGGTCATGTGGAAGCTTCCGGGTGTCGTCTGCCTGATTTACGGTGTATTTTTAAGAAGAGCAGCATCGAACCAGTCACAGGCAAGCGCAGAGTAGCAGTTCCCGCTTTGGAATTTCGGCTATTTGTGTGGTTTCGCAGGGACCTTTCCTTCCTTGTGCAGCTGCACAAACCCAAAAATAAACCGGGCGTCACAAGGAAGAAGCTGGTCCGATCACTGGGTGCAACACCGTGCGTGGTGTCATCGCAAAGACGATCACCAACATCGTTTTCTCTTCACTTTCTTTTTTTTTCTTTCTAATTTATAATATTATAATTTTTTAAAAATCGTCTACATTCATTGTCATCTCATCACACGAACTATCCGAAACTACTACAACGATGAGCTCGACCTATGCGGTGTAGGCGGTTCGGCCACCAGTGATCGGAGTAAGCCGTAGCGATGGCGGATAAGAAGGAAGGATCCGAGCAGGACGATGTATCGTTCCTTCGGACCGTAAGTACTTTAAATCGCAGCATATCTACTTTAGACGTATATTTATTTTTTTTACTCATACTCCATTATGATGAAAACATAAAAATTTGCTTATAATAATAAAATAAAAATCACCAAACTGAAAAATTCGATTTCACAACCGACGCGGAAAATTTCAGACGCGCAACATCATAGCTCAATGCTTTAGCCTTCAAACTTCTAGAAAGTTCTACTAACGCAATTAAAAACTGCTTCCAAATGATTATGCTGAACGCAGCCAATGCTTAATGCGTGACGCACTCGATATAACGAACGGAGGGGGTAGGGAAAAGCGCCCCATGTTGTGCTTCACTGCCGAACTCCCATTCAAAAATAGACAACTCTTCCGGAAAAGTTGGAGGAGAGATTAATGTTTATGCTTTTATTTTTGGTGAGGACCTGTCCCCTTGAAGCTGTGAGAAGAGCGCGAAAATGTCATACAAATACGAAGTAAATAAATAAATAAATAGATGAGGTTATTGAGCCCATTGATTCCAAGGCCATCAGTGAGACCATGATGATGATGTGCTTTCAACTTTTTTTTTAAATTTTATTTTGAATATTTTGATCCAAATGGTAGGCAGATAATGCTTTTGTCAAAGGCTCTTAGAATAAAACATTCGGAAAGCATAGCTATTTACTACATAAACCACATTCCCCGCTTCATTGACATTGGGATTAAAAGTGAACACAATATCAGGCGCATATGGAAAGTCATAACATGTGCTAAGCTATTATTGATGTAGCTATTAAACAAACATTTAAATAGCGCTCTGTGAGTTAATGAAAATTTATATAGACGATAAAACTATCTAGGAAAAAAAAAAACATTAAAATTTTTATTATTAAAATCTCAACTATAACAAAAATAAATTAAAAAATTCTAATTTTCCCCTCAATTATTTCTATAGCTGTAGTTCTCAGTTCAGACTATCATCCCCCCTTTTCAAGATTTTACATAATTCTACAAAACATCACATCTAGCTGAATAGTAGTCCCAATTCTCCCCTAAGCCACCTAAAATTCCCCCAGGAAGCGAACCCCCTCTCCCCCCTGGATGAGAACCCCTATTCTAGAGGATCTCCACATTATTGAAAATTAGTGATTTTAGCCCCTAATTAAGTGTCTGGCTTAAAAAAACATTAAAGTGAAAGATTGGAAACCGAAGCTATGCTAAATGCAGAAATTAATATGAAAAATGAAAGTAAAACTTCCACGATCTGGATTCATTGAAGTTTTACCAGAGACCATAGCTCCTTGCCTCTACTGCCTGTCCTGTCATTAGGCTTCCACTTTGACTGCTTAGCAGTCTTTAGGACATTTGGAGACAGCTTGGTTGTGTGAGTGTCCCAGTTGTTAGAGAAGAGGAGCTATATACTGAAATTTTTCTTTCATTTTTCTTCTTAATTTAAGTCACTAAGACAGTTTAGTTTAAAAAAAAATGCAAAACAAAACATGAAAACCAAAATATCATATTGTTCTGATCATAAAGCGTTTTGTTTTTGGGAATATCCTAGCATTAAATTATCCATTTACAATTTTTGTGTAATAATGATATTGCTGGAAAACAGAAATTCATGATCCACGACCTGGAATGAAAAATTAATAGAGGAACTTTAAAGAATAATTGAACTCCATTTAGCTAATTAACTTCAATAATTATTGTAGCTTCTGTGAAGTAAGTTTGGGTGTCTACATCTATTCCCACTGTAACAAAACCTAAAACATCAGTTGCATAGATTAACCCAAGGTTTCTTCTTTTCTGGTTTTAACTGAGATACTATTCAAAATTCTGGGAGAATTAAAATATGTACTTCAGGTTAACCAAAATAATCAAAATAAATATTGATATAAAGAGATTCTGAATACTTAGGATTCCAATTCAGGTTCGTGGATCATGAATTTCTATTTTTCAATTGTATCATTATTTGAATTTCGGAATGTAAATTCCTGGACCCTTTCAAAATTAATATTGCCTAGAAGCTTGATTTAATATTCTCATGGTATTAAATCACACTTGTGTGTATTAGAAAAACCATGTAAATAAGTTAAAGAAGTTTCAAGCTAAATTACAAACTTTAAATATTTTTAAAATAATTGTTGTACATATTAAAGAAATTTTAAAATTAAATCCTTGATTCTAATGTGAATCTTGGTTAAATAACTTGTCTTATTGTTTTAATTCAATTCTTTTTTGAATTATTAAGTTAGTTTTTAAATTATGAGGTAATTTTCGGTATATAATACTCACTCCCTTGCCTAGTTTGACACCCCCCCCCCCCCCCCCCCCCCTCTTTTTCAAAAAAAAAAAAAAATATTGCTTTTATTATCAAAATTATTATTATCAATTTAATAATGTTTATATTTTATAATACGTAGAAATATTTATTTCTTTTCCTGTGTATTACACCGAAAATTGCGGTAATTTAAGTATATCAGAAAACTGCCTGTGTACAACATAACTCAAAAAAATATGACTAAACATCAAGGGCAATCAGAACCTAAACGCATTACTTTTGAGCACTAGCTTGTTAATAATAAATGAGTGGTAGCAAAAAGCAGATCTTTTATGTAGATCTTTAATCATCCTAATAACTGACATGTCATTGTATGTCATTGCTGTCAGACACCAGTACTAATACTATGAATATTGACAGGGTTTTTTGGTGTTGGAAGATTAAGAAAAGCAGTTATGTGGGTTATATTATCATAGCATATCACTTCTATTAATTTAATCTGAAAAAAAAATTCTACCTTATTTCTTTGAATAATAGCCATCATCAAATAGATGCCATTTCATAAAAAGGTTAAAGTAAAATAAACGCTACATCTTCTATTATCAATTTATTATTATTTATTTAAGAAATTTTTCTTATTAAGGTAAATTCAAGGTTACTTTATTAAGAAAACAAATAGAATTTTAAAATATTTAACTATAAATTAAAAAAAAAATAAAATAGAGAAGCAAGAAATATGGTATGTACTACTGTAATCATAGAAATATGCTTTCAGTCAATAAAAAAAATAGTTAAAAATTCCATCTGTCAAACGTATGTGTAAGAATCTTATAGTTAGTAATTTGATTATTGGCCTACTTATAATAAATACAAACAAATTTTAAATTGTATTGAAATGAAAAAAAAAAATTAAATCAATAACAAAATTCCATTAATAACAAAATTAAAAAATAACAATTAAATAATCTAAAATTCTAATAAAATTCTAATTACAAGGTCTAAATTTTATTAAAAATCCATCTTCCGAAAGCCCATCCATGTCTTCTAAGGTTGCCTGTTGATTGTGCTTCACATCCACTTTAAATGGCCAACGAATTAGCCTGTTAGCTTTAATTTATCCGCAGCTCTTATTATCGGAACGTGTCTAATGCTTTCACTTGGGACTAATGAACACGAGGTTTTTGAAGTAATTAATCATTGTGTTTACCTGATAGACAAATTATACATTTGAATATCATGAATACATCCTTAGTGATTAGGATGTCATCATGACATTAACAAAAATTTCCTAATAACAAATGCAAAACATTTTTATGTATTAATATTAACACATCAAGAGAAATAGTACATTGATTGTTTTATTTTATTTTTAAATCATAAAGTGTTTTTAAATGTTTTTTATTTTTTATAAATATCAGTAAACTACATTTAACAGTAAACCATTTTTAATGACCACAATGATGATAATAACATGAATTAAAAAATAATAATAATGAAATAAAACTGAATAGATTATTTTATTGACCCTTTAATAAATTAATAAAGAAACTTAGGAATATTGCAAGCAAGGGACACAAAGCATGGCCTATATAAACAAAAAAAAAAGAACAACTTATGTATGTATAATAGATTAAGGTTGCATTGGCTTCTCTGCCTGGCTTAAAAGCACAATTCATGTTCAAGGAAAAGCAACATTCAAAAGTTCTACTTTAAAAAATACTGAATAGAAAAGAAAAACATATATTCATTTCTTTGAATATTTTCTTAACATTTGTTTCATTTTTTTTTTTTTTTGTTAAAATTATTTCTGTAGTGCTAACAATTCCCTTCCCGCAGAATTTTAGCCTACTTTTTATTTTTTCTTCTTCTTCATTTAATTAAACGTAATCTCACATTAATATTATTAGAGCTTTATTAGAGTATTATATGTTATATTTGCCCTTTGGATAATATTACTAGTATTGTTGAACATATCATAACAATCGATTGGAACATTGCCAGTTGTGTGAACTTAAAGGGAACAGCTTAGCCTACACTTTGTCTCTGTTAACTTCAAACAACAGGCAGTGTTATGATTTTCATATCGATTGTTGTGGTTCTGAGCAACAATTTTGTTAATAGTGACACTTGTCTAGAACATTCAGAATGTTGCTTTTAAAATAAAGTGAAATTGCGGGAAATTAAAAAAAAAAAAAAGTTTTATTTTCATTCATAACATGAAACATTGGAAACAAGCTATGTTTCAATTTTATGAATAAAATTAAGATGAAAAACGAAAGGAAAGATTCTGCGACCTGGATTCGAACCAAATTCATTTTTCGTCTTAATATCTATTCCAATGCGTTTTGATTTTTCATCATTATGAAAGTACAAGGTAAAAATTTGGAACAAATTAATTGGCAAAACATAATTTGAAATTTTTAAAACTGTAATGCTGTGTCAATTAAACAATTGTCACAGTGAAATAATGTAAAAAAAAAAAAATGATTGTAAACGAAATTTATTGTTAAAGCATTTTTAATTTCACATTGATAATGATGAAAAATCGAAATGCGTCACTTTATCAAATATATGTTAAAGCTAGTTAAAAATAGGTTTTGTTATTTTTAATAGATATATTTAATAATTTCTATTTAAACACATACATCAAAACTGAAATGACATCTTTTCCATACAATTGCTTTTATATCAAAAAACAAACTGAGATTTTTTTGGTTATACTCTTTAATATGAAGGATCTGAAAAATTTCAAAACAAAACGCTTTAACATTAAAGTTCGAACCCACATTTTTTAGAAGGAAAAACAAATATTTTGTAGCTGATGAAAAACTAAAAGATATTTAAATAACAATGGAGGCAAGACCTTGACCCTGTTTTTCCCAAATGCAAGGGCTTCCAATAAATTTGAAGCTCTCAAGGAAAGAAAAGAGCCCTGTATGACAGCATTCTTAATCTTTATTTGAAAATAAAGCAATCTCGTATTTCACCTCGTGACAAAAATTTACACATTTATTTCAACATCTAAAAAGTATTTATTATAATCATTTGCGCGACACTTAATCTCTCACTGCATAAGAACACTTGCTTATACGAAGGACAGAATATTGTAGAAGTATCCACTCTGGGAAGTGACAACTAGTCTGCTAAATTCCTAAGAATAGAATCTCTTACATCTAAGTGAAAGCACTAGCTCTCTTTGCCAGGTGCTCTGGAGTCTGCCATCTCAAGTTCTGGCTCCATCTGCCTCTAAATTTATCTATGGTCCCTCTGTTATCAAGTAACATAGCCGTCTAAGGAAACATGCTTTATTAGTTATTCATGAGGTTGTTGCTACACTTTGTATCGTTATGAATTTCAACATTTGGATTTAAATAGTCTTTTTTTTTTTTAATATCTGTTTATTTGAGGATATGTTCACTTATAATGAAATATTTACTTTTAAAATTTATTAATAAAATTTGTTTTTCTGTATCATCACATAAATGTTTGTTTAAAAAGGGTCATGGTCACATCACTTCTCATCATTTCCTCTGTTTTGCTTGTTGATCAGTTTCCTTTAACAGGAAAAGTTGTTCTGGAGAGGATGGCATTAATTGATTAAAAAGAAAGAGGAAAATGGATCACTGTCATAAAGAAACAACATGTTCAGATCTGCATTTTTTTAATATTACTTTTATTTATGTTTCTGGATGGGCTTGTTTACAACAATTCTATTTTGTATGTATAAAATTGAAAATAAATAAAAAAAAAACATAAATATTTCTATAATCAAAATTTTCTTAAGCTTTTTTTTCTTAATTATTTTTAAATTGATGGAATCCAAAATACCTAATAATCCAGAAAAATGAATAGGTTATACTAAGCATTGTCAATTTCAGTACCCCAAGAACAAGAAAAATAAATCAAATATTCTTTAATCATCCAATGCATGACTCAATATTAAATATTGAGACTTGTCACTGTGGTGATGAAGGAATCGGGATGATTCCGAAAACATTATGAGACTTAATTTCATCCAACAGTGATGAATGATAGGAACTTATCATCAGTCTCTTTGAATTTGTGGTGTTTTCTTTGTACGTGCCAACTTTTTTTTTCATGACTAGCTTAGTTTTTCTAGTTTTCATGGCAGATATACATAAATTAGCAATCTGATAGCCAAATAGTTTGATCTAATACTAAATAAACATATAAAATCCACAATTAATTTTACCATTTTAAAGATAGCGTAATTTCAGAATTATCTTCTCAAGAATTCTTATAAATTTGTATGAACTTGGGATGGATGACAACGGGCAACCTTGAGCTATCACTTGACCTTTACTCTGATTTAAAATCATGTAAAGATCTTAATTCTTTTCTTACATGCAATAGCAATTCTTGCTTATACTTAATTAACAAGCAACATCATTATTATTATTATAATACAGTAGAACCTCGCAGTACGAGTGCACCATTGTACCAATAATTTGCTTCACAAGCCAAGGCTCATGCGAATTTTTATCTTATAGTACAAATAGAACTTTGCTTCATAAAAGTCGGGTAGTCAGCTGTTAGTCGGCATTGAGCTTGCACATGCTCTCTCAACAAGGGAGTTCACGTTTGCTCAGTTCACGGTCTCCCTGAAATCTTAATGGAAGGAATTTCTCCTCCCATACAATAATCCTCCTCCTCCTCTTTACTCATCATCTTCCTTGCACACAAATTGTATCATCTTTAAGATACATGGAATTAAATTAATAAATTCTATTACATAATATTATTTATTTTTGCATTTTTTTATAATTGTAATTTTCCTTGTAACTGAACTTTTTCTGTTTTAAAAACTCATAAAAAGTGAATTTTGAGTGGTTATTGGAGGCTGGAACGGATTGATTGTATTTTAATTAATTTACTAGGTAAAACTAGTAGAGCGTAAAACGAGCTTGGCCATGGAACGAATTAAACACGTACTGTGAGGTATCATTGTATCGTAATTTTCGGTTTATAATACGCTCCCATGTATAATATTCATTTAAGTTATAGGCACATTTGTTAAGTCAGAAATCTCATGTGAAAAAAAAAAAACTAATGTAGTTCATGACTTTTTGCTGAGAAAGAAATTCTTGCTGCCAATTTACCGAGCAGCCTGTCTCGTGAGTCGTAATAATCAAAATGGAGTATTTTGAAGAAATTTTATCATCGTTTCAACTAGAAATTGGAAAGGAAATAATTAAGAGTAAATAATAATTATTCAAAATGATTTTTCAATGTATTCTATTGTCTACTGAACTTTACAATTTTTATCATATGATTTATTAAAGTTATAATTATTATAATAATAAACCCACATGCATAATTAAATTAAATCTATAATTAAAATTATAATCTGTCTATCTGGTACAGAGGGTAGATTATCAATGTGTTGACCTGCAAGCGAAAATCTGGGTGCTTAGTCGTTACGAGATGACTACTACAAGATGACAGTAGCAGCTGGGACCAACAGCTTAACGTGTCCGCCGAAGCACGAAGGGTTCAAAATGGAAAAACCGCTGGTGGACGCACAACCAGTAGCTATCACCCCCATATAAATTTCCATCAAATCCAGTACTATAAAGGCCGTAATGACAGCTGTCGCCTAGTCAGGAGGAAAGTATCTAGCTTGGTAGACTAGATTCTAGCAAGATTTCTGATCTGCCAAACAGGATCGTGCGTGCGAAGTCACATCATCACTTTCTTACCGAATAGAATTTATAGCATCTTGTGAGATTTCTGACTTAACAAATGCGCCTAATTATTTAATTCTTGAAAAATTTCCCTTATATAATACGCATCCATATATTAAACGCATGTTGCCATCTTTTTCTTCGCGAATTCACTTTTGCATTAGCGTTTGACAACGGAAAATTGAGGAAAAAGTGAATAAATATACTGTATATTGTATGCACTGTATAATCTGCTGTAATATGTGAGGGTAAGCCCAATAAAAACCACAAAACTTTTTTATAATTTTAATTATTGAGCAAACGTGAATAACAATTGTATTATTTTTCTACATAATCTCCGTTACGTTCAATACATGTTTTCCAGCGTTTACAAAGTGCATAGATTCCTCTTGAAAAAAATTCTTTTGGTTGTCTGTGCAGCCACTCATGCACCAACTGCTGTAGCTCTTCATCTGAATGGAATTTCTTTCCACCCATTGCTTCTTTGTGTGGCCCAAGCAATTTCATCAATCGTTACTCGGTGAGTTTCCAACACTAAGGCTTCTCTGGTGTCACAACTCTTTGTGCCTGACCCGAGCAAGGGGTGTCTGATACTGCTGTCACAACTCGTACACCATTTTTGAATTTCACACTCCATTCATAAACTTGCTGCTATGACAAACATGCATCACCATACTGAAGCTTCATTCTTCTATGAATTTCAGTAAGTTTCACAACTTCGCTAGTCAAAACTCGGAAAACTGAACACTGTTCTTCTTTGGTGCATATTTGAAGTGGGGCGGCCATCTTTAAACGGTGATGTTGTTTGCTTGTTTCTACTTTCCTGACACCTACCGGATATTTCTACAACTCATTTTTAATGTATCTGCGGAATTACAACACTGGGGTGAAATTTGGAATTTTAATTAAAATTTTGTGGTTTTCATTTGATTCACCCTCATAGTATAATAAATAGTATACAAGATCGTTTGACTGACTCCCCTGCCCCACATCATCTTTTCATTGTTTATTATCAGACTATTATACGCAATATTTTATAATACGCATTAATGATTTTTTAACTTTTATTTTGCATAATACATATATTATATATTGAAAATTACGATACATGTAGTTGTATGGACAAATTTTGAATTAATAGGATTCAAATGCCATTTTTCAAAAATTACCAACCAAGAAATAAAACTTAAAATTTTCATTCAAATTTAAATAAAACTAATTTTAAAATAAATTTAATCTCTGCAGACACTAATCAGGCTATGTTTATTTTGAAAATTTCCTTCCCTTTAAGAGTTAATGTTTAGATTAGCTAAGTTTAATAAAGGTACAGTAGCAGGCTGGGACTGTTTTTATACCGAGGTCTGATCCGAGCTTCCCCCATACCACCCCTTCCGCATTTTTATTTCAGTGCAAAACGTGACCAAAAAATTGGCTCTATTTAGTCCTGGCTTAACAGGATTCTCCTGATAGCTTATGTGGCCAGTTTAGACTGCATGTGAACATGTTTAATTTATAAAAGAGACAATGAATATTGCTTTTTGTGAAGAAAAAGATTCACCAGGAAAGAAATATACGAGGATCAGTTATAAATTCATGGCAACTATTTTTTCAGCAGAATCCCAGACTGCAATCCACATTTTATTGACATGCAACAATGACATTAAGATGTATGATGGTGTAAATGTTCAATGACTGAAGAGGGAGGGATGCATGAAAGTCAGTTAGCTTTCAACCGTTGTCAAATATGGACGTAAGTCAGCTAGAACAAAGTGCATATGTAAAAATAGTAGTGTTTTGTGGTCAAAATGTGACGGAACGTCACGCACAACTCTTAGAAGCTGTTGGAGATCGTGCTCCCCCATACAGAACTGTTGCAAGGTGGGTAGCAGCTTTCCAATGTGGACAAGCAGCAAGTACTGACATACCTTGTACAGGACTTCCTACGACTCATACTGATGTTGCATGTGCTTTGATCATAGAAAGACTCTCCAAGATTGATTGCCTTAGAGATTATTTTGAAGGTTCTTAATGTGCTAATGTGCATGCAGACTATTGTGCTCAAAATTATTATGGGAGATAATTTTTTTTTTTTATTTTTACTCTTCTTCCTTGTCTATAATACTTCCTTAGTACCTATGTAAAGGACATTATTTATAAAGTACATTGTGTCATCCAAATGAAGTGAATGACCTTAATCGTCAATAAAAAGACCCAGTCAGGTGTGTCTTCATATAATGAACAGATACATGGACTATTCACAGTAAATGTATTGATTGCTGAAAATAGTGGACAAGAGTGCATCACAGTGTTGGATAACAAGCACTTCAGTGTTCTGATGTGAACACAAAGGTTATGTTTACACAAATCACAGATAACGTTGCTGCTGATGACGGGTGCAATGTATCACAACAAATATTGTGATCAACTTTACATCATAAGGATTATGCAGCTTCAGGTGAATTAGAGTGTCACTATTAATCTTTCTTATATCAACAGTGCTTACAGTAGGCAAGCATGCATTTGGGGAGATATTGAATGAATGGAAGAAAGTCACCTGACTGGATGAGTCCAATATTATGCTGCGTATTCTAGGCAGCAGAGCTTGTGTGAATCTCTTACTGGTAAAGAGATATGTCAGGCTGTACTATGAGAGAAAAAAAAAGCTGTGGGCAATGTTCTGCTGAAAATGCTGGATTCACTATGTGGACTCTAATACTTTGATGGATACCATTTGTCTGAACATTATTGTAGATCTGATGGGATAGCATTTTTCAGCATACAGGATTGTTTGTCTAAGATTGATTTGAGGAACACAAGGGAAACTATTCCCTGGCCTCCACATATTCCAGATCTTAGTCCAGTCAACCATTTTGATATGCATTGGAAAAATAGATTCAACTCATACTGGTACCATTTTACAAGTTATGGAGTTACAAAATCTACTACTAATGTTAAAATGTTAGATTTGCAGGACATCTTCAGAAACTTATAGATTTCACAGGGGATCATCAATGTACTGTTCAGGCACTTCAGTATGTCTAATTTTCACTCTTAGGTTATCACAGGCATTTTAAGGCAAATATGGCAATGTGCCAAGTTTCAGAATTAAGATCACCACATACCCTCTGATGATTACAGATCCTAGTATTTTGTGTTTGCTTGCATTGAATCAATCGAAAGCATGTTATTAAATCAATCAAAAGCATGTTTATGAAGGTTGAACAGTGAAGCTGGAAAAAATTTCAGGCCATGCATGGATGCGATAGAAACCATCCCAGATCTCCATGTCAAAATATGAAAAAGCTATGCCAGGAACACATTAAAGTTAAGGTAATGCTTATTGAGACCTAATGACATGGCTAGTGTTATCTTTGATTATGCTGTATCTCAAAGACAAGCTGAATGCTGAGCATTGCCTTTGTCTTTTCACTGCAGTCATTTGCACAACCCAGTGATCTTTCCTTGTCTCTATGAAGGACCAAAGATCTTTATGTTCTTCTTTAAACATTGTTTTCTTGATTCTATTTTCCCACCATTCTTTTTACAATTATTGCAATGCAGTGATGCCTCATACTTTGAATGTATCCATTTCTCGAGGTCTTTCGAACTTCGAACTCTTCAGAATCCAAATCGATTTTCCCTATTAGAAGTAATGGAAAGTGAATTACGTAATAATCGACACCCATTTCAATAGACTTAAATAAGTAATATCATGATTAAGGTAAACAAACACATTTTAATTCTATTGGGGATGATATAACCAGCTAACTGCTTCCCCTTTATCCACACTAGTTTTTTCCATTCCCTCAATAACATGCAATCACTGAAGGTGAACATTATCACACCTTTACTGTTTTGCTTTTATGACATTTTTGTTCTTAAAAATTGTTCACATGAATATTGACATGCTTCTCATGAAGCAAGATATGTAGTCATATATGTGCATTAAAAATATCTAATGAATAGTCTTTGAGATATTTGCGTTATCTTGGTTCAAGGAAACTGTGAGAAGTAATTGAAAAAGAAACCACAAATTCCATAAACTTATTTTAATGCTATGTATATGCATTTCGACAACTAAGTCGTCTTCTTCAGCATGTTAGAAACAAGTGTACTGAATATAATGACCAAGTTGTCTTCTTCAATATATTCATTTGCGTCACACAGAAGAAGATGAATTCCAAGGGAACCATCTGAACCTGTACCTCAGTTTCACATCAAATTGAAATATTTTCCTCATCTAAATCTGAATATTGATGCTTGCAAAATAAGAAATCATGAAATTTTCTTTTTTTCAAAATAAATCATGAAAAGAAAAAAAAAATTGACTGCACATAGCAATACACAGACTCCATTGTTATGCCATAAAGCAGTGCGCATATTAATTGCACTTGATGGAACTTCTCCCTCCACCACTCAACAATGTGCATGAATCCACTTCACCTGAAAGCAATGGGGGGGGGGTTCTAGAAATTAAGGTGTCGACTACTTAGGTCATTTTGCACCTTTTACGCAAGTTATATCTGTACGCAGCCCAGGACAAACACAAACATCCATGCCCATGGTGGGATTCGAACCCACGGCCAGGTGGACTCGAGAACTAGAAAGCCTACGCCCTAGCCCTCTCGGCCACCTGGCCGGCTGGAAGCAATGGAACTATTTTTGCTTGCTGTACAGTGAAAAAAAATAAAAACTGTACGATAATTAAGAACCACTTTCTTAATTTATTATTTTATTTTATTTTATTTTATTTTATTTTATTAATTAATTCAATAATCTTCATAAAATTTCCCGCACTGATGCAAGTGAAATGAGGGCAAGGCTGTCGAGTGATCTAACGGGGCCAGCAGCCAAGAATATGTTGCATTGGTGAAGGGGGTTAGGCATTATAATTTTGAATAAAATAAATATTCGTGGATGCTTACCTTATAAATTATTTCGAGACAAATAATTGTACAACAAAATTAAGGTTTTCTGCTTAATAACACTGCTATAACTGCAGTTCTTCGGCGACCGCCATTAACGATTTTGCTTCCGACTTGCCTCCATATGTTTTTTTTATCTCTTTTGCTGTTGCCATCACCACTGCACAACACCATCGCTTCCAAGGTATTCTTGCACACAAGCAAAGAATTCCCTGTACAAGCTCGGATAGCTGCCTCATTAGTCTTCGAAATGTGCATATATAGTATTAAAATAAGTTTGTAAAATTTGTAGTTTCTTTTTTCAATTTTACTCACCATTGCTGTAAATATATATTAAACCACGGAAACATTTTTTGGATTAGAAAATCTAAATTATGCCATTTTTGGATTGAATTTTCAGTGAAATCAGAACTTTTGAGGATTTGCCAAATGCATTTCCATTTAATTTTTTTTATTCTGTAGTGAAGCTATATGTCATTATTTCAGATAAAATTAAAAAAAAAAAATGTAATATGAAGGTCATTTCAAAAATTTTGTATAATGCACATTCTATACTGAGGGGATGATGCAATTGTCATGCCAAACATCCATGCCAATCTGTAAACCAGATTTCATATTGCATGGATGTTTGTTGGTTAATCTTTCTTCTTTCTTGCATATCTATCTTTAAAGGTAAACTCTATGGAAAAAGTTGACTCTTATTTTTTCTCTCCCTTTTTTCATTATCATTGACATTAATCAAGGATAATAAAATATTTATCAATCAAAGATTCTTGAGTTAAGTTAATATTTTATTAAGAAAAATGCCACCGAACATTGATAATTAGCTCTCTGGTCCTCTCTCCCAGTTCTTGAGAAAATCTCCAGAACATGTCAGTTCCTGCCACGAGAACTTGCTGGAAATCTCATCTAACGAGATAACATATTGCAAGATTTTGCTAAGCTATTTTTTGTGCAAAATGCCTTCAAATTTTTCTTAGTTGGTTGTGTTAATACACAAACTAATTGACCGTGCCGAAAAGTAAACATTGTCATAATGTGATTTGACCTGCACAACTTCCTGAAAGCACTTAGGTCACATGCAATAGCATGGAGAAAGAGTAGATTTGCTAGCCTGATGTTGTTTATTTTGCAATTACCCTGAAGACCACAATGTCTAGCAGCTAGTTTAAAAACCTGTAGAGGAATTGCCAGTCTGATAGATGAAGATGTAGAAGCATTTCTGTTTAAAGATGATGTAAAAACCAAGACCTGCCATTACATTCCTTGTTTTGCCATGAACTGAAATGTTTCTAAATGTTTTGCTGAAATAGGTGCGCAAAACCACTGCTATTCAATTAAATTCCTATTGCAGCACATGAGTAATGTGAGCACCTAGGTCCAAGGTCCTAGGTCCGAGAGGACATGTGCTGCCACCTACTCCTAGCTTTCACTCGACACAATCAATAGAAAATTTAGCATTGCAATTCATGATTTCAATTTCAAAAGCCTTTTTGCAACTGTTTTACCTTGTGATGTCAGACAGAATCTATAATTTGACTTCTCTCTCTGTCACGGGAAAGAGAGAAATGAAAGGGGCTTTTTTTTGTTGTTATTTTATGAATTTTGAGTTCAAAGTAAAAATTTTTATATGTGATGTATGATTATTAATGCATTCATCTTTCATTTTAAATAAAGTTGTATGCTACCATAGAATTTACCTTTAAAGGGAAGAAAATTAATCAGGTCAGATCTTAAATAGTTATCAGCAATCAGTTTGGATATGAATGAATGGGAAGTGTTTTCCCAGCCACCATACAACCAAACAAAACAACAAACAGAAAAGAAATGATAAGGATACAGCACAAATAAATAAATTCAACTGTACCATACAAGACAAACTGTTTCCCCTAAAATCACCTGTTTGGCTTATTCATGGATCACAGTTGAAATAAAACATGAGGTAGTAGTGTCGATTATTATTTTATTATTATACTAAACATATAGCAAAAATTGAAGGGGTGATACTTTGGGTTATTTTAAGAATCGTTTGTCCTTTGATGTTTTTCAGAATTGTACTTTGTTTCGAAGATACAAGGCGATAAACGTTTTTTCGACAAAAACAATATTGATATCTTTTAACAACATTCTGATTACTAAAAACAGCTGTTTTCTTACAGAACACTCACTACCTATCTTTCTAGAGGATATACCACTGGCAATGTAGTTTATATGCACAATTGTGCATCAATGCATTTTTGTGTAGTTGTGTGTGAGTTTTTAAATGCAACACATCAAAACCACTGGATTGGACCTCACCTATAGAGTGCTCCATCCCTGGACTTAATACCTTGGATTTTTTCTATGGGGGGGGGGGGGCATCTGAAGTCGTTAGTTTACACTACTCCAGTGGAAAATGTAGAAGATTTGAGAAATCAGATAACTATCGTGTAGAAGCATTAGAAAATGTAGAAGATTTGAGAAATCAGATAGGTGTAATGCAATACAAAACAACCCTGGTGTTTTTGAAAGAGTTCAGCAGTCAATGAGGAGAAGAGTGGATTCCTAGCTGAACTCTGTTGAACTCTTTCAAAAAATAAAATTTTCAGCATTATTGTAGATTAACAAGCTTTACATGAATTTTATTTGTGGGGGGGGGGGGGAGAAGAGGGGGGGTCCTCTTCTTCTGGCGGGCCGCCCCCAGAAACGTTAACTACCATATGTTGTTTCATCTTGCATCTAGCCTATCTGTCCTACATCCGTCATTAACTATGTTGTTTCTAACTGTTATTTGTATTAATATTAAAAATAGAAGGTTTTTAAAATTCATAAGGCAGAAAGGATAGCACAGTATTAGTAACTTTTTTTAAAAAATTAATTTTTTCGTTTAATAAAAGATTACCAGGGATGAATGAAATTAAATATTGAGATGCATTGGCGTGCGTGTTTTGAGACCCACATGATGTCATGCGCGAAACGGTGCATAATTTAGAATCAAATTGCACACACCATCCTTTCTTTCCACCATGGATACGGCCATGATTAGGTAAAAAAAGATTGTTTTTATCGAAAAGCCTTCATCTCCCTGTATCTCCGAAACAAAGCGGCATTCTGGAAATCATCAAAGGACAAAGGATTCTTAAAATAACTCAAAAAATCACTCCTTCAATCTTTGCTGCATGTTTACTAAACACCCTTATATGAGTACCGTATTTTCATGCCAATTACCTACAGAGTATACAGGTTTTTACATCCCGAAGTGATGTGTGGATTTAGGTGGGTGCGGGTTTTAATTTTTTTTTTTTTTTTTTTTTTTTTTTTTTACACTGACGACGGATTCTGAACTTTCCCGACCGCTCTGGCTGCTATGATAGAATATATTAAGCAAACTTGGCACCAGAGGCCTCATGGTCTTGCATTATTATATAAAAATCAATAAATATTAATGAGGCAGGTCTACATTTAAACAAAAATTTTATTTCATTTATGATTTCATTTAACATGAGATAATTATAATACAACAATAAATAACATCAATAAGCATGGAAGGACTTCTTTTTGAGAGGTCGCTTTCGTATTAGTTTTTGGCAATGGCTAATTCTAATAAAAAGTGAATTAATGTACTGTATAATGAACTATACATTGTAGATACTGTATAATTAAGTACTGTGATGTATACTATACACTAATTTCGTTTGAAGTTCATCAGGACAGAATGCAACTTCATTAGATCAAACCAGTTTTGAAGTTGCCATCATTTAGAGAAGTTACTTTCTTATTAGTTTTTGGTGACAGGAAATGAAATCTGTTATTTCAGTATGTTCTTGTGAGTTTAGGTTATGGGGAATACAAGGGTATGGGGCTTATAAATTATTATTTTTATCATTGTTTGGGGAAGCCAAACTCGGATCAAGTCCGGAAGCCAATCCCAGAGGCGGACCCAAAAGAGGGCCAAAGCCCAAGGGACTCAAATGCGAGGGAGGGAAAGTTATGTACTCGTGGGAGTATTGATGCTTGGGTGTAGGAATTTCCTTACTATGTGACAGGTGTTTAGAATTGTGGCTTTCTGTAAGGTTTTGTATAAGTTTGGGTTTAAATTTAGTGTTGACAGGCTTTTGTGTAGCGAATGTGGAATAACCCCAGCGACAGAAAGAACGATAGGAACAATGTGTACTCTGTTAACTCCCCAAAGGCGTTTTATTATTATTATTATTATTATTTTTTTTTTTTTACATAAAAAGGAAATTTTCATGAGTTATTCAGGGGATGCAGATTTTTTCTTGTTCGTGGGTTATTGACTCAAAAATACGGTACAAACTCTTAAGGATTTCCTCAACTCTTATCATATAACAACGGTATATCACTTATATTACATCCAATTAGCTGTTTTTGTTTACAAAATTCTCAATGGCAATCTAACTCTTACCACCCCCCTTATCTTGGTCCCTCTACACCAAATACTTACTTACCCAACCCGTAATCCCATTCCTTTCAGAACTGCCCTCATAAAAAACAACTACCAGCGCCGCTGTATCTCGTACATTGGAGTTAGATGGTGGGCTGTTCTTCCCGAAACCCTCCGCTCTTATTTACCTCTTACTACTTTTAAGAAAGAACTAAAAAAATATATCTTCTCCAACATAACTAATTTTTATCCTTTTTAATTCTAATCATTCTCTCTCTAGCTTTACTGTCTAACAAAATTCCATCTTTATCTGTATAAAAAACTGTATCTTTTCATGTATTTACTATACCCTTTCTTATTCAATCCCACTCGGGGACCTAACATGTCGGCCTCAAGCCATACAGGCCCCGATAGGGAAATTTTTTTCTGTATCCTTATAATTAAATAAATACAATAAATAAAATAAATAAAAAGGTCAAAACTCTGCAGATGACAGAGGACTGTAAGCTGAGTAGTTTCAGATAGGAAACTGTCGGAAGTGCAGATTTCAGGCACTACGAGATCTTGAGTCACTTTATCTGAAACATTTATGTGAGGATTAATTTTTAATATAATCTTATATTGTTTAAGAACATTTTTTTTTGATACACTTTTTTCATTTCCTTGTTAAAGTTTTCATTGCACTTAGATCATCAATTGATCACCAATAGAATATTTTAACAATTTCTATTTCTTGTATATCTGCCAAAACTGGATTGATTTATAAAAGCATGCCAAAACTTTAAAAATAAACTTTCAAAATTTGTTCGAATTCATCATCTATGGAGATTTTGTTTCATTCGATTTATTTTATTTAAAGAGTAACAAAGCTATTGTAATTAATAAAGAGTAACAATATATCCCTTCATATTGTAACATGAGGTACAGTAGTAATTAGAAGTGAATTAATAAAATAAACATTTAATAGTATATAGAAAAGCCATTGGAAAATTTGAAAAGCAATTCCATTTTATTGATCTGGAAGCATTATTAAATTGATAGTTGCAATCCAATATACAGGGTATTTATAATTAAACTAAAAGTACTCAGAGCAGTCTGTAGCTTGAGCTCACAACTAGAATATCAAACCAATGATGACATGGGAAGATGGATTCCACGAAAAAAAATAAAAAAAATTGTAGTTCCCAACGTCGCCAATGACAGAAAAGGTGGCAATGTGAAGTGTAAAAAAAGTTTCAAAGAACAGACATAAGATGAAATTGAAATGAAACATTAAGTTTTATTCAGCACATTCTCTTCCCTGGCGAGGACATCGACCACTATTAATGTGACTTCTTCTCATGGATCACACATCCTCTGCACGACATTCTCTATGGCCAGATGTAACATATCACAAGGAGTGTTTATCACAGTTAGCAATATGTTGTCCTATTAGGTAATCAAGTTAGAGGATTCAACGTTGAACGGAACTGGCCCTCAGAATGTCTTTTGGTGCTTTCCCCATGTCTTTTTAATCCAAATTATCAACGTTGTTGTCACTTATGTAGTCAAAAATTTGCATTATGGATCTTTACCTGCATTTTATGCAAATTCTCAGCTATGTAGATTACAACAGTGCCACCTTTTCCCCTAACAAGTGGATTTTGTACATATTTTATGTTTGACATGTTTTAAGTTAACCCTGTTACTTGTTGGTTTTAAGATAATGTTGACACAGATGAGACAAATTCAGGAATTTTATAGTTGAGGAGCTGAGAATTAAGGAATTTCTTAAAATTAATCTTATCCGAGTGGAAATTAATAGTTTTAAAGGAACTTTCATCTCCTTCAGTAGGTTCATTCATCACAAATGCTCATGCACACACAATAATATTATTATTATTTGAGCCAGGCCAGTAGTAGCCAAGCAAATTCTTTGGCCTCCTATGGTTTAATGGGTTGTGTACCTATCAGCCACACTTTTGGTACAAGTCTGAATGCCTGAATTACACTAGGTGGTTTTGCCAAAATTGATAATGAATTTTTGCTTTCTGCGAGCACCAACCTCTCCAACAAACAAACAGAATGGAAAACCAATCAGAATACCATGGCGTCGGCCTGCTGTATCTGACTCTTTCTCACTGCCATTGGTATTGAACCTGGACTGTCTCTACTTCTTGTCACTCTCTCCACTTTCCTTGGCAAACACACTGAACCCCCCCCCCCTCCCCCAAATTGACCACCGTGCCAACTAAATCTGTTACATGGGGGACCCCTCCCCCACAAGCAGTATTGGGTCATCCCCCCCTCAGCTCCCCCCCCAAAAAAATTCTGGGAACTGCCCTGTAGGGATGCATGAAAATTGTGGTGTACGATACCCAGTTAATGACATCAAAAATCTGGAAGAGCATATCAATAATGCCATATAGCTGTTTGACGAGATGCATGTATCTTCGAGTGGCTTTGCCAATCCATGGTTGAGGTGTTGCCACTCATGCAATACTGCTCATGCAGACACTTTGAGCATCTTCCGTGATGTGGCCAATGTACATCCTATAACGCCATTGCATGTAACTCAATAACAGTGTTTTGTAGGACATATGTTTATATGGACATTCTTTCTTGTTTTGATCCCAGGATTCACCCCCTGCCTTTTTTTTTTTATTGAATGATATGCTGAACACACTCGTATATATTTCCGCGAAAAATTATGTTAAAAATTATATTGTAAGTTTTTATACTGCCAATAAAATTTTTATGAATTGTAGTGAATTTTCAAATGCTAATTGAGTTTAGTGTTTGAAATAATTAATTATATTTATTAATATTCTGCTTTAAATAATATCCCGAGGTTTTTTGAGTCATCTATATTGGATATCCTGTGGGGTGTATAAGGGTGCGGGGTTTCCAAGAAATTTTTACATAAAATTGGAATTTTGCGGGAAATACAGGGGTATGGGTTATCCTAGGGTACGGGAATTTCGCGAAAATATATTAGACACATCATGTATACGATAGTAAAATAATGAAAATCACTGATGATTAAATCAAAGCACGTGATCTCATTAAAAATTATATTGCTTCATTTAGTCTCTTGCTCTTTGTATATTTTATTTACAGCAGTAACAATCCATTTACATCTACTTTTTCACCACTGCTTTTATCCAAAGTGAAAAAAAAAACAAAGAAAGAAAGAAACAAACAAACAAACAAATAAATAAATAACTGTGTAATGTAACAGAAAATTACTAGTACTAACAAGTTCCAGAATGCAGACAAAGGATGACGTTCTTGTCAAACCATCATGCTCGAGGGAACTGGCTCATGAAATAAGTGATGTAAAACTTAGTGTCATGTGTTCTGCAATGTCATTGTCAAGGGACAAGTTCTAAAAGTATGTTTAAATTTTAAATGGCGCACCGGGGGAAGACACACATCGCCTTGAAAATTTCTCAATGCCGACTGATTGCATCAAGAAATTTTCAAGGTGACGTGTGTTTTCCCTAATGCATTGTTTATGAAAAAGCATGAAAAAGCTTTCTGCACAGAAAAAGGAAAAGCATCAGTTTCTCCCAGTTCCTGGTGTGAAGGTTTGACTAGAGTATATCTCCAGAATTCAAGTAAATCAATATGCATATAGGTTTTATAAGGTGATCTATAGTCTGATATTTCACTTGTATTCATTCATTTAAATCTTCAGCTTTTGACCAAATTAGAGAGTCACTTATTGAAATGTGATTGCATATACAGGGTGTTTCAAATAGTGTAACAATAGCTGGAGAAATAGACATCAGATCGAAAAAACAAAAAAAAACATGTTTAATATTTTTCAAAAAACTATCCAATGATACCAAACTTGACCCTCCCACCCCCTAAATCTTAAATAGGAACCCCTATTTATAAGATTATTTTCAGATTCTTAAAGACCATCAAAAAGTAGGATGAGAACGTCATTAAGACCCATCCTCTATCTCTTTGTCTTCATCGATAAAATTGGGTTCAAAACTTTAAAAGTTCCACACTCTCAGTGCCTCTGTCTCCTAAACTGTTGGATCAATTGAAAAAACACCAAGAATAAAACATTTCTCAAATGTTGTGTAGAATCTGAAAAAAAAAAGAATAACATTTTAAAAATAGGGGTTCCTCTTCAAGATTTCAAAGTTACCCCCTCACCCACCCTCAGGGGATGGGGGTGGGGGATCGAGTTTTGTATCATTGGATAGCTTTTTGAAAAATATTAAACACTGGTTTTTTTTTTTTTAAATATATATCAATCTTATGTGTATTTCTCCAGATATTCCAAATACTGATCAGAGTTCACAAGAAGTATTTAAAATGTTTTAAAAAATGATTTGAAATGTGCGTCTGTAATTCTTGCTGAGCATCCCTCTATTTTTGTAGTGAATTAAGTGACATAGAGACAATTAGTTAATGGTATTTTATTTATAATTATTTAACATTTTATTTATTGCATTTCTTTTTTAGGATGATATGGTATGCCTCCAGTGCATTGCCACTGGAGAGCGAGTCTGTCTTGCAGCAGAAGGTTTTGGAAACAGGCATTGTTTTTTGGAAAACATAGCTGATAAGGTAAATGGGATTACTTTAACTCCTTTATCTATTCCTGCTTTTACTTTACATGGCAATTCGAAATCTGTAATCAATTTCAAACTGCTATATTTAATGTTAAAATTAACATACAGAGATGTGGTAAAGTCAAAGTATTTGTCATATGAAAATTGAAAGGAAAAAAATTTCATGAGCTGAATTCAAATCATGGATTATGAGTATCTTGTTCATTGCCTCTACCATCTGAGCCATGGCAGACACTGGTACAGCTAAACTGTCTTCAAGGGTGTATTTCAATAGATTGACAGACCTCACAAGAGCTAATTCATGTAACTGACCAGTGACCTCTAGTGAGGATTGTGACAAATATCCTATCGAAACGCTATGTGTCAGGAAAATTGGTGGAGGAAACAACCAAATTTTTATTAATGCTAGCAACTAATATGCCTTTGAAAATTATCTGCAGTCTTTTAACTGTATGTGCCAGTCGAAATTTTCAGGTTACAGAAACATGTATCTCTTCATGAAAACTTATGAAGAGATACATGTTTTTCAGAGGTGTTAAAAGGATGAAAATAGAAAACTATGTCGATAAAATAGTTCAATAACGTGAGACCACCTCATAAAATCTACTGAAACCGTTCAGTGAGGTAAAACCCTACTATCATGAGTTCCATGAAACTATTGAAATGCCTCCAAGTGTTCTCAAGACTACTCAGCAGTCAAAGTGAAAGCCCAATGATAGGACTAGTACTTGGTCGGGAATTCCTCCTTTCTGAACCATCTGAAAACTAATGATGATGTTTGGAAGTTGAAGTTAAACTTTAATTCAACTTTAGATAAATTAAATTAATATGAAAAATGAAAGCAAAAATTCCAGGACCTAGATTCGAACCAGGAACTTGAAGTAGCTAGCTTGTCACCGCTACCAACTGGGCTAAGTGTACATTGATAGATCTAAGCTGCCTCCAAGGAGCCTAAAGACTGTTAAACAGTCAGAGTGTAAAACTAATGACTAATGATAGAATATGTTTAACATATATGAAATTTTTATTTTTAGCATTGAAAAAAAATAAATAAAAAAATTAAAAAAATGCATTAAATAAAAAATTGCAGTACTTGTTTGTTCAGTAGAATGAAATTATGAAAAAGATTTAGATTCTTATACAAAGATAAAAGTATACAGATTCTTATACAAAGATATTTGGTTGCAAGACGTGCAGCATAATTAGAAAAAATAAAATAAAATGAAAAAAAAAATATTTTAAAGAAATAACAACATTATCATGTGTGGATCAGTAATTACATTAGTAATAAAATTTATTAAGAAAAGGCTTTGGCCACTATAAAATACTAAACAGGATGAGTCAAAAGCCTCCATACAAATGGGGATTACATTATCCTACAGTTAAAGGATATGTTCCACAAGTTTCCCTTCCATGCCCAAACAAAGTGACAGACGCTCCAACCAATTCTGTTGAACACATAACAATATTTCTCCCATTATTTGTTTGCAAGTTAATGTGATTCTCCTTTTAAGATTCTCCATTGTTGATTGTTTGTCCCCATGGCAGAAATTCAAAATGCACCACACACGTGAAGGTCCACCACATGGAGATGAGAAGTTTGTCTGGATGCAACTCAGGTTTTGGATTCTGTTTCAGTGTTTCCCCTTTATTCAGCCACTGAGCTTTTCATTTTTTGTTGTCCTAGAGCACTCATTTTTTGTCAACTGTGTCAATGCGATGCAGAAACTCTGTTAGGGCATCGCAGTTGCTGCTATTCAATGATGGCATGTGGAAGCCAAGTGTCCAGCTTTTTCGACTTGTGATACAGTAATGCGTCAGGTTACAGTTGCCGGTGATACAGTTAGCTTGCTGACAACTCACGTACAGTGGAAGTCTGTTTTTGTTCCACTTTCTGCCATAACTGTTCGGTGTTGCACTTTATCAGACACCCGTCTACTGTTTGGTATCACACTTTATCGGATGCCCTTTTACTGGCTTATGATTAATGTCCATGTCACCAGCGCCAAATTTCACAAACAATTACTGACAGTTCTGTCACTCATCGTGCACGCACCCCATGCTCCGTTAGTATTAGCAACAGCTTCCCGCACATTCCGTCCAAGTTTGTATTCATGCAAAATCACTAGCCTGACATTGCGCTGCTCCATGACATTAATGCCTGCCCTGCTATATATGCAACTGCTGGAGAAACTTCTGGACCAATCCTACATTGTAGGGGGTTGTCGTAGTTCCTGCTGTAATGTGATGATGTATGTAGAAGAAATGCACGAAGAACCAGAACCCTGGAATAAAAATAATAAATAATAAAAATTGAACACTGGTTGATGGAGCCTGAAAAAACTGCCTTTCGGATAGAAGCTATCCTTTGTCAAAGTAAAAAGGATAATAGGGAATTATCCTTGCTCGCAAGCCAGGACTTCTTTCTTTACTAATTTTTTATATTTAATTACTGTATTTATTCTACTGTATAAATGCGATTCCACTTTCAGAGCCCAAATAACTAGTAAAAATTTTATCCTCTTGTACAATGCAGTCCCCGTTTTTGACTTTTTGCAAGAAATAAAATATGCAACAACATAAAAAAAGGAAAAAAAAAAAAAAAAAAAACTCTTTATTTTTTACAATTTTAAATATGTACACTTTTATTATTTATGTCATGCCTTTTAAATGGGTGTGAAACATGATCGGAAAAAATGCAGTAGGACAAAATGCAACTACGTGTTTTGAAATGTTCATTTAATAACGGCTTTTGGTCTCATGGTCTTGTATTGTTAAAAAAAATCAATAAACAGTAATGAGACAGATCTACATTTAAACAAGTTTCATTTACAATTTTATTTAACATGAGATAATTTAATACAACACTAAATAATATAAATAGGCATGAACTGAAGTTTATCAGGACTTTGTCAGATTGAGCCAGTTTTGAAGTTGCCATCTTTATGAGAAGTTATTTTCGTATTAGCTTTTGGCAATGGGAAAATCAAATAAAAAGTGAATTAATGTACTGTATAATGAACGGTACGTTTTATATACTGTATAATGAACGGTACGTTTTATATACTGTATAATGAACGGTACGTTTTATATACTGTATAATTAAAGTATTGTGGTGTATATTATATGCTAATTTCATTTGAGAGTTATCAGGATAGAATGCAATTTGTCAGATTGAGGCAGTTTTGAAGTTGCCATCATTTTGAGAAGTTATTTTCGTATTAGCTTTTGGCGACGGGAAATTCAAATAAAAAGAGAATTAATGTACTGTATAATGAACTGCAAATTGTATATACTGTATAATTAATGTAATGTATATTATAATCTAGTTTCGTTTGAAGTTTGTTTGCCCCCCCCCCCCCCCTCCCCACCAGCAATCACCAGTCATTGCAGAGCTAATATTGTACTTTTGTATACAGGGTAACAATAAATTATGGCAACTCATTGTGTACAAATTTTTTAATCCAAAAAGCGAAAAGTAAAGCAATTGACAACTAATAAATAGAACATGGTCCCTTGGTAATAATATGTTCATTCGGTTTCGAAGTGAGCTCCTTTGGCAGCGATACAAAGCCCCAAACGTGTCTTGAAATTTTCAGCAATGGGCTGCAAGTCGTCAGGTGACAATCGGTCCCATTCTTGGTGCAGGGATTTCTTCAGTGACTCCAAACTATTGTGGCATTTAGCATAGGCCCTGGCTTCCAAGATCGACTATATGCTGTAATCCACCGGATTGAGATCCGGCGGCCACTGCTGAGACATGATGAAATCTGGAAAATGGCTTTTGCACCACTCCTGTGTCATTTTAGCTCTTTGAGCTGGCGCAGTCTTATTGAAAGGTCCAATCCATATTGCTGAAATGCTGCCAAGCCCAAGGAAGTACCACAGCCTCGAGAATGTCACGACGGTAAACTTGTTGGTTGATTTTGACTCCTTGCTCCACGAAAACGAGGGGTGTCTTGCCACTGGCACAAATTCCGCCCCAGACCATCACGGATTTTGGCGACGTTTGATGACTGCAGAGGTGCCAAGTGCCTCTGCTGATCACACTCTGTCGATTTGGTGATTGTGTGCCTGCTCCACAGCGAAGAGCTTCTCGTCTGTGAAAAGGATGGGCTTCAATTTTTCACCTGTGGCCCAACGCTTGAGTTGGCGGCATCTGTGGAGCTGTACGTGCTTGTTTTCGTTTGTGAGGAGCTGGACTTTTTGAAGCTTGTAGGGCTTGAGTTTGAGTTCCTCTGTTGCCATTTTCTGCACCAATTCGCGGTTGATTCCAGTCTCACAAGCGATTTGTCTCGATGAGACCCTCGGATTTCACTGAACTTACTTTTTGATGATTTTGCGGTTCCTGGACGTGTTGGTGGTACCCTTTCTTCCTCTTCCTGGACGGTCGACTTCATGGCCAAGCTCTTTGAACTGTTTGACTGCTTCGGAGATGACGTCTCTGCCAACATTGAGCAAACGAACAATTGACGCTTTCCTTGACGAAACAGTTCCAAAATTGCACTGCGTTTGCTTGACATTTCAAAATGCCCATCAATTAACTCATAATAAGTTGAAACACAGACGACTTGCCCAAGAACGTGTAGTGATTGAAATGAATTAAAAGTTATTTGGTGGCACTTTAATATATTCACGCCTGGACGTGTCCATTTCTATTGCTATAATTTATTGTCACCCTGTAATTTGGTCTCACAAATTTAGGTGCTTTTTTAGGCCAAAATTTTTTGCATTATAGTAGAATAAATACGTTATCAACATTTGGAGGTATGACATGATTAACTCCTTCTTGAACCCCATTATTTTACCTGTGATATTATTCGCCATTTATAGTAAGATAGTCAAGGCTTGCGAGGAAGGAGCGGTGTACCTTGACATATGTCACAGGACATGTTTGATAGTGGAATGCTTCCATATTCATGGTAGCTTAGTGGTTAGTGTTGAGTCGTTAACATGAAGGTCCCTGGTTCGAGTCCAGGTCGTGGAATTTTCTTTACTATTTTTCTTTATTTAATTATTTAGAAAAACCTACCCCGCCAAAAAATTAATATTTTTATTTAATTAAAATAAGAATTTATAAAAATTATTATTCTTTCTGTTCTAATGTGCTTTTTTTTTTTTTTCCTGATAATGTGAATTTTTTTTTTTAAAAAAGGACATTAAATTTTGTAGATTACAAATTTTGGAGATCAAATTCAGATTATAAAATGCATGAATAATTGTCAATTACAAATATCTCAGATTATCATCAGAGAATATGATTAGAAATCAGGACTTGTTAATGGAAAAGATTGTTGGAAGGTGAAGTGAACAAATCTCACTGAATCACTTCTGGTTATATAAATTTCAAATATTTTGATTATATAAGAACCTACAGCATTTAAGACCAGACGATTGCAACATTGTCCTTAAATAAATAAATTCAGATTATGTGAACGAGTTTGGTTTTAAATTTACTTCTTAAATTCTTAATTCATCATGTTGTAAAATCAGTTTTGAAACTTTTCCTTTTACCTATTTCAAAAAAAAAGTTGCCAAAATTTTGTCTCTTTCCTTTTGGATAAAAAATTCATTGTAAAAAAAAAAAAACTTTCTGGATGTCATAATGTCATACTGAATGAAATTGAAATTTTTTGGATAAAGCATTGATGTCAGTGGCTATGAAAGACAATATAAAGACAACATAGACATCAGTGTGTTCCTAAACTTAACAACATATTTGAAAGCCAGCCAAAAGAAAAAATTAGATTAAAAAAACTCCTCACACTCTAAATATATTTGTTTACTCAGACAAAGCAGAGAAGAACTGAGTTGTTAGCAGATTTCTACACTTGGTTGCAATGTCCTCAATTGCTACATATTGTAAATTACCATTAATTCATAAATCGAGAGCTAATGCTAATATCTGCATAGCTAAAAATTGAGGACAGAATTTTTTTTATGATATTAATTGAATTGGTAAAATTATTCTGAATTATTCTCTAATTAATTGGAATACAGTGCTCCTCCCCCCAACTTGGGATTTTCCAAGCCAGAATTTCCCTGCAGTGGCTATTTTTCTCTGAAAGCCAAGATGGTAGACAAGGATTTCAGTCATTGATTTTTTTCCTTAGCAAAATTCTAAAATAGTAATGATTCTTTAAATTTCCCAAAATCAGAAAATCTGAAATTATTCAATTCCATAAACATATTTTACATCAGTTGAAAATGTACTGCAGTGCATCTCTTTTATTTTGACGTGTGACCTTGACTGGGTGATAAACGTCATAGTTCAAATTCAGCCAATCATGTAAGGTGCTAGCTTCAAACTGTTAGTGTTTGAAAAGTAAAAAAGAATCACGTAAAGCGCTAGCCTCATAGTTTGAAAAGTAAAAATTTTGATTTCAATAAATTTATATTTCCAGAATTAAGTACGAGGTGTCCCATAAGTTTCCGTACATGGAAAAAAATAAACATTTTATTTTTTATACAGGAAAACCTCAATTGTACAGATTTGATAGGACCAAACAAGGTCCAAACCATCCAGACACATCACGAAAATACACCCTTATAAGGCATTTAGTCATATATTTTGTCTTGGTGTTTTCTAGCGATTAAAAAACTCATTTATACAGTACATCATCGCGATTTATGTAATTAAAACAGGTCAATAGATTCTTTTGTTGACAACTGACCTTGCGGGATCACACAGCCCTTATGCTCAACTCCCATTTGTATATGACTACATTTACTACTTTTAACTTTAAAACAAGCAAAATTTTTTATTTATGTTTCTCCTAGAATGTCGGTACCTTCTGGATGTTCCCCTAAGATGTCTGTACCATACAATCGAGGTTCTACTGTATTTCAGATTTTTATCTTTGGTGGCATTTCAAGGCCATGGCTCCGCCCGCCCGCACCATCTGTTTAGGGGAATTACAAAGCAAAAGCAAATAATTTTAAATGAAAACCCTAGAAAGTGGGGAAGGGGGAGGGGGGTCGTAGAGGGCTGATTTTTGGCGATAGAGCAGGTCCTTTATTGATAAGCCTGCCCTGAAAATTTCAAGTCGCTAGCTTAAACCGTCTAGGAGGAGATAGAATTACAGATAAATAAATAAATACACGCAAGAGTTTTAGTATATAGATGGTTTTCATAATAAAAAATGTATATTTTTCCTATGTATGGAAATTTATGGGACACCCTGGGACACAAAAGTTAAAACAGTGTACGGTGTGTATCAAAAATTCATTTATAAACTTTGAGGGCGATTTTCTCACACCAAAACAAGAAATATTGTCCATATAAACATATGTCCAAAAATCGTTAGATTTTGAGGTATTATTGAAAGATTTGCGTCCAACACAGTTTGAGGTAGAATCTATCAATGGAAGTGATAAACTGCAACAAAGGTGGGATGACTTGGCTCCCTCCGATCTGGTAATGCCATCTGATACACCCATGCAGCTGCTCGTCCATTACCATTTGCGTTTCCATCCATGAAAATCATATCAGTCTGCTCATGAAATGGCTATCCTACCTGAAATGGCTATCCGTTAAACAGAACACCTGCCAGTTAACTCACTACTACAGAAATGTAGCCAGCTCGGTGGCCGAGAGTGCTAGGATGCAGTTCTTGTCGCTTGCAGAACCGGAGAGTTGCAGGTTTAAATCCCGCTGAAGGCATGGATGTTTGTGTTTGTCCCTGGGTTGGCGCAATATTCCTTTAAGGAATCAGTGCCAAGGTTATCATTGGCATTCTACAATGATGATCTAACCAACTTAAAACATAATAATAAATAATAATAACCACAAATGTACACAAATGACAAATGTAAACGAATCTCCTTGGCAAAACAGCACCATCTGGTTGGTTACAAACTTCTGTTGGTGGACTGTAATCAAAGCTGCCCTAGCTTTTGTGGGGCGTGGGACAAAATGGAAATGTGGGCCCCTCCAAAAGTGGGGAAATTAAATTATTGAGCACAGAGCTTGGGGCAACTAACTCATTTGCCCAAGCCTAGAGGCAGTTCTGACTGCAATAAAAAAATTTTTACCCATAAATAAATCGTGAAACACTCTATTTAGAGTTAACAATGAAAAACCAATTGAAAACTGGTAAATTTGAAAATTATTTAATTTGATGGTAAAATATTTTTAAAGGTCCGAAAGTGATATACAGGGTGTATCTAAACCCCCGTCATAAACTTCTGGTGGTGATTCTTCACAGCAAGATGAAAACAAAAGTTCATATAAACAAGGTTCGGATAACGAACTGTTTATGAGATTTCCGCAGTTAAAATTGAAGTTTCAGCAGCCGGTTTTTCTACTCCGAACCATTTTTATATGAACTTTTGTTTTCATCTTGCTGTGAAGAATCACCACCAGAAGTTTATGACACCCTGTATATCACTTTCAGACCCTTCAAAATAATTTTCAAATCGCCACCAGAAGTATGTGACAGTAATTTAGATTCACCCTATATTAAAATTATTTATCAAGTCATGTGATACCTATTCAATATCGTGTAGGACCTCCTTTTTCCTGGCAGAGTGCAGCAAATCGATGTGGCATGGACTCTACCAGTCGGTAAAGTCCTCTTAAGAGATGTTCAGCTGTGCAATCTCGTTAGATGCCCAAACTTGCGTGCATATTGAAGATGCAGACTCTTGTGCACGAATGGATCGTTCAATGATATCCCAATATGTTCAATGGGGTTCGTGTCTGGCAATCTAGGTGGCCAATTCATTCGTTGGAATTGTTCAGAGTGCTCTTCAAACCAATCGCGAGTATTGCTAGCCAGGTGACATGGTGCTTTGTCCTTCAGAAATATCCCATTATTATTAGGGTACATGAAGGCCAGGAACGGCTGCAAATGGTCACCAAGCAGCTAGACATAACGATTCCCAGTTTATCAGAGGACCCAAACCACCATGATAGAGCCATCACCACCTTGTGCATTGCCTTCCTGATAACATGTATGCAACTGAATCTTGCCAATGAGATTGAAAAATTTTATTGACCAATCTTTTGTTGTACTTAGCAAAAATTCATTCAGTTGATCCTTAACTTAACATAGAGTTTAATTTATTAAGTAGTTAATTTAATTGTTTTATTTTTCATTAGGCCTATAGTATTTGTTTATATATCAAATTGATTCTTTATCTTTTTCTTTATTTGTTACTCAGCTGTTTCTTCTGTTAGCTGAAGTTGAATTTTTTCCAAGTGATGCATGAAGTACAGGGTGTTTCTAAATTATCTCCTGTATTACACGTATATATTACTCAAAAACTTTTGCAGATTTTAATGTGATTTTTTTTATTCACAAAGAAAAACTCAAAAAAACTTTCTTAGCATGCCTTAATAAATTTTAATGTGCCCCCCCATTTATGGCGTGAAGGACGTCAAAGCGAAACTCGATTTCCTCCATGTTCGGGCTAGCATTTCGGGGGTGATTTCAGCGATTGTTTCAATTATTCTGTTCTTGAGAGTTTCAATGTCATCAACGTTGGTGTTGTACACTGTCTTTCACATATCCCCCGAAGAAAAAATCCAGTGGGTTCACATCGGATGAGCGAGAGGGCCAAGGAATTGGCCCACCCCTTCCAATCCATCATCCTGGAAAGTTCATTTCAAGGCCCGAACATAGGAGGAAGTGCTCCATCTTGTTGGTAGCTATGTTGGGCTGCAGTTCTTCCACCTGTGGAATCAGGTAGTTCTCCAGCACATCTAGGTAGGTTGCAGCGGTAATAGTGTCTTCAGCGAAAAAGAAAGATCCGATTACTCGATCATGCATTAAACCACACCAAACATTAACCTTTGGGCTGTCGCGTATATGCTCCCTTAGAACGTAGGGGTTTTGTAAGCCCCAAATGCGGCAATTGTGTTGGTTATTGCTCCAGAAGTATGGAATGTTACCTCATCAGAAAACAAAATGTCCTCAAAGAAGGTGGGATCATTGTCGATTTTTTGGAGCATATCCTCAGCAAACTTCTTACACTTCAGTTGGTCATCTGGCTTCAGTTCATGCACATCTGGATTTTGTAGGGTGTAAGACGAAGGCGGTGCTTCACTATTTTATGTACGGATGTCACTGGCATATCCAGTTGACAAGTCGCTTGCCGAAGTGATTTATGGGGACTACGATCGAACGCCTCCCTGACCTTTTCTACTCTCTGTGGTGTTGCTGAAAGTCTACCAACACCCTTTTTGTGTAACAGGCTACCTGTGTTTAAAAAGTTTTCATGCCATAGCTTAACTGACTTATGATTTGGAGGATCTTTTTTAATCTTTGTTTTGAACATTCTCTGAACTATAATCATTGACTTAAATTCCACAAGCCAAAACACACATTGAGCTTTTTCTTGAATACTCGCCATTGTTTACTGCATCTCGCGAAAAATAGAACATCGCACCAACAATGGTACCACGTGCCAACCGCGTGTTTCATTATCAACTCACGCGAGGCTAAGAAACTTTTTAAGTTTTTCTTTGTGAATAAAAAAAAATCGCATTAAAATCTGTAATAGCTTTTGAGTAATAAACATGTATAATACAGGAGATAATTTAGAAACACCTTGTATTCTGTGTGTGAAAATTCAATTTTATTTTTTAAGCAGTGGATCACTTATTATTAACAGTGCCCGTCCATCCATCCATCCACCAGTCTATGTATCTGTTTGCCCATCCCCTTCATATTTTCCACATTTTTTGACATAGAAGGTTGAAACTCGGAATGTAGCTTACTGTATGCATGTCCTACTTCAACTATTTTAGTTTAGTTTTGATTATCTCACTAGGGTCGGAGTTATGGGGGTGGGAGTTAGAGGGGACCAAGTGATCTACGTGGTATTTGAACTTGGGGCTACCGTTACTTTCCTATACTGTGCTCGGGGGAGATTAATTTCTTGTTAACATTTCACATTAGTTTCTATTAATATGCCTTTATAATGAATTTTATTTATAATAAAACTGTCATAATTTATAAGTTTAATATTTTTGACTATTCATTTGCTTCTTATATTCATTGTGTGATTTTCAATCCCTCTTTTTCAGAACTATCCACCGGATTTGTCAACATGTGTATTTGTAATCGAACAAGCTTTATCAGTCAGAGCTTTGCAGGAAATGGTTACTGCTGCAGGAAGTGAATCGGTAATTGTGTTGACATTTTTTGGCAAAAATTTTCAGTAAAAAACGTTTCAAAATCTGTTAAGAAATTTCTTTTCGAAAATTGAGCTTATCATTTATATCTGTTTTCTTCCTTGCAATAATCAAATAGTAATAAATAACGCAAGCTTTATTTCATAATAGCTTATAATATGTTTATCTTGTATTAAGTTAAGGATATGAGGATCACTTTTCTAAAGAAAAAAATTACTGTGATACGTTTGTTACCAATGGAATATGAGTAAAGAAAGGAAAAGCCTCCATACCACAAAGAGATTCTGAAAAAAAAAGAAGCTTCTAAGTTTATTGTTCCTAAAACCAGTCTTCCAAGATTGTACACAGTATATTCAAAAAAATTCTGTGAATTTTTATTTTTTATTTTTTTTAAAACATACTGCTGCTGCCGTAACTAGGGAATCTATGGATTTATTTAAACAGAGTCTAATTGACAGCCTGTAGTTATTTTGTAGCGTTTCAAATAGTGTGTAATTAGAAGTGATGCTGTGAATTTCTCATTTTTATTTAAGCTGTAAAAAATTTATGATGGAACATAAAGCGGCCAACAGAGTTTTGTTTTAAACGCAGTAAAATGGCTATGGAAGCATTCCAAATGATACAAACCAAATGTGGAAATGATTGTCGAAGTCATAGCAATGCATTCACCTTTCAAGAGTGAGCGTTAGTCATTAGAAGATGATCCAAAAGAGGGACATCCCACCACAAGCATTACTGATGAGAAAGTTCAAGTTGTGCACTCTTTGCAAGCAGTAACTGCTGAAGGAGTATCAAAATGTTAGCCAAAGAAAACTGTGGGATCGGTTTCTGCTGCACAACAATATACTAGTGCATTCATCAATTCTTGTCCATCAGTTTTTGGTGAGAAAAAAAAAGTGGCATCATTGAACATCCTTCTTTCTTGTCTGACCTGGCTCCCACAAACTTCATGCTCTACCCAAAGCTTAAATCTGCATTAGATGAGAGTGTTTTGAAGATGTGGAATCGATCAATAGGAATGTGATGGCTGTTCTGAATGGGATTTCATCGGCGGATTTTCAAGGAATCTTTGAGAGCCTATAAAAACATTGTACGTAATATACATAGAAAATTCATTCAATAAAATTCATTTTTCTCTTATTTTAATATGTTTTGGTGTGTTCCCGAAGCTTTTTGAATGCACGTGAACATTAATTTCTCTTCTTACAAGTTATCCCTCTCTTTGTGATTCAAGAGGGATATTTTTTTTTCTTCCTTTCTTTACAAGTTTTTCCATTGCACAGACTTTCTTATTTTATTATTTAATAAAATATTATTTGTATCTGTTTTGTGCTTGTTAATTTTCTTTTATTGGCAATTTGGACTTGTTTTTCTAAACATTCAGTTCTTAGATATGGAATTGCCAAATGTATGGGGCTTAACAGTTTACGAATGATGGCTTGGAAGAGGCTTTAACAGAATGCCTGACAGGAAAAAGCTTTTAAATAAAGTATATTATGCAATGAATGATATAGTCATATGGGTTAATCATCAATATCCAGATATTTTTTTTGGTCCAGTGATATAGCCACAGTATTTTTCTTAACAATTAGGGTAATATTTCTTATAGTGCTTAGTTTTTTTAAAGGGTGCTGGACGACAGCCAATACATGTATATGTCAGAATAGAGTATTTGGAAGTTCTTTCAGAAAACACCTTAAGCTCGCATGAAATACAAATGCCTTGATGTGATATTTTTGGCATCTCTCCTTGGGTGGATATAAAACTTGTATTTGGCAATAAGATATGTCCTCTTCCATACCATTGTTGCAACATGGCTCTCATTTGTTGAGTTGATAAACTGTATGTCGCTGCACTAGGATTTATATTGTTAAATTTAAACACCAGATTAAATAAGGAGTGAATACTGCAGTTGACATCATCCCATTGAATTCTTTTTCTTTTAACATTTTGAAATGAAGAGTTCTCAGTGCTGTCTTTAATGAAATTGATGGAGGTCTTACAATACATAACATGAAAGAAAACAATTCCAATGTGTTTAGCTCTTTTATTCAGTTCTCCCTTCATAAGTCAGCATAGACAAATTCTGAACTTTGTAACACATGAACTGCTTTAACTATTGTGAAATTTTTGCATAGGAATAGGCATTACAGTATGGATCTGATTGAACACTGTGTTCGGGAGCTAGATTTCAGCGACCATGTTAAATCGAGTTGTGTTAGATTGCCCCCCCCCCCCATCAAATTTTGGGACCTCGAAAGCAGCAGAGTATATAAATAAGTAAAGTGTATCAAGATCAACAGCTCTTTATTTCTAAGGAAAACAATATAATAAATAAATAATAAGTTAAATAAAAATTATATTAAGCTAAAAGTTAATCAATAGGGAAAAAGTATTAGAGCTGTCTCTAGACTTGACTTTAAATGCAAGATATAAGCTGCATGTTCAAATAAAAGCTGTCTGCTATAGTTGCTGCAGAGTTTTCCATTCGTATTTCCTCAAATAGCTTATTAGCTGCAAGGATTTTTTTCTTCACTAAACCCAAGGAAATCAAATTCTTCAAACATTACAAATAATTCAAAAAACACGAAAGTGTTAAGACTTAACATCAAGATAAAATTTACGCAATTTGAAATAAGATATGATCAATCTGTTGCTTAACAGTGTCGTCTCTTTTTATTTTCATGCCATGTCCAAGCTTGCCTTTAAATGCAGGCTATTTCCTACTAAATTTTGCCTGTTGGAACTTTAATTATTTTTTACACTTTTATTTTACATCCACATGACAAAGAAAATGCAGCAATTTTTCGCAGTGGCTTGCAATTGTGGAAATCTAAACTGAACATAAACACTATAATTGAAAATCAATTTTGTTGTTTGCAATTATTCAATAAAGACCGGGTAGATAGGAGTGTATTTAATCTTCATTTGCGGCAATGTTTATGTTGAAAGTAAACGATCGCGACAGTTTTTTAGAAGTTTTTAGAAATAGCCATACGCTTCCGATTGGTCGTCGCCATTTTGCTTTCTAAACTTCGCTATTGCACTGGCTTCGATGAATTGGCGACGGAAATTCGAGGAAAAGAAACCGAATTTTCTGTGCTTCGAATGCACAACATGTATAAATATATCATAAATGTTCAAAAATCGTGAAAAGATCTCGTTCGCAAAACCGGAAGTAGAATTCAGGAGCTGTAGCGAACCGCGTTCGACCGGATCTGTATTGTATTTATTTGCATGAGAAACTATTATAAACCGTGAAAGTTGGAAAAAACTTGACAAAATCAATCTTAAGAAAATTTTTAAAGTAGTTAATAAAGTAACTGTAACCCTGAAAAAATTCCTATTTGTAGAGAATTTAATATTGTATATTTGAAAGTTTTTATTAAATTTGCGAGTGTGCAACATATTGAAAAAAATTAAAAAGAAATTTATACCTTTCATATACACTGCTCATCTACCTAAAGAATAATATACCAGTATACTCATTTCAACCTAAGCTGCGGCATAATGATTAAGGCCCTTGCCTACGGAACCAGATGTTGTGAGTTTGACTCTCCCTTGCGTTGCTTTTTTTTTTTTTTTTTTTTTTAAAATTAAAAAAATAATTTTTTTTTATTTTTGGTACTTAAAACATTTGAGAAAATCACTTTTCAGTTATTGTTCAATCTATCTCTCTCTCTTTATCTCACGCACTTTTACTCTCTAATTGCCGTAGTTCACCATTTACCATTCATTTACCATCCATTCACACCCACATTCAACAATGGACCTCAGAACTCTAGTAACAGGAGCTATGAATATTACGTTCCTAAGAAAGAAGAACTTAACCTAATTCACAATATTACGTTCCAAAGAAATAAGAACTGTGGAATATTACGTTCCAAAGAAAGAAGAACTAGGTTAAGGACACAATTCACAATATATCAGTTTTCAATGATTGTCAACAACATACAGTCAAATTCTAAACAAAAGGACCTCTACTAACTCAAATTCAAAAAGCATATAGGGGGGATTTGAAAAAAATGTACAAAAATAAAGTCCACTTGTTTACTCCTGATTGAACCAAACACAACTGTAATTACAATACATGAAAAGACATGTTAAATCTCTTAAGTTTTTTTACCTGTACATTACAAATGTTGGACGTGGGTGCTCTTTGTGATACAACGGATGTCATTACATTAGTTCAGCTCTGTCCAGATACATCCATCCCAGCATATTCTGGAACACAGAATAACTTGCAACCCTTCATCTTCTTTTAAATTGAAACAGCAGAATCCATATATCAGGATATGCTGGGATGTATCTGGGCCCAGAAGGTCGACCATCTTGATGTCTGGCATGTTGCCAAGGGCACCCACATGAAACATTTGTCATATACATGTAAGAGTAAGACACATAATGTGACTTTTCACGTATCATATTTTTGTGAATATACTCTGCAAGTTGTACACTTTTTTACATTCGTGGGAGGGGAGTGCAGGGAATACAAGTTAATACATGAGGGTTGAGGCATAAGTCATGACAACTATTTTTTTTTCTCAGAGCTAAAGGATGCCATACATTCATAGAATGTTTCCACAACACCAGATGGCTCTGTGATTTCCTGTTGTTGCACAAAGAGCAATGTTAAATCAGTTCTTATTCAATCGCCATGCAAGATGGATCTAACCTGAGTTGAACAATGCTCGTACATCAAATTAGCTGTTATCTGTTTTGATTTCCATCACTTATTCTGAACAACAAGCCTGTAATATTATGTCAACTACCTTAATAAACATGAGGAGCAAATGTTTGTGTATTGTTAAATGTCCGTACATTTCATCCATTCCTTGTCCGTTCATCTGTATATTTCACATTTTCTACTCGCACTCGAATTCTCACAAAAAAAACAAACTGCCATGACTTATTCCCCAACCCTCGTACTAATTCAGGTAAAGACTCCTTATAATGAACTCGAAAGGACCATGAATACAGTTCGTTATAAAGAGAATTCGTAATGAGGAGGTGAAATTCATTTAACATTGGGTCTACGTGTGGCCAATCAAATTTTAAAAATCATTCTACATAAAATTTCTTTATATAGAGGTTCGTTATAAGGAGTTTTTACCTATATCACATACATTGGATACCCCAAGGGGAGTATAATTGATGCAGGGTTTCCAAAATTGTTTACATGCAATTTGAATTTTCAGGGGTATACACAGGTAGGGATTATGCAAGGGTGCAGGGTAAATTCACGAAAATACAGTAATTATAGTTAGGCTCACTCAGGCATGAATAAATCGACTTTACTTGTGCTTGATTTTTTTTTTTTTTTTTTTAAATAACCATGTCCTTCCACAAGGAACTATACAAGATAAGCAGTCTATTAAAAAGCCAGGCCTTAACATAGCATTCAAAACCAAGAACTCAATAAAAACGTTACTAATCAACATAAACTACAAACTCAACATAACAATCCTTATTCAGAAATCCTGCATTTACCATACTTTCGCAAATACTCCACAGGTTATATACTATTTTTATATCTGTAGGAGAGGGGTATGGGAATACAAGAGAATATACTAATATCATGAAATTGATACCCTGCAGGAAATACAAGGGATGCAGAGTTTCGAATTTTTTTTTTTTTCTTTTACATAAAATTCGAATTTTCAAGGGTATACAGGTTGCGAGTCATATTTACAAAAATACGGTATGCCAACCATACCAGACAAACAAAACCAATTTGAAAAAATAACTTGTATCATAGAGATGTTTATGGTATCCACCTTATAATGGATATTTTAATGATATCCACCAATTATAGGACCACAGAATACTTAGAATACAGGGTGGGCCGTAAGTCGCGCACCAAAGAATTACGTGAAGTGTGATGTGAAACAATGTAAAATCAGCAAATGGCGAGCATTTTGAGCATTTGTGATTGTACCAGCAGTGTGTTTCTTAGTTCATTAGTTAAGCTTAGTTTTAATAAAATAACGTTTATTATTATCAGAATTGTTTTAAATGCTTTGGTGTGTGACTTACGGCCCACCCTGTATTTTGAAATTTATAAGGCAAATGATAAAAGAAAAAAAACAACACCTGCTACATATAACTGGGTAGACCAAGACTACATGACCATGTTGCATGAAAAGTTTATGGCTTTATTACATATAGGTACAACAATCATACTCTATTATTTACCTGAAACAATCATTTATTATAACGAGTCTTTTTAACAACAGATTCTGATGTTATAATGTAATACACTTAAAAATCACTAAAAATAACCTTGAAAATGACAGTTACAGTATATCTGAAATGGGCCTTTGTATTGGGTTGTTGCAAATGAAATTGCTCATTAAAGGTTATTAGTTTTTCTATTTGTGGGGATTATGATAATTTTTGGACATCATTTGATAATGCCACCCAGGGGAGATGCATTGATAGTAATCTTGTGTAAAACAAATGTCAATAATCCAGTTAGGGACATATATCTCAGAGTTTAAATTGTAGAATTCTGTCAAGACTGTACTACAGGTAATTAAGCATTTGGTAGAGGTACTACTACTACTACGCTGCATTAGATTGCAAAACTTATATTCAAGATATGAGCTTACAAAATGAACCCAGTAACCATAGTCCTTCCACTATTGACAAATTAAAGGATTTGGTTGAAACAGAGCCATGATAGAGTGTGAGAGATTGTGTAGGCACACTATCCATCTGTTTCCCGGCACTTACGGATAATAGGGAAGGTATATAAGCTTGACAAGTGGGTGCTATCCAAACTCACCGATCAGAACGAAGCATAATTATTCGAAGTGTGCTCTTTTGTCCTCCAAAGAAGCAAGAAGGAAAGAATTTAACAAGTATTGTCAGTGATGATGAAAAGTACCGTAGATATTCTACCACGATAATTGTACATGTTCAGCTAATGGTTAAAATTTCGAAGCCATACAGAGAATTAGAAACTTCTCCATGCACAGAAGGAAATGTTTACTGTATGGTTTTCTCTGTTGGTATCATTCACTATTATTTCCTCCCACAAGGTCAAACCATAACAACAGATGTATAAAAAAAATGTGTGTTTGGTGTCTTAATCCTTCAAGATAACACCCAACCAGATGATCATACAGCTGGCAACCTAACCTACATCCTCCTATTTTCCTGATGTTTTGCCAATGCTTTACCATCAATGTATCAAGCAGTGGAACACTTCATTACATCCAGAGATGCTGGTTTCTTAAACGTAGCATTTACAAATCTGGTCACATGTTGGTAAAATATATTGCTTCTGTTGGAGATTACTTTGTTCAAACAGTCATGTTGCTTTTGTTTCCTTTTTGCTTTTCCTAAAATATAAAATAAATTATAAAATCAGACATTTCATTTGCAACAACTCAATAAATCTTAATCCAGTCAAGCATATTCTCCCTTTGCTGGCATATTTCCAAAAATCTTTAGACTCTGATATATTAATGAAAGTTTATGTTATACCTCATCTCAGAAACTCTTGGTTAAACAGAATACCTTTCAGATAACTCACTACTACACCAGTGAAACATTGAAGACAGATAACCACAAACTTTCAAAAGTGACAACACATTGCCATCTGATCGGTTACAAACTTCTGTTTATACCTCAAACTTTCATTAATTCCTCAAAATTTAAAGATTTTCAGAAACATCATTATATGGACTATGTTTCTTGTTTTTTTTTGTGTGAAGAGCCCACCCTCAAAGTTTGTAAACGTAATTTTGATACTCCCTGTACAATATGTGTTTCAAATTGTAGCTACTGTAAAGTTTTGTACATGTGTGGATTTATAATCACTGTTTAATGGCCTTTGTGTAGAAAGTGTGGATGTGGAATTACCAGATGACAGAAAGAATAATGGAACAGTGTGTATTTCTTTGCCCCCCCCCCCTCCCCCAGTGATTATTTTGAATACAAGATCCGTATATTGAATGACTTTATCTGTGTTTGTCTTTTGCATGTTATGTGTAAAAGAAATGGAAATGTTTTTTATATATCGTAATTTTCGGCTTATAATAAGCACCCATGTTGTATAATACACATCCGTGTATAATATGTAGTTAAGTTATTACTTGATTCCTGAAAAATGTCCTCTATATAATATACACCTGTATAATACACACCCAGTAAATCTTGTGACGGGAAATTGAGAAAAAAGTGAATAAATATACTGTATATTTTTTTTTTTTATATTGGAACATTATAAGCAATTTTTTTATAATACATATTAATGATTTTTTTAACTTTTATATTTTGCATAATACACGTATTATAAACTGAAAATTACGGTATGTCACTTTTTGTTTATCTACACATATTCCTAGGATAAACATCCCTGCTCTATGGGAGGATTTGAATTCATGACCAAACTGATTTGAATCATAGAAAGCCTGTGCCCAGCTCTCATTGATAATAGCTAGACCAAACTGATTGTACATTCTTGTCAGCTGGAACAATTATGCAATGTTCTAAGCACAATGAATGTAAGACTGTGAATAACACTAAATGTAATAAGAAGCAATTTTAGTAGGACCCTACTATACACAGACTTCTCACACATGGTTGCAAATTTTCACAACTGGCATTCTGAAACACAAAAAAAATGAAAATAAAATACATAAAATAAATTGCGTTCTTCATCTGTGCTCATTTCCAAGTATGATAGACGAAGTCTTAGTCACACATATTTTTATTATGGGAAAACATTACTGCGATTTACTTTTAACATTAGGAAAGTTCTTCTATTGCTGCAGAGATATAGGGAAATAATGACAGAAGACGATTAAGCAATACTATGAATATTTAATGCGTTTTGAAGGATACCTTATCAACAGAGCCGAGTGAAGAATAAAGAAATGGAATACTTTATATACAGAGAAACAGGAATGTATTTATCCATGCAAGGGGTCTTGAAACATATTGGCTGCGTAGGCCCTACCCTACATCTTTTTTTCACAGCTCATTCCTTTCAGTGTAAATTTTTATGATACGAATGATGTATTTTAAGTAAGGTTCATTTGTAAATAATTTTGGAAATATTGCATGCTTATAGATTCCCAGCATCCCTTGCACATGTCAGATGCCGTTTATAGCTGTGGCGTCAGTGTAAATGCTTCTTGCTGTGTCATTGAGGTTGCCGCTGACTGTGAAATATAATCGGTTATCCATTTTTTGACAGCAAGAAACATGACAATAGTGGATATTCAACACCAGATCTCTGAAGTGTATGGACCTATCATCTGGAGTTTTCCTTATACAGTAGTCTTCTGGACTGGGTGGAGAGGGTTCCCCCAATCCAGTCATGTCTTCTGGAGTGTTGTTGCTCCCCATCAATGCAGGGCTCCACTCCTCTGCACAAACACAAGCCATAATCAAATTCAAATTTTTAGAATACACAATCATAAATAAATTAAAATATAAATAGTTGTAAATTTTGTATGATCTCAAAAGTTACTTAAAAGGCTAATCTTTAATCAATTTGATTAACTTATGCCTTCTAATAAATGAACGGAGGAGTTTACCTGAACAGCACATGTGCCCTCTGCAAGAGTTAAGCATTGAGTGAATTGGCACACGAAACGAAAATAATTGGCATGACTGTTATAAAGAGACAGCCAAAAATCTAATTCGTGTTAATCGATCCTAGGGTTAAAATATCCCTTATATAAAATGACATACATATAATTACCGTATGTAGATAGTCAAAAAATGAAGATATCTTTTCCTGAAATAAGCATATGCATTTCTAAGGAACTACTCTTGGTTATTCTTTCTTAGTCAAATTATGACTTGAAAATTTTATTCCACAAATGAAAATGATTGGAAATTATAGTAATATTTAATACATTTTGATAATTACAAACTTTAACCATTTTCTTCTAGTGAATTATGTATTTTTGACTACAAATGAATTTTAAAAATTTTATATTTTTTTGCAGGGATCTTCTTCTAAAGTAAGTATTTTCATTTTCGGTTAATTAAACACATTCCCCAATAAATTTATTTCCCTGAACTGTCCATGAATGATGTAAGCATCCACAACTTATTTCTGCTTGCAAAATTTTAAAGCATGAGATCAATTTTAATTAAAACGAACAGTAAATAAATACAGTGTATCCACAAGATCTGTTTTCCATTTTAAAAATATATTAAAAATTCACATTTAAAAAAATGCTCTGTGCAGTTTGTTGCTTAATAAAGAATACATTAGTTTTGATTCATGCATTTTTTTTTGTTTGTAAGAAAGTTTGTTTATTTATTTATTTATTTATTTTTTATATATTTCCGATCATTGGTTTCCAGTCTCAAAATATTCAGTTTATAGTTCTGGCAATGTAGAAAGTTTGGGACAGATTGTGTAAATGCATACCATATATCCCGGACTATAAGTCTCCTGCCATGCCCTGCGACTAATACAAGCTGATGCGGATATAACGAGATCGGGATAATATGAGATACAATCACGTTCCCTTGAATCTCGTAATAAACGGGTAATACTGTATATGTAAAGTATATTTATATGTGGAATATAAAGTGAATAAATATAATGCATATTGTATTTACTGTATAATATTGTATAAAAAAAACCAAAGGTAGTATAGAAGTTCATCAGCCCCAACTTCTTTTGATGGGCGCCCCCCCCCCCCAACATCTTCGTCTCCAGATTTTATTATCAGCCTATTACATGCATTGTCCATAAATTACAGTAATGATTTTTTAAACTTTTTTTATGCATAATATGCATATTATACCCCCAAAATTACGGTAGTTTGACTTATATAAAGATGCGACTTATAGCCATCCAATGTCAAAGATTTCTTGTATTGAGATATATTAAAGGTGTCCTTAAGATTAATGTGTAAGTGTCAGTGATCCTAAGAAATCACCAAAGTGATGTGAGACACACATGGATGGAACATACAGACTGTCCCAAATTGATGCACGCACTCTTTGAAACGTTATAACTCAGCAATGAAATGAGATAGAAATGTAAGGTTTGTTATTTTTTATTCCTTAAACTTCCTTAATGTCTACCTTCTACCACACTCTCAATACGGACTTCGAACAGAGCGACATACTGACTGTATTGTAGTTAATGGAATATCATTGATGGAATGTTCATCTGAACACTGGATTTGGTGATACCAATTCCACGAGAGTATTGCCTCACTGAGATCTTTGGGGATCATGCAAAAACCTCCATGACTGCATCAACACTCTCATTGTCAGTGGAACTTCTTTTTATTCTGCACCGATCTTCCAACACATCTTTCACTGTTCCTTCGGCTTCAAACTTGTCTTGGAGTTTTGTTATTGTTACCCTTGTTGGCAGTGGTGTACCAAATTCACCCCTCCAAAGTCATTGAACCTCAACAACAATCTCCACTTTCCAATAACACTTCAGTATCCACTTACGTTTATCGAATGAAAGTCTCACTGCCATTTTGGTTTATAAACAAATGAACAACAATGAACGTGTTTGCTATGCTTTTCCAGCACCGTCTGGATCATACACAACAAACCTTACTTTTCTATCTCATTTCGTTGCTGAGCTATAATGTTTCAAAGAGTGTATACATCAATTTGGGACACTCTGTATATGCCTTCTTTATAATCTTTATGTTTAAATCATAAGCATCTACAATTACTGTACTAAATTATATTATTACTGTTTCTGTTCTACATAACAACTGCACAGAGATATCTCTTTAGCTGTATTTTTTTGTTATAATTATTTTTAATCATACAGAGATTTTGTGGATTCTCTGTTTAAAAAAGTGAGCAGAGAATAAATAATTCTTTCCTCTCACCCATAATCCTCAAAGCATGTTATAAGCTTCACTAATTGAAATGATAATACAATATATATGGTTCTAATTCAACCATCAAATTTGACATGGCAGAGCCTTTTCCTGTTTGTAGTATAAGCAATGAGGAAAAAATGCTGCACATTAAAAGGTCATGTTTATTACACAGATAAGTATTGAACTGTTTAATTTTCTATTTTCTATCTTGTTTAAAAAATAGAAAATACAAAATGTTTTGTGTAAATTATTAAATGCACTTATGGTAATTAGAAACAGAAAAATAAAGAAATGTTTAAGCATTTTAAGGAATATAGACAAAAACAGCATCAATAAAAACAATACAATTGGGTCTGTTGACGACCGATTCATTTTGAAGTGAGTGCTTTATCTATAGAGCCCATGGGAAGATTAGATGAGGAAGCATCTTTAAGTATATACAGGCTGTTTCTAAATGGAAGGACAATAAGTTCCTAGCGTGATCCTTTGCATGATGACAAACTTAAAATCCTGAAGCAAAATGTTCAAAACTCAAATGTTAAGGGTCTAAACACCATGCGAATTTGCTGAAAACTTGCCAAAAACGTCATTTAATTCCAACAAGTGGCACAGTTCATTATTTTGATAAGTGGAATAGACTGAAAGTCTCTTTGATTAGGACATTGTTTCAACACTTGAAAACATTCAGCTCTACATCAACAATGTTCTTTTGTTTTGACAAAACACGCTGCATCATTGTGATGCCGTACAGTACTACTTATTAACAAAGCAATAGATTTGAATTTAATGAATTGCTGGTGCAGAAACTTCATACATGATATAATGATGCAAATTTTTTACCCTCCCAATTCTGACTTTTCGACATTTTCAATAAGGAACTACAGAGTCGAGTCACATTATTATGAACACAGCTAATATCCCGAATAACCGCCTTTAGTGGCATGGACAGCAGCTAGATGGCGTGGGAGTGAATCAATAAGATTCTGGTAGGTTTCTACTGGTAGCTGTTGCCATGCAGACTGTAAAGCATCCGATCGCTGCTGAAGGGTATGTGTAGTGATTGTTCCATAGCACGCACGATTGGGTTGAGGTCTAGGGAAGTAGGGGGGCCAGGGTAGTACTTGGAACTCTTGGTCATGTTCCTCAAACCACCCCCAAACAATTGCGGCTATATGACACGTCGCATCGTCTTGCTGAAACGTGCCATCCCCCTCTGGGAAGACAGTATTGATGTACTTGATCTGCAATTATGGATAAATAACCGAATCGGTTGAGAGTGCCTTCCACAGGTAACAGTGGGCCCAGACAATGCCATGAAAACACTCCCCACACCATGACGCTGCTGCCACCAGTTTGGATTCGTCCAACAGTGGTTGCAGGATGCTTGTTCTCGGAGGTTTTTTGCCTCACCCGCCAACGGCCGACACTTCTGTGGAACAGAAATCGTGACTCATCGGAGAAGGCAACCTTTTTCCAGTCAAAAGTGGTCCAGTTTCTGTACTTGGGCAAATTGAAGCCGTGTTTGGTGATGACCCTTCATCAGCATGGGTGCAGTGACCATCCGTTTGCTGCGGAGGCCCATATGCAGCAGGGTCCTCTGTACTATGGTTTTAGAGACATGTCTGATAGCACCCTCGTTGGTTTGAGCAGTAAGTTGGTCCACTGTAGCTCTTCGGCTGGCCTTCACACACCTTCTCAGCCGACGTTCACCTCTCTCATCAATGGCACGTGGTGCTCCACAGTTCCCATACCGTTTATTCTGAATGCTCCCATTTTCCAGTCATGGTACACTTTAACTACAGCAGTACGAGAACATTCACAAACTGCACGGTTTCCGAAATACTGCCATCCTTGCCTCAAAAGCCGATTACCATCCCCTTTTCCAGATCTGATAAATCACGTTTCTTACCCATTGCAGCAGTGAGTGATATAGTGTTTTTAACATAGTGGAAACCTACCTTATGTAGTCACCTAACAAATTTCCAACACGTGACATAGTTCCTCGGCTGGGCAACCCCAAAGACAAACGTAGGGTGTGGTCATAATAATGTGACCTGACCCTATATTTGCTTTAATTGATGCATGGAATTACTTTATGTACTTATTCTCCTTCCATTTAGAAATACCCTGTATATACAGAGGATCAACCTGATTATAGGTATTGGTCAGAGACATTACCCAACCAATCAGAGGATGCTAACCATCCAATGATTACTGAATGGTCTGTGTCTTTGTGATTTGACTTAATTCTTTTTGATGTAATATATACCAGGTGAATAAAAAGTCCCAGAACGGTCTAATATCTCGAAAAATACACGTCTTGTTAAAAAAGAAAGTGTAAAAATTAGCCCCTTGCACCCCTCATAGGAATAAATGGGAACCCTCAACTTTATTTTATTTTGCAGAATTGGATTCTATGGATAAAATTGCATTAATTTTACCCAAAAATTTTTTTAAAATCTTTTGTTTATGTCGCTGTAATTGCAAAAAATTCAAACTAGTATGAATATCTTGAGAAGTCCCCTTCAAATCAAAAAAGTATCCAGTATTTTTTGAAAGCTACCATATTTAATAGTGCTAAAATGAGCCCTTCTCAGCCCTATTGGGGACATTCAAATTACCTTTTTTTTTTATTGTGATTACAGAGCCATCTATCATAAAAAAACAATGCTAAGAAATTTGAAGAATCTGAATCTACAATAAAAAACATGGGTTCCCATTGTTAATTTCAAAGTTGTCCCCACCCACCCCTGAAAAGGTGGTGAAGGCTAATTTTAGCACTATTAAATACCGTAGCTTTCAAAAAATACAGGAAGCTTTTTTTGATTTGAAGTGGACTTCTTGAGATATTTGCACTAGTTCAACTTTTTTGCACTTACAGCGCCATCTACAAAAGATTTTTAAAAACTTTTGGGTAAAATTAATGAAATTTTTTTCTGTAGAATCCGAATCTGCCAAAAATTGGGGGTTCCCATTTGAAATTTCAAAGTTACCCCCCACCCCACCCCTATGAGGGGCTAATTTTTGCACTATTAAATAGCGTTCAAAAAAAGATTTGACACGTATTTTTTTTTTTTTTGATGAGACATGTATTTTTCGAGATATTAGGCCATTCCGGGATATGTATTCAAGGCTTGTATTTATTCATCTGGTATATATTTTATCATCTATCCCACACGGGCTCTGTAGATGAAGCACTAGCTCGAAACAAGTCAGTTGTTAATGAACCCAGTTGTATTGTTTACAAGGGCAATCAGTAAGTATCTGCACGCTTGTCTTAAAGGTCTGGGGGTTGGTGATATCCTTTAGGCGTACGCATGCCACAAATGGCTCCTCTGTCTCCACTTGTAGAAAGTTTCAGCATCATCATCACTTATTTTGCGCAGTGACACAATAAGATGGCTGTATCTCTCTTCATTTGCACCAAGAATGAACAGCATGTCATGAATTTGTAGATCCATTCGTATACACTTTGCCATGTTAAAGCACTGCTCCATTTCCTGGTACACTTTTAGACCACAAAAAACGAGACACGGGTACGTTGTCTGTTCATCATTGGTGTAAATGAACAGAGTAACTAAAAGTAATGATACATAGCATCTCTGTGAGATTTGACAGTGTTATACCTATATTAAGTAACAGTTATGTCAAAAACATTCAAAGGAATTTTTGCATGCAAAAAGTTGTATGCGACGCAAAAGGTGAATTCACCATCTGCTGGCATGCATGTGCATAAAGCAGTAATACCAACCCACAGAACATTAAAAGACTTGTGCGGATACTTATTGATACTGTCTTTGCCTATACTCAGCAATAATAACGGGATCGTGCAATATACTCCTATTCTAAAGAATGGTTAAATAAAAAAGGGATAATGAATAATGTAAGAACCTGATATGTTCAAACTTTATAAACCTAGAGCAATAGAAGCGTACCTTTCACTGTCACTCAATGATTTCACAGTAGATGTATTCTAAAAAGATGTATTTCACTGTTACTAGCAAAAAGGTATGGCAGTCCTTTTACACACTTATAGATTACTGGCTCTTCTCAAAACTCCAAAAAAATTTATACTGTCCTGAAATTTATATTACAATACAAAACCAAAAGCAAAAATTCTGATGAACAAGGGACTACCAGTATCTGGCTTGTAACTTCTACCATCTGAGCCACTGAATACTGGTGTCCTAAAACTATGAATTATTTAAAGTCGAAGCTCAATGATAGAGCAGGCACCTGACTTGGAGATTGGGAATTCTTCTTTTCTATAGCAGCCGCCACGTACGTTGAACGACAGAATGACGTCATTTCTAACGCCAGCCAATAGACGTTATCGGGAAGTAAATCGCTTAGTTATTCCATGAACGCATCTGCTTTCGTTTTCGAAACACTGTTTTCGTATTTATATTTAGTTTCCATTTTCGTTTTTTTTTTAAATAGATAAATGAAATTCATAAAAGAAATTAATAAATTAATAAATGACGCAGAATATCGATTCGAAGGCAATTTGTTTTATATTATGACTTTTAATAGGCTTTCCACGTTTCAATGATATCTCCGCCTTTACTATAGTAGAACAAGTGCATCATGGGTAAAACCCAGACAAAACAAATTGATGAGAAGATTTACTGCGCATGTCAAAAAGATCGTTCAACTTATGTGGCTGCTGCTATAAACCATCAGAAACCAATATGAAAACTAGTGATCAATTGTTGATCATTTACTGACAGTGTTTTTATCATCAGTTTGTAATAGTTTCACCGTAAACAGCATTGCCACGTTACAGATAATTGGCCGTAAAATCATTGCCACCTTAAGGGGCCCAATTGGAACTTTATTTGGCAGGGTCCCTCCAATGGCATACATTTTGTTTACATTATCTATAAGGAGCATTCAAAAAGAAATGAGGAACAGAAACCAGTACCTGTATGTCAGAAGTATTGGTCCTGGCTGTTGAGGCACTTGTCCCACTGCGACACTAGGCGGTGAATGGCTGTCTCATAAAATTCCCAGGCCTGCGTTGTGAACCAGTTCCGCACGTACTGCTTAACGTCGTCGTCCGAGGTGAATCGTCTGCCCCTCAGAGCCTTTTTTAGGGGACCAAAATGGCGTAATCGCAGGGAGAGAGGTCTGGACTGTATGGAGGGTGACCGAGAACCTCCCACTTGAATTTCTGCAAGAGTGCCATGATTGTGTTGGTCGTATGAGGTCTTGCATTGTCGTGGAGCAGAATGACCCCATGGGTGAGCTTGCCTGGTTGTTTCGATTTGATTGCTTGGCGAAGAGTAGTCAAGGTTTGCGAGTAACGCTAGGCATTCACTGTTGTCCCGTGCTGCAGGAAGTCTGTCAAAAGGGGGCCATCTTGGTCAAAGAAGAACATCAGCATAAACTTTCCTGCACTCGTGTGGATTGCATTAGATTTTTTTGGTGGTGGTGACCCTGATGCTTCCACTGGAGACTTTGTCATTTCGATTCTGGTTCAAAATGATGACACTAAGATTCATCTCCAGCCACCACTCATGCCAGGTACTCATTCCCTTCCCTGGAACAGCGCTGCAGATGATCAAGACAGTGGGCCATTCAACATGCTTCCTGTTGTGGTTGAAGACTGTGGGGCACCCCCTCTTCCCCCTCCACAGAAGTGAAAAAAAAAAAAAAAAAAATGTATAACCTGCAGGGTATATTCGCAAAAATATGGAAGACATTTATTCATAAATCTAAATATTCTTTTTGGTAACTCTTACAAAGAGAATCTGAGTACTCTGACTCACCGATTTTGATAAAAAAAAAATTACGCTTGTAGCTTTCAGCAAATTAAACACACATGCAAAGCCACTTGAAAATGCACTTCTCAAAATTTTCCGAGAAAAAAAATTCATAAAGTTTGTTATAATTGACTACACTTTATAAATATCCTAATTGTAGTATAGATTTTTATTGTGTTCAGATGGTCTACACTCGCATTCTGTTTTGCAGGTACGGGTTCAAATCCTGCCTTTGATAATTTTTTTTTCTCTTTGTAAATTTTTTTAATATGTATGGGAATGTGTAATTCATTTATTAAATATATTTCTAATTTTCCAATTTTCTACCACCATTTTTTTTTTATAAATTCCTTATACAAATTATAGTTAATAATCCAATGTGATAAACAAGCATTTAAAGAAAATTAATTATCCACGTTTAATTATTTTTATAACTTTTGTAACTTTTGGGATGATATTTAACTCACACAAAGATTAAATCACTTATTGCACCATGTGCTTACTATTAAATATAATGCATCATATTGGTATCTATAGTTTATCAATCACCATTCATTAACATTTTTAACTAGCACATTAGTCAACAAATTACAATTTCCTATTTCTAGGAGCAAAAGTTTGTTATGAACGGAATTAACTATTACTCCTGTCTTTACCTACACGTGAATTGTAACTTATTTTGTGTTTTTTTTAAAAAAAGGAAATAAATAAAATTTGCAATAACCTTTCAATTTATGTAAAAAATAACCTTAGCAAATCGAAATTTTAGATTACGGTATGATAAAAGAAAGGAGAACACTCTTTAGCCACAACATATCAAGAGTGTTCTCTTTTCCTTTATCATTATAATTATCCACATAATCTTTTTTCATTGGTTTTAAAACAACAGTGCCGTTATAAATTTCCCAATTTATTTGTTTTTGTTTTTTTTTTTGTTTTCTTACCGATTATTTTGAAATTTTAGATTATGTTTAATTATAATAATTCTTATATGCATTTTATAAAAAAAAAAAATGATGGTAGCAAATTGGAACATCGGAAATAAATTTAGTAAATGAATTACACATTCCCATACATGATAAAAAAAATTTACGAAGAGAAAAAAAAAATTATCGAAGGCAGGATTTGAACCTGTACCTGCAAAACAGAAAGCGTGCGTTTTACCACTAGATCACCTGAACACAATAAAAATCTATGCCACAATTAGGATATTTATAAAGTGTAGTCAATTATAACAAACTTTATGAATTTTTTTCTCTGAAAATTTTGAGAAGTGCATCGAATGGCTTTGCATGTGTGTTTAATTTGGTGAAAGCTACACGTGCAATTTTGTTTTTTTATCAAAATCGGTAAGTCAGAGTACTTGGATTCTCCTTGTTAGTCTGCTTTTTGCAATTTCCACATTAGAAGTGACAGAAAATAGCAGTCATACATAAATTTGCATTGGCTGAATTGTTTGTTAAAATATTTGTTAAAAATTAATGGTTAGTTTTATTTTAAACTAGCAAACAGTACCTGGCATTGCTTGGGGAAAATTTTTGGTATTGTAGCAAATATCAGGTTTAATTCTTCTTTCCAAATTAAGAATTATACATAGCCACTTTAAATCAATTTTCAGTTTAATACTTAGTCAATGAATAATTCTTTCAATTAATGAAACATACATTTAAAAGTGTAAAAAAATATTAAAAGATCATGTTGAGTTCAGCCTGACATAAAAATCAATAAATAAATTATAAACATATAACAATGTAAACAACAAATGAGATGTGCAAATCACCGTTCTCTCCATCAAAATGCATGTGTTTCATATTAACTACAGAGCTCAAAAGTCTACATACAAACTTTGAACCTTATTCACATGAAAAGCATCTCCAGAAACACCACTCACAAGAGATAGACGAGATGCAAAGACACAGCAAGAAGACAATACAGAAAGGAGTGTGAAGTGTTTTATCGGGCAAAACACTTAACAGTACAACAACTAGTGAACACAAAATATGGTTCACAAAGATGTTCAAAGTTCACACCAGGTGCATATCTGCCAACTTGGTGTTCTCCATATGACTTTGCAAGTCTTAATGAGGAAGCCCACACAATCTGAAGTGCTGGCATACAATGTCGCCTATTTGTCTCCGGTGATGCTTTCTTATGTTATATGGTTCAGCAGGATGTTTTCTACCTCTCCTCAAAGTTTATATGCGGAGTTATGAGAACCCTCTTTATCCGTTTGTAATTTGCTCGTTAACTTATCCTCATAAAATAAATTGTAAACTTACTGGATGAGTGATATGTTAAAGGAGAAATTGTCATTCAAGATGTAGAGGATTGTGGAGGGACTAGAGCAGATAGAGAATTTTTTACTTGTTAATTGACTAGATAGGATTCTAAGCCCCTGCAATCTGGAAATACAGACACTTAAGATCAGCTTACAAGACTACAGGGTGCATTGGGTATTTGAGGGCATGTGATTGAGAACCTGCAGTTATGTATACACTAATATCTGTATTTTCATCTTTACAGAGCATCAATGGCAGACTATCGGCTAATGCAAGAAATGAAAAGACACGCTGTGATCAAAGTTCAGAAGGAGTTAGAAGCCTCAGGCAGACATTTGTTGTCTGTAGCTAAGCGTAAAAAGTACACATAACATTATAACTGTATTAGAACATCACAGCTTATACAACAGGTGCAAAACATTATCGATGCGAATCCAGGAATGTCCATCAGAGCCATCATCTGAGATCTCTAGATTTCTGAGGGAGCAATCATGGCCGTACCCAGGGAGAGGGACTGAGGTGGCTGCAAAACCCACTATTGTTCATGAGGACCGTCGTTATAAGTCGTATGTTCTGAGGAAAGGGCAGCTCATGTCGGCGAAAACACAAGAACAATGACTGCTTCGAGCAAAGCAGTTATTAAGCAAGGTCAAACATTCAGAATAACTTGGCATGGTCTGTTTTTTTCCCCGATAAAAATTTTTTTGTCCAGAACCAAAAGTTGAACTGGCGAAATGACAGGCTGTTATGTGCTGATCCCTCGGATGTCCCAAATGTTATGTACACCATATTTCCCGTAACTGTGATAGTGTTAGGGATAGTGAGTAGCAAAGGACATGTCGTGTCACTCTACTTTTTTTTTCCCACAAAATCTTTGAGTAAATGCTGCTGGCTACATTGCAATGCTGCAAACAGTTGTGAAGCCCTGGATAGATAGCGTTTGCAATGGCAGGCTGTATGTCTTTCAACAGGACTCTGCACCTGCACATAAAGCTGTGATAACACAAGAATGGATGGCAACTCACCTGCATGATCACTCACACTAAATTTGTGGCCACCTAACTCGCCAAATCTCAATCCCCTGGATTGTTACATGTAGAGCATTGTTGAATGGAAAGCTAAGCGACACTTCCACAATACTGTACCAATGATTCTGTCAAGGTTGTGATTGGCTGAGTAATAGCCGACATCCAGAAGGACCATTTAATTCAGGCATGTCAGTGCTTCTGGTCTTGCATTGGAGCCATCATTGCAGCTAAACCTGTTCTCCAACCCTTCCTTCATTTGTGTACCTAATATTGTAAGAACAGAAGACATTGTTTGGCATACGAGGGTTGGGGCATAAGTCATGGCAACTATTTTTTTTTCTCAGAGCTAAGGGATGGTATCATAAAATGTCATATGTCTCAAGGAAGCTGTGACTGCTAGTATGTTTCCACAACATTAGATGGCTCCGTGAGTTCCTGATGTTGCACAGAGAGCAATGTTAAATCAGTTCTCAGTCAACCGCCGTGCAAGGTGGATGTAACCCGAGTTGAACAACGCTCGTATATCAAAACAGCCGTTCTCTATTTTGATTTCTGTTACTTATTCTGGAAAATGAAATCTGTATCATGTTCCAGAATAAATTTTCCAGAAGCATGAAACGTATGAAACATTACAGGCTTCATGATTCCAGAACATGAAACCTGTAATGTTGTCAACTACCTTAATAAACATGAGAAGCAAAGTGTTGGCGTGTTGTTAAATGTCCGTACATTTCGTCCATTCCTTGTTCTTTCATCTGTATATTTCACATTTTCCACCCATGCTTGAATTCTCATAAAAAAAAATAGTTGCCATGACTTATGCCCCAACCCTCGTATATGATGTTTTATTCTACTATCAGCATCATGTCCTCAAATATCCTATGCACTCTAATATTGTAAGCAAGCTCAGTATTATTCAAAACATCTCAAACAGTCGTATAAAATAGAAAAATTAAATATTTAAATGAGATGAAAGCCAAAATATTTCATAGGGGCCGTAATCGATAGCATCTGAAGACAATATCACAACTCACAGCCGCACCCTCTTACACTTGGAGAATCATCTGTAGAGATTCGTCGCAGAATGTCTTAGTTTTTGACAGAGATTAATCTTTGTATGTTGCTCCACCTCTAACATGTAGAATTCTGAGTGTGCATTGTTGATTCGTCGTTTTCGATTGTTTATTCATGTTCTTTTGCTGACTCAGGCAGTTTGTCAAAATCTTCCTTTTTAGATGGGAGCCGTTTTTGTATTTTTTTGATTTTCCTGGAATAAGCATGTAGAATTGAAAGGAGAAAGGATCTTATGAAGGGAGAATGATGGTAGAAGTATGAAGTAGTTGAATGTTGGACAGAGGGTTGTGAAAAGCTTGAGTGGAATGGGGATAGTGAAAAGACTTGAGAGTGAAAGAGAATTATGATTCATTAATAGCAGGAGTGTCTTGTGGGGAGGCAGAGATATAAAAAGATTCCTTGATGATAGTAAAGAGATTTGTTTAATTTTGTCTTCAGTTCAACTGAAAATATGTTCTAGAGAATGGAAGCACAAAACATTGTTGAAATCAGCAAGGCCTTTGGATTCTAGTTTGCTGTTTATGGAGGTGACGAGGGAATATTTTATCTGCCCACGGAATTTTTATTTCACTCAGAGAAGATTCTCCATATGCCATCAAATTTTGCAGCAGATAGAACATGGGATAGAAAATTTTTGTGTATAGACTGTTTTTATGTTTTATGTTTGAAATAGTTTTTAATGTCTGTTTGAATTTTGAGTGAATGCCAAATGAAAGTTTTTTGTGTTACTTTTTTTATTGGGGAAAATAAGAAGTTACTGGTATTGCTTTGATCTATATATAAACCCTATTCACAAGGAATCTCTGAATAATTTCGAAATTACACCAATACAATTCTTAACATTAACAATGAAGAATTTTTCTTTCACAGTAACACAGAAAATTACAATACAGTCTAGAAATATAGAACAATACAATATTAACAATATTTGGAAGCATTTTCATAACAAATATCAAACAATTAATAGCCCTGCTCTTTTGAACACTAATTGAACAATCGATCAAATAATATTAGCAGTATTGATACTTTAGCCATTTTTCTTATTTGTATGTTTATCAGATCAATATTAATAGTATTAAACATGTAAATGAAAAAATTGTAAATAAACATAAACATGCAAATAAAAAAAAATTGACCCTTATTTTCCTTATTGCTAATAGGTTACTCAAAAGAAGATAGTGCATAAGTAAAGCTCATTTAATTTTTATTGAAATGCCATACAAAAACCATATTGATATGAAGGATAGAAGAACTTTATATGCAGGTGTGTGTGAGGTTAGTGACCATGTGATCTGGATACTATCTTTCCAAGACACTGGAACAGCCGTGCTGGGAATCGTGATTTGCCAATTCTTTAACGTACTGCGATTTCCTGATTTATCACCCTGTGATTTTTCTTATGGGAATATGTCAAGGATGTTCCCCGATTACCACAACAAGTGGATGATTTGAAGGAATGCATCTCGGGTGCAGTGGACTACTGTTTAGACATCTGTCATGTCACCCAGGATGCTTATATACAACACTTGTAATATCCATATGAAACTTGTGAAATTCTTCTATCTTTTCACATCAATATGGGTTTTGTTTGTCATTTCAATAAAAAAATTAAATCGGCTTTACTTTTGCACTATCCTTTTTGAATAACCATGTATTACCGTAATTTTCGGTATATAATGTGTGTATTATACAAGATAAAAGTTAATAAAATCTCCACTGTACTTTATAAAAAAGTATAATGTTCTGATTTTGATGTGAAAATATCTAGTCTACATGTGAAAATTTCTTTATCCTTTAAAAAAAATAGGCAATTCTTAATTCAGTATTGAATACACGTTATCATGAGTCATCATAAGTGCAATACTTGTTTTGTATGCAGAGCTCTAAACCAGTGGGCCTTATTTGTTTACAAAAATGTAGATGTGCATAATACACTGATGTGCATTATACATGGGTATTTTTTCCAAAAACCTCCAAAAAAATTAGATGGGCATTATTCATGGGTGCGCATGATATACCGAAAATTACGGTATTTGATTCATATGCAGTGGCCGCTCAGTGCTTGAAATTTTTATCGCCAATGATTTAGCCAATAGCGATTTTCTTTAAGCCAGAATCTCATGTTTTTAGCCAAATTTAAAATTAAACATATCCTTTTAATCACATGCTAATCTCATTTTCGAGGCTGAAAATAAAAATTTTCCTTATAAATAGAATTAGCCAAGTATGTTCACCAAATATGATTGTTTATTCGTCAGATTAGTTGAACTGTCGCCACTGGCAATTTGGTGAGCGGACTGCACAGACACTTGATATGACAGTGTTATTTCCATGCAATCATAAAATATTTACATACATTTCTATACTTTAACCTTAAAAGTATGAAAAGAACACTTCCATGTTTACATACATTCTCTTGTCTAAATTATCACAACTTCAGTTAACTAAAAATATTGGGTCAATATATATATCACAAACATTTTCATTTATTTTACCAGAAATAAACAGAATTTGAAAGTTTATGCAATAATTGCCATATTTTTTTTTGTAATGACTTTTGCAATTTTCTGGAGCTTATTTTCTCTTTTATTAGCAGTTCTTTAAAAAACAATATTGCCTCACTTACTTTTTATAAGGAAAAGAATTCTATCTTAGTAATATTTTTTGAGAATTTTCAATTTTGAACATAAGAATTTATCAGCCTTTGCTTCTCTTGTTATTTTTTTAGGGACAAGGAACACAATCTGGTCACAGAACACTATTATACGGCCATGCTGTTCTTCTTAGACATCAGAATAGTAATATGGTGAGTATCTCTTTTTTATTATTAAGAAATGGAAATTTGAAATAACTAATCCATTGTTGTTTTACTAATCCACAGATAATAAATAAATAATGAAATAAATAAAATTTCTTGCATGTATTATTAACTCATTGTGCATCCAGGATGAAATTTTGGAAAGGGCCCAAAACTTGGGTGGGAGTGGAGGGAGGGGTGATGAAATTTTACAATAAAGTTGAACCTCGATACGTATCTCGAACCTCCTTATCTCGAAAGTTTTGATATCTTGAAAAACTTCTATTTCCCTGGATTTTCTCTTTTAATTCAATGTAATTTTCCCTCGTTATCTCAAAACTTTTTCTCGGAAGACCTTGCTACGTCGAATTTTCACATCATGTGCCAACAAAATGCAAAGCATTTAAATATATTAGGGAGTTAAGAGTTTTCTCATATCAAATTGGAAAAAATTGACATCACTTTGGTTAGTTAGACAATTCCTGTGTGTTATAAAAAAAATTCACGAAAAATTTTTCGATCTACTTGGCAAGTCTCTGTTTTATACGAGATGTTTGAACGTGCAGTTTGTGCATTTGTTTTGCTAATGGGTAATAACTCTATATACGTACCATTTTATCTCCTATTGTTCTGTGTACTCTCACAGTACCTTTATTAACTGAAAAATGTTGACTTCAAAGCAAACCTCCATATCTCGAATTTTTTTCTGTTCCTGTGAAATTCAAGATATCGAAGTTCGACTGTAATTTCAATTAAAAAAAACAACATAATTATAAATATTTTGAAAAACAAAATTCCAACTGCATGCACTTACCTGCTGCTCCCCCCCCCCCAAAATATATGGGGTTATCAAAATAAAGCGTTAGGAATTTCAAAAAGCGTTTCCAAAAGAAATTTTTGAACAATTATTGTACCATAAGAAGGGGACAATACAATGGTATTTTTTATTTTCTATGTACTGGAGTCTTTAAGGTCATTTGAAGGTCAACTTCAGTTTTATAAATGGATAGCCATGTTTTTTTTTGTTGTTGTTGGTTTTTTTTTTTACCAGCATTTAGTTCTATGTTATTAAACAGCAACTTTTTGCCTGAAACCTTTTTTCTTTTTTTTAAATCTAACCCAAATCTTTGAAGATATTTAACAAAACATATGCAAGGGTTAAGAAATGTTTCTTGGAAACAAATTTGTTCTTGAATGCCATCAGAGACTCAGAGAAACGAATTATTTAGGAAAAATGGTGTTATTTGAAATTTTGTTATTTATTATAGTGCACGAAAGAAAAAGGAAACTGGCACATGTGTCAATGAATAAAACTCGTTCAACCAATCAGAAACGGATTGGAAACGGGGTATTACTTATACCTGGCATCAGTAGTAAGTAATGCTCTGATTCCTGTCCATTTCTGATTGGTTGAACGAGTTTTATTCATTTACACATTCGCCAGTTTCCTATTTCTTTCGTGCTGAGCACTATAATTTGTTTGTTATAAACAAATTATATGTGTTTAGAGAAAAAGGTTTTGTTATTTCAAGTAAAGTGTTGTTACGCCAAACATGGATTTAAAAATTAACGTCAACCATGTAATAACCTTCAATTAATGTCCACTAAATTAACAATCGAAAATTGTACCTTATGATTAAGTTAGAATAAGGCCTTGTTTTCGAGAAATATTTTGTAACTCTCTTATATGTTTTGTTAAATACCTTCAAAAGTTTGGGTTGGATAAAAAAGGTTTCAGACAAAAAATTGCCGTTTATTAGTAGTAGTGGAAAGGGGGGAGGGGGGGGGGTCAAGAGGGTTGGCTGCCCTGGGCCCACAATATCATGTCCTCAACTTGGAAACTTATACAGGCTGATCCAAAAGTCAGTTCCATCAAAGATATTCTCCTGTTGTTGCATTTGTTTGTGCAAGCAAGAGAATGGGGTCCACTTAGAACTTTTACTGTAGGCTCAATCAATGTCACATTGATTAAAGAATATACACTGCAACTTTGTCATTGGTATATTTAATGGTTTTCATTATATATATCTTTGGGTGACCTGACTTTTGGATTATCCTATATAAACAATATTAGGGGGCTCACTTTGTTAAGTCGATATAAGTTTTATTAGGTACTGTCAATAAATAATGAAGCAAAGAATATTTCACCGTAATTATTTAAAAAGTATTGTCTGTAGTTGTTTAGGCATTTATCCCATTGTGGCACTAGTCACAGAATGCCATGCTTATAAAAATCGTTTGGTTGCTTTTGAACCAGTTGTGCATGCACTCCCTGACTTCATTGTCTGTTTGAAGGTAATGCTGCCATTCTTGTTTGATTGCAAGGGAACACTCCTCATTGAATTCCTGGAGCATGGAGCTACGGTCAGTAGTATTGTGAAACGTTAATGAAACTCAGGAAGGTAATCAAATTGAAACATCTCGGGAAAACTTTCTCGTTGTATCATCCTATTGCATGACAATGCTAGACCACCCACAGCCAACGTAACAAAGAAACGTAACACTTTTTGCCAAACTTTCAAGATTTTCACCGAAATGCACCCACATAGGTGGATTTACACTTTCGTGCACACTTTTTGCGAAACGTTCATAATTTTCACCGAAATGCACCCACGTGGGTGGATTTACACTTTTGTGCAATTCAAGTGGGAGGTGCTGAGCCACCCTTCCTATAGCACATGTGTCTTCCACATCTTCCTGAGCTCAAAAACTATTGCGGAGACAATGGTTTCAAATAGACATTGGAGTCAAGGAATGTATGCACATTTGGTTCAAAAAGCAGCCAAAGGATTTCTACAAGCATGGCATTCTGTTACTAGTGTCACAATGGGATAAATGCCTTAACAATTGCAGACAATATTTTTTAGGTTTCGTTAAATAATTATGTGAAACTAGAAATCCACCCGTCACATGACTGGTGTCAACCTTATAGGTTGAAGAGTAAAGAAATGAAAGTGGAGCATCAATGGTTTTCAAAATTTAATATTCTGCAACAATATACTGCTCATCTGCATAAAACATTTTTCAGTTGATTTATTTAATTCACAACAATGGCTGAGTATTATCTTACTACAACAATCCCTGGCTTTGGACAGACCAAGAGAATTATTATTTTTTTCAGTTTATTTATTTAATTAATAACAATGACTGACTGTTGTAACTTTCTTTATTGGCCACGGACAGACGGATAAGAGAATTATAGTATTGACTAGAAATTCCAACCGTTGCATGACGGGTGTCAATCATACAGATTGAAGGGTAAAGAAATGAAAGTGGAGCATCATTGGTGTTCAAAACTTATATTCTGCAACAATATAGGCTACTGTTCATCTGCATATAAAATAAATTGGGCTAGTGCGAGTTGGACTCGTGCATCGAAGGTTCCTTACTACCATATAATATATTTACCAAAATATGCCAGGTTCTGGAGGGTGTGGCACTGTGTTCTCAATTTCGGCTTATATTGACATATAATCTATAATATATGTAGTTTAAGTGTCGAAATTTATAAAATAAGCGCTTTGAACAAAAAAGTTTTCAAATATTAAATTAACAGATCACTTAAAAAAAGATTTTATGTTTGACGTTGCGCAAGTCTAACTCACACTTGGCCAGTTCTTCGTTATTTGTTGTAATACTTTAGAGTTTGAGCTTGTATGTATTTTGACGATAGAACAAAAAAAAAAAACCCAACCAAAAAAAAAAAAAGTGAGAGAAAAAAAACTTTTTATATTTTATATTATTTGTTAGGCAATCCGCCATAATAACACATACTCTGTGAAAATTTCAACTGGCTACCTATTCCCATTGAAAAGATACTACCCTTAAGAGTATTATCTTACCACACAACAATCCCTGGCTTTGGACAGACCAAGAGAATTATTATTTTTTTTTTCCAGTTTATTTATTTAATTAAATAACAATGATGGAGTATTGTCTTGTCAACAATCCCTCGCTTCGGATGGATTGTTGTAACTTTCTTTGTTGGCCTCGGGCGGACGGACTGATGGATAAGAGAATTAGTATATTAGATATCCTCCACCTCTTTATTTATTGACTGTACCTCATACTTGATTTGAAAGATTTCACAAATATTAGTTGCCCTGAGGCTTGCATTTTCTCTGAAAGTCCTTGACCAATAGAATAACATTTTCACTAAAAAAAAATATTCTTTCCCCAAAATTTCTTTATTATCTTGTTTTTTTGTCGCATCTAAATTACATTATAATGAAATAATGAAATAAATTTTATGATCGTAAGAAATTCATCTTACTGCCGATATGTGTTCCTAGAGTTTTTTATAATAGAAAGTTAAAATGTGAAATTTTATTTTCAATTTTTAATTTAATAATCAAAATTTCTTTGATATTTCATTTTTCTGATATCAATATAATGAATTTTTCTAGTATTTAGCATGTTTATCCACTAGTTCATCTAATGACAAACTAGCATTTGATGTGGGTCTTCAAGATCATTGTCAAGGTAATGATTTTTTTGAATAGCTTTAGTTTATCCTACATGCTAGTGTACTATTTTAGAGAATTTTTTTAAAAATAAATTTTCAAAATTATAGGCGAGGCATGTTGGTGGACAATTCATCCAGCTTCTAAACAGAGATCTGAAGGTGAGAAAGTTCGAGTTGGTGACGACCTCATTTTTGTCAGCGTTGCAACAGAACGATACCTCGTAAGTAACCTCTACCTTTATAAATGTTGAAAGACATTATATATAAAAATTTATTTATTTTTTTTCTTCTGATAATTTTTTATAGCATACAGCAAAAGAAAATGCCCATGCCATTGTAAATGCATCTTTTCATGTAACACATTGGTCTGTTGCTCCATTTGGAACAGGAGCCAGCAGAGTCAAATCTGTTGGTAAATAATTTGTTTTCAAATACACTGTTTTTCATCAAAAATACAGAGGGTAAATTACATTAAGAATGAGCGATTTTGTGGGTCGATATCTTCAGTTGAAGCCAGTACACAAACATCATTTGTGCTCTATCTAACACCACAGTTCCAAACTATAGCCCTGCATTTGAGATTTCATTTCAAAAGGCTCCGTTTGGCTGATTTCGGACCATAAATACTTACAGACCTTCCACATTCTTTTACTGTGCATGGTCGTCTATTTCTTCAGCTTCTTTTCAAAAGCCCAAACACGCAGAAATCTAGCGGAGATGCATGGGAGGGTTTATCTTTTGAAAGGAATTGCATGAATTGTCATTTCCTCTTCAAGCATTGCTAAGGTATGGCTGGACGTTTTTAAAAAATGTGATTTAAAATGTTTTTCCAACTGAAGATCTTTTTGGATTACCATATTTTATGGGCAGTTCCTGAGATATGCGTATGCATTTTGCAATCGACCGTTGGATGCTAGGGTTTCCCTGTGACAAATTGCCTAACCTTCTGAATGATGCTGGGGGTATGCTTGGGGGTTGTTCTTTGCATAGAGGGTCCAGGTTCGTCCAGTGATGTAGGAATTTTGGATTTTCGCTTCTCAATAAACACATATTCACATCACCTTTGGAAATCACCAATCTATGTGTTTTGACATGTTTACAATTGCAGAATACGAATAATTAGCAGTGGAAAGAACACTTACATAGCCTTTCCCAAAACATATCGGTTTTTTGCCCTGTCTTTCCGACACACCTGTGGTTGACCCCTTCCTATCCCATTGGACATCTGCTTACTGTTAGCCGTGTGATCAGATATTTTGCATAATCACTCTTAACATAATGTACCCTCCATATATGAAACTGGGTATTCTTATTAAAAGGGGTTTCTTTGATCATAATCTTTAATCATTTGTATATTATAGGTTTTGTATTTGGAGGTGAAGTGTTGAGGTTTTTTCACGGAGGTGATGAATGTTTAACAATTCCACCTTCATGGTCAGATCAGCCAGGACAAAAGTAAGTATATTTAGTGATTCATGACTGTATTTAACTTAAAATTTTCCAAAAAAATATTCTGTTTTAAAAAATTCTATCAAAATAAGATTTGATATTTTTAAACTGTAGTCTTTCAAAATTTCTGGCCTGTTTTAAAGATATATATATGTATACTCTTTTCTTTTTTTTTTTTTTTTTTTTTTTTTTTTTTAATAAAAATGCATTTCGTAGTTATTTAATTAGTCCAAATAATGTAGAATATACTGTGACCGACATAAGCAATTAGACTATAAAAATGTTTTATTGATAACTACCAGTACAGGAAAATTTACATAAAATATGAGGAAATAAAGTATTTACACCGAGGAAAAAGTACCATATTTTCCGGTAAATAGACTGCAGCATTGGATAGGCAGCACCCCCCCTCCTCCAAGAATCTATCCTAATTTATTTTAAAGAGATATGGTACAATTTTACAGTGTTAAGTATCATGTCATTCTAGAAATAATAAAATATAAAAGATAATATAATATACGATACTAGAATTGGGATAATTTGGGTACAGTTGTAGGATAATTAGAATCTGTAACTGAAATCCTTCAAAAGAAGAATCTTCTGAATCTGAATGAAACATTTAAAAAAGTCTCTTCCAATTTACCATCGATTGTTTCCTTGCTCATCGTCTTCCTCCTTTCTTCATTTTTATCTGGTAAAGCATCATAAGGAAGGCCAGCAACACAAAAACCAGAAACAGTGGCGGATTTGGAAAATGATTCCCAGGCGATCATGACTGTGATAATACAAGAAGCCAAGTAGCTGATAAACACGAATGTAGGACAAAATGCAACCAGACGAAAAGCCACAAAGATTGCATTTTGTCCTGCGGCATTTTTATCCGATTCACGATAAGAGAACAACTTTCCATCACAAAAAGAATAACGAATTTTAAAATTAATATTTTGTTATACGTATACAAGTTTATTCAGAAAAATAATTTAATTGATTGGCTGCAGCTTTGGTTAGGCCGCACACACAAAAATTTTCACTTTTTTAATAGTTAGGTTGTAGCTTATTTACTGGAAAATACGGTTCATTTTGATTCTTTTTTAACTTTTTGAATTAAAATTAATAATGGTGTTTAAATTTTTGGGTGTATTAGAGTTTATCCTAAGAGTTTTGAGAAGAGCACAGTGACCTCTCTGCCCTTTCTACCGAAGAACACCTCTCTGTCCGTTCAAGCTGTTCTTCCTACGGCCTTTCCTGACCCTTCTTTTCCATTAAAACCACTTTCCCATTTCCTTTCAAATGACATATGCTTGCCCTTACTTATAGCTGTATCAGATAGTGCTTAAGAAAAATATATTTTCTTTCGGAATATCTTTTATTAAATTGTTTACAATAAAGGGATGATAGCATTACTGGGATGATATCTTTCTTCCTTCAGACTCAGATTTGGAGAGTAGATTCTAAAAATGAAAAGAGTATGGGCCATAAGCTAAACATCTGGTTAAGGCTAGTTATTTCAGCTCTTCACGCATTTTTTGAATGTTGTGGTTCTTTATTTGAATGGCCACAGCGAGTGTTTTGAAATAAAAGGAGTCGGGGAACTCTAGATATACAGGGTCGGGATACATTAATATGACCACCTGCTAGTATCCATCTTTGGCGGCAAGCACAGCAGCTAGTCGACTTGGCAGAGAGTCAATAAGTCCTCGGAAGGTGGTTGCAGGTAGCTGGGACCATTCGGCTATCAGTGCATCCCGTAATTCCATCACTGTGCGTGGTGGAGGGTCCAGCTTGCAGACATGGCGATCGAGATGGTCCCACAAATGTTCAATGGGGTGAGGTCCGAGGAGTTTGGTGGCCATGGGAGTAGCTTGAATTCATCCTCATGCTCCTCGAACCAGTCGTGGACAATTTTGGCAGTATGGCAGGGAGCATTGTCCTGTTGAAAGGTGCCATCACCCTGAGGAAACACTGTCGACATGAAGGGGTGTACCTAGTCTGCGACAATCGTCAGGTAACAAACAGCATTCAGTGTACCCTCCAGCAGTATCAATGGACTCAGACCATACCATGAACACATCCCCCAAGCAGCCACACCTCCCCCACTGCCTGTCGTCTGCCAATGATGCTGTCGGGATGCCTGTTCTCAGATGCTTCCCAGCGAATTCTCCACAGTATGTCCACTCTGTTCACCAGAAACCATGACTTATCAGAGAAAGCAACCCTTTGTCACTCGGCCGAGGTCCAATGGCGATAGTCCATTGCGAATTGGAGGTGTTTTCGGCGATGCACAGGCGTCAGCATGGGTACTGTTACCATACGTCTGCTCCGGAGCCCCAACCTCAAGACGGATCGTTGCACTATCTTGGTGCTGACATGTCTAGTGGCCCCACTGTTCATTTGCTGTGTTAGTTGCTCAACAGTGGCACGCTGATTGGTCTTGGCTAGGCATCGTAACCGACGCTCGCCTCTAGGATCGATGGCCCATAGGACCCCACAGTTACCTCTTCGGTTGCTCGAAACTGTCTGGTTCGTCCAGTCGTGGTACATCTTCACAACGGCAGCCCTAGAGCAGTTCACAAAGGTGGCCTTTTCTGAAATGCTGCCCCCCTTGGCCCGATAGCAATGATCATCGCCTTTTGGAATTCCGACAGGTCACATGCTCTGCCCATGATGGTGACAATTGCTGTGTTAACAGATGCTACTACACGTCTGCTGTTGTCAGCTTTTAATGATATGCAATGATTTTCCTTCTTCATACCATGGGATGTTCCAAAATGTTCGAGGAGAGGTGGTCGTATTAATGTATCCCGACCCTGTATTTCACATGAAATTCTATATTGTTTTTAATCATTTTAGAAAGATTTTAATTATGTAAAATTTTGAGAAAGGTTTAGCTGTTTTGTATGAAAAGTTTTCTGATATGATTTATTTTAAATGGTTTTTTTAGCATTGTGGTTTATGAAGGTGGAGCTGTTGTAAGCCAAGCTCGATCTCTGTGGAGGTTGGAATTAGCCAGGACAAAGTAATTTCATTAATTTTTTTTTCCTAATCTTGATTATTTCTTTTAATATGTTTATTATTTGTTTAAATAAAAAAAAAATTAAAATTAAAAATGATATGTTTTTGTCGAATCTGCTTACATAGTTGGTATTTTTTGTTTTTTTTATCTCTGGTTGCTTATCTTCTAAATCAAACACAACATGGTTTGTATTTTTAACATGGTGTTTTGTTTTATTTACAGATGGTCAGGAGGGTATATTAACTGGAGTCATCCTTTGAGAATACGACATATAACTACTGGTCTCTATCTGAGTCTTGGTGAAAATAATGAAATTTGCTTAGTGATGAGAGACCAAGCTACTGTTGCATCTTCAACATTTTGTCTCAGGCCTGCCAAGGTTAAATATACATTTAGACATTCAAAACTTCTGTACTGGTTTGCATATACACAGCGTCTCAAACCTTTAGGGTCAAAATTCTACAAATACTCACAAATGAAAAATCAATGAAAATTCTGTTTAATATGATTCAACGTACTCTCCACCGGACACAATACACTTTTGAGTGCATTTGTATTAGTTCGTAAAACAGCTTTTAAAGTTCTTGGATGAAATCCTCATGATTTCTGACGTAACGTTTTTCTCAATGTTGAAAACATCTTGAAATCGGGTATCTTTCATAGCGTTTTTCATCTCTGGGAACAGTAAAGAGTCTGGAGGGCCAAATTAGGAGAGTAGGGTAGGTGGTTGAGCTCTGTGATGCTGTGTTTGGCCAGAAATAGCTTCACATTTATGGTGACATGCAACCGGGCATTATCGTTAAGAAGAACCCAACTTCAGCAAGCATACGAATTGTGATTTGGCGATCAGCAGTGACGAGTTTGTGACTTTTTCGGTTATTTCTGGCATTTGGATGGAAACTGGTCTTCCAGGGCACTGGTCATCTGAAAGGTCTTCACAGCCATCAAAAAAGTTTCCAAACCACTCGAATGTACTTGTTTGGGATAAGGCATGATATCCACAGACAGTTTTCAACATCTGGTGTGTTTCTGTAGCCGATTTACCCATCTTTAGGCAGAATTTAATGCAAGTCCATTGTTTTTTATTCACATACATCATGATAATGGTTGTCTGAACACGAATCCTTTATGTTACAAAAAATAAATTGCAGCTATAATGCAATAGGTGACTCATACAAACAGTATCTTGACATATTGATTTTTTTGTTTACCGGGTGATTCAGTCAATTTCTGACCATTTCACTCGAATGACGTGCATTAGGGATAAACATTTGAAACAATATGAGCGCCATATCGAATTTCTAAATAGTTGGAGTTTGTATTGTTGCAACGGCGCTGCATGAAACTCGTATTGTTGAAAAATGGCACCCGCTTTATCAACAGAGCAGAAATGCAAGGCTGTCGAATGGTATTTCGAGACAAAATCACCTGTAACTGTGCAAAGAAAGTTCCGGAAGGAGTATAAGTGTCGAGACGCACCAGGCAGGCAAGCAATCATGGATTTTGTCAAGCAATTTTGTGCCAGTGGATGTTTTAAAGGCAAGAAAAAAGGCGGGAGCGAAGCTCATGTTCGAACGGCCGAAGTTGTTGAAAATGTTCGCACAAGGTTGGTCGATTCCCCTACCAAAAAATCTGTTCGCCGCCTATCCATTGAAGAAGGGCTGTCGTATACCACGACGTGACGAATTTTGAGAAAGGATTTACACCTGTTCCTGTATAAGATCCATGTTTATCAGGAGTTAACAGACACTGGAAGACAGAAGCGACAACAATTTGCGATGGAGTTTGGAGCAGAAATGGAAGCCAATGAGGACATTGTGGACAATCAGATGAGGCCTTCTTCCATCTGTCAGGTGACGTTAATAAACACAACGTTCGTTTTTGGGGTTCCCAGCACCCTCATGAGATCCATAAGTCACCTCTTCATCCACGAAAGGTTATGGTTTGGAGCGCGATTTCCAAAAGAGGCATCATTGGTCCGTTCTTTTTTGAGGGCACCGTAATGTCACAGGCTTACCTTAACATGTTGGAAACCTTCTTCATCCCCAAGCTGCGAAGGAGGCGTATACCGCTTCGACATCAATGGTTTCAACAGGATGGGGCTAGGCCTCACACCACTAATGAAGACTTTCTCAATCAGTAATTCGGAAATCGTGTCATTTCAAACAGGTTTCCAGATCGATTCGGGGGTGGCTTTCTTTGGCCCCTTACGAGTCCTGACCTAAACCCATGTGATTTTTATCTCTGGGGGTTCCTTAAAGACCATGTGTGTTCACTACAGCACCAAGAACCCTAGACCAGTTGCAACAAAGCATCGTCGGCTGCTGCACCCTTGTGGATGCAGAAATCCTGGATATAGTTATGAACAACTTCACCATTCGGCTGCAAGCAGTTCAAAACGTTCATGGTGGCCACATTGAGCATATCATCAAGACTTTTCCATGGGAATAAAAAGTCCAAACTGCCTAAAATATCATACTGAAATGCTAAGTTTGTAAACATTAATGGGTCAATAAATCATAGTACTGATATGGTCAGAAATTGACTGAATCACCCTGTACATTTTACACAGGAACCTTTGTCTGGTTATTTAATTGCCACACCGTCTATATGAAAAGTGTGAATGCAACTCTCATTGATATAATGTGTGCCCACTACTGATGTATACTAATATCATGTATATTGGATACCCCACGGGAAATACAAGTGATGCGGGGTTTTCAAAAATTTTTACATAAAATTTGAATTTTCAGGGGTTATAGGGGTGTAGGTTATACAAGAGTGTGGGGTATCTTTGCAAAATGGGGTATCCCTGGTGTCTGTTGTACAGAAAGATAGATAGCTTGAATCCTGGCAAGCAATATCCCTTCAGATACACCAGTGATCTGGACTTGATGTGCCCCCATGGAAAAAGTCCTGAGGAGTGAGATTACCAATCATACTGGCTATTGAATAGGACCTCCCCGTCCAATATAATATTTAAGGAATCTGTTATCCAGACATCACCATCGAAGTGAGTAGGTGCAGCCACTCCTCTTGCAGATAAGATCTTGTGGCACCTGAAATATACATTTCTGACCATTGTTTTCCTTTCTTAAAATACTCAAATTACAGTCATCTACCATTTGTAGAATTTTGGCTCTAAAGGTATGAGACACCTTTTATATTTTGACAATTTTATGCATTAAAATTCCATTCATGTTCCTTGGAGTATAGTGTATTGTCTCTATAATTACATCTGAAATTACTATTCTAAATCTTGTTAACTTTCTTTTTAATCATTTCATTTGCTCCTCTTAAATCATTGATAAAATAGATATTTCTGATAATGTTTTTGTAACACAAATAGCTTATCTTCTGTAGTTTTCTTGAAATTTCTATTTAGGATGATCAAAAGATTGTTCTTGATGACAAAGATATTGAAGTTCCAGGAACACCACTCATCAAATATGGTGACACAACAGTGTTTGTACAACACTGTGAAACTGGGTTATGGCTATCTTACAGAGTAAGGATAATTTACTATAAGAAAATTGAGGATTGACATGAATTTATTTATACTAATCCTAAATTTTTTTTGATATTTCCTTAGGCATATGAAACAAAAAAGAAAGGTGTGGGCAAAGTAGAAGAAAAACAGGTATAAAAAAATTTTAAAAAACATTTTTTATCCTTACTTTTAAGCATGTTATATATGAATTTTTAAAATGAAGAATTTTGCAGTTTTTGTTTTCATTATTTCAATAATGAATATATCGTAAAAGCTCAAACAAGCAGTTTACTGCAAATAAGTGCGGCATCCTATTTAATGCCAGTGTGATTAACACAATTGTCAATGCTGCCACCAAGTGCCAAACCAAGATACTGTAGCAGGCTAAGCATACAATCGTGAGTGAGCATGAGCAGATGAGTGTGAATTCAGTGTACTCGACCACTCAGAATCCCATGTCCACTTTCTTATGGGCATTTAATGGTATGTAAAGAATTGTAAATGACCCTTCTGATAATTTATGATTGTGTCATTTGTTCAGTGTATACTTTTTTAAAATTCGCGAATTTTTTCACCTCTTCATATTTCTACTTATTGAGAGAAATAAGTGCTGCACTGAATTTGCTCTGATCAGAATTAGCACCACAGTGCTTACTTGTGTTTTTAGATAATAAATAAGTACTAAGCAAGATAAAAAGTTTGGATTAACTGAATTTTGCACATTAGAATCCTGTACCTGAAATGAGCACTGAAATAACGTGTTATCCAAAGAATTTGGAACTTTGTAATGTTTTGGGACAAAATGGTTTTATTATGCTGATTAGTAATTACTCAGCCTTTTGTTTGTTGACAGAAGCAGAGCTATGAAATGCTGCTGCCAGAGCTCAGAGTGAAAATGACTATTGTATTTGAAGTAGTCTCCAAGATTATCCACAGTATGTTGCCAAGGAAAGATGTGAATACCATTAACTGTGGTAAGCATGTTATGCCCAGAGTTAGGGTTACTACTAGGGACTTTGGACTTTCCCAAGATGCTCGAAAAGAGGCTTTCCACATGACTCTCCAGTAATCTATGCAATAACACAGAATTGTTGAAGTCAGGATGTCTAGACATGTTACAAGAAAAATACTGACTGAGTTAACTTCACTATTCACTAAGCATCATATCCTAACATGGATTTATTTGAGAGTGGTGAATGTTGATGATTTAAATAGATTGTACAATGTTTCTCTCTTTTTTTGTGAGAATCTTTATTTATCGACCATTACTTTGATTCTCCAATTGCATTCTCTTGTTTTACATCATTGAATTTTACAATTTTTATTTCTGATTTTGCTTTTTGTGAATGTTCAAAGACTTGAAAAAGTGTGCTTGGAATAAATGTAGTGTACTCTACTTTGGAAAATTCACATAAAGCCAAGATCATGTATTTAGATTCACACTTTAAATTAGGCTATCTTTGCATACTGAAGAAGGCATAAACAGATATGTGTCAATAAATAATGTAATGATTCATTTTTCCGTTTGTTTGAGTTTCTTTGATATACATGTGATTTGATAGAAACAGAACGTGAATGCGTTATGTGTAATTGTATAATCCTGATAAATTTTCATTTCCCTTTAGGCCATTCTTCACGAGGAAGGCAAAATGGATGATGGTCTTGAATTCAGCCGATCACAAGAAGAGGAATCACGAACTGCAAGAGTTATTAGGATATGTGCCAATCTATTTAATAAATTTATACGGTAAATTTTCAAGCTGACATTTTATTTTCATTGCAATTTCTCATCATATCAATGATGTAAATATGATGGATATTTTTTTTTAAATTTTCATCCAGAGTGAAAAGTTTTTTTTGTTTATTTTTGTATGATAAATTTTTGCAAACTAGGTCACAGTTTGTTTGTTTGCAAACAAGATTATGAAGTTTGCACATTCCAAATTCTACTATTCAATATTATTAGAGCACATAAAGTATGGTCATTGGTTCTTTTCCATTGAAAATTTAAAACTTAAATTTAAAATGTAAATCTGAATTGTTTTAGATTTCTAATTAATGTTTGTTTTGAGGTGTTGCTAGTTCTATAAAAATTTATATAAAAATGTGAATATAGTACATAATGGTTGGTGCAAAATAGGTGTTAGAAAGTTTTTGTCTACTACGACATAATATGAGGTTATAGATTCTTGTTATCATATTTATGCAATAACAGACATCCTGAAATTTAATGCAGAAGGTTTTCAATGTGATTTTCATCTGCTGCAATCGTGTGTAGAGCCTTGAACTGAATTTTATGGTTACTCCTGAAGAACATCATTTTCAACTGCATGATTCTCTCTGGAAATGTAATGAGAGACGTCAGTGAGTGAGCTATACAATGTTAAGAACTGCAATAGAATGGTATCACGAGGAAAATCATTTACGGTGAACAATTAAACCACAGTAGGCAAAACTTTCTAACATCTTTTTTGTGCCACCAGAAATTCAATATTCTGCGCCGTCACAAAATTGCCTGGATAATGCAGTTTCCATATCCTGCATTACGAATTTGATTTTTCTTTAATGCTGAGATTCTTATAAGATAGTACGAATTAACCTGATTGCATGTACTAATTCTGAGTTTCTTATAATGCAGTTTGCATATAACATGGAACAAATGAGTCGCATTATAGGAGGGTTGACTATGTTTCATAAAATATATAATAGCAGGGATGGATGATGGATGAAGGGATGCATATGGATGAATACCTGATAATTGTGTATCAGGATGCTATTCAGTTCATCACTAGTTAGCTAGGGCTTTTCTAAAAATAAGTGAATTTAGTTTAACTCTTAAGAGTTATTTATAAGAGTTATTCGTAATAAATAAATATTTTATTTATTTTTTGCTCTATATAGAGGATTGGATAGTCTTCAAAATGGCAATTCTGATTCGCTTTTTCGCCAGTTGAATTTAACTGAAATGGTCATGTGCCTGGAGGATCTCATTAACTATTTTGCTCAACCAGAAGATGATATAGGTGAAAATCAGTTGAATGAGATTATTATTATTTTTTTTTAAAATATAGTTTATGCTTTTACATTTTCTTCTTTGTCATTACAGAGCATGAAGAAAAACAAAACAAATTAAGAGCATTAAGAAACCGACAAGATTTATTTCAAGAAGAGGTGTGTGAAGTTACCAAAACATTATTTAACATTTTATTTATGAATATTTATGAATATCTTTTGATCATAGGTTGATTCATGTGTATGTATATGATATTGGAATTTCATTCTCTGTACTACTATTGAAACCTCAAGCAACCCATCTGTCATGTTCTATGTGTTGGCCTTGCACAATGTCCAAGTGTAGGGCACACAAAGTGGAAAGGTGTCCCTGGCTTCATTGCAGGCTTTCCATAGACATCTAAGTGTGATGTCATCTATTTCTCAAATCCCTTATGAGTAGACCAAGAGCACTGTAGTCCATAGGAGAGGCATGAGGTGACTTTGCCAGAATGTTACTGAAGCCAATAGCCCTGATTCTTGTTTCTACAGCCATCCTGTTTTTGAAGGCTTGAAGCCTTATCCTGGTAAAGCCAAACCTGATTCGTATCTGCATGGGAGAGACATAGGGCATCGAAGCGATAAATTAGTTCCAGGAGGTTTGTGCGATAGTAGGTGACTTTGATTTTGGAGAAACTGTGTACAGTATTAATTTTCTGTTACGGCTAAATCCAGGGGCAAATATAAAACCATCAAAATAATTTCCTTGCATTGTCACATAAAGTCTCCATGGCCTTTGGACCCTTTTTTGAGATAAAAGATTGCTTGAGTATTATTGCAGTTGTTTAAGTAGATTCGTGTTTCATCTAAGGTTATCATTTTTTATCCACTTTTCTCTCGCCATACAATTTCCACGCTTTGGTTCTTGTGTTCTGAGATATGGCGTGGTAGTAATTTGTGAACATTGGTCTTGTGCCTTTCCTTTTGTGAAACTAGAATGATAATAATGTGATTTACAGCTGCCTGTGATATTGCAACAGAAGAGGCAATGCTACATTTGGTATTGAAACTTATGGTTTTAATGCTAGCCTCGACTTCTCTCACCATTTCAGTAGCGTGCTTTGAGGTAGTGTGCTTTTTATGTGGTCACACTGAGCTTCGTTCTTCTCCTGCACCACAATTAATAAACGTGACTTAATACATTTTTGGATGGCTGCCTTAAAAATAATAAAGTTACAACTTTTACATTGCTCGATTATTCCAGAATGTGAGAATCCCAGATTGGAAAGGCCATTTACATATTCTTCCCAAAACGGGTTTATTCGCAGTGGTGTTGTTTCTCCTAAGCATAAAACTAAAGCAGGATTTGGTTCTTTTCAGGAATGGTTTCACATGACAACAATAACATGGAATCGCAACAAACAATCACGTGAACCTCGCACATTCCAATTTTGTTCACAAAAATGTGAATCAATCTCTGTAAATGGCATGAATACCTTTTATATGCATTAGTTAATTTGTTCCAATTTTTTTTCTAGGGCATTCTAATTTTAATTTTAGATGCTATAGATAAAATCAACATTATTACAAGCCATGGTTATTTAGTATCGATGGCTGGAGATGAAACTGGACACAACTGGGAGATCATCTCTGCCTATCTTTATCAACTTCTTGGTAATCATTTTATTATACTGTTTTTAATTAAGTCTTTTATGATAAAGTAGGAAAATTCCAGAACTAAATTACAAATTACCATATTTTCTGGACTATAAGTCGCATTTTTATTCCAAGAAATTTGGCGACTGCTGGTTCCCTTGATTAACACAGCAAATAGGATGTATATACTGGGTGAATAAAAAGTCCTGGAACAGTCTAATATCTCAAAAAATATACGTCTTGTCAAGAAAAAATGAAATACATGTCAAATTTTTTTTGAGAGCTATACAATGGTGCAAAAATTAGCCCCTGCACCCCTCATAGGAGGTAGGGTAGGGAGCAACTTTGAAATCTTAAATGGGAACCCCTATTTTTTTATTGTAGATTCAGATTCTTCAAATTTCTTATCATTGTTTTTTTATGGTAGATGCGCTGTAATCACAAGAAAAAAAGTAATTCGAAGTCTGAATACTGCACTAATAAATACGGTAGCTTTCAAAATATATTGGATACTTCTTTGATTTGAAGGGAACTTCTCGAGATATTCGCACTAATTTGACTTTTTTTGCAATTACAGCACCATCTACAAAAGATTTAAAAAAATTTTTGGGTAAAATTAATGTAATTTTTTCCATAGAATCCGAATCTGCAAAAAAACTTGGGGGTTCCCAGTTGAAATTTGAAACGTATTGCCTCCCCCCCCCCCATCCCATTCTCTACGAGGCACAATTAAATAGCATTCAAAAAAATATTTGATACGTATTTTTTCTTTTTTTGACAAGATGTGTATTTTCAAGATATTAGACCATTCCGGACTTTTTATTCGCCAGGTATGAAATTTACAAGAAAATTCAAATGTTTTGTGTGGATAACTTTAGAAAAATCGGTTAATATTCAACATTGATGAAAGTGCAGAATAGCATCTTCTAAGTTCCTTGGTTGATATCATTAAGATTGGTCACATTCTTGTTCTGCATTTATTACTATATCTGCTCCTAGTTAATGAGTTTGGCATACTTTTTCTATGTGAAATCCGCAATTTATAAGTTCAAAAAGTAAGCTAATTGCTTACTCATTTACTAGAGCTGACACAGGAATAAATGCAGAACATGAATACTCCCAGGGTTAATTTATTTATTTATTATTAATTCATTTATTTCACTGCCAGAGACCAAACTTTACTTCACGCTTTCCAGAGAGAAGAAAAAGGGAAAAAATAGGATTTTGTTAGTTAATAATCAAGTTTATTATTCATTATTAATCACGTTGATTCAAGGATTATGGAAATTAAAGGATATTGCTGTTATGAGGGTGGATCAAATATAAACGAGATTTTTTTTTAAATTTTTTTATTTGCTGTTCTCAAATAATCAAGTATATATCGTTCGTTTTTCTACATAATATCCTGCTTTGGAAACACATTTTTCCTAGTGAATTAGTAGGTTTTTGATGCCATGATCATAAAATGAAGAAGGTTGTCTCAGCAGCCAATTGCACACGAAGCCCTCCACTCCCTCATCATTTGCCTCTTTTGCCTCCTAGTGGCCCAAGAGATGAAAATTGCATGGTGATAAATGAGAGCTATAGGGAGGGCAATCAAGTACTGCCCATCTGATTTCCTCCAATTTTGTAACAGTGAGAGCTGCAGTATGGGGCTGATACTTGTCATGTAGAAGAATAACGTTGCAAATTGGTAAGTAATGTCTTTTGTGATGATAAGCTAGCCTAACCTCACTCAATAGGTTGCAATAATATGCTGCATTGATAGTCGCTTTCAAAAAGCTCATGAATGGCAAAAATGTTCTGTCCCATAATGCTCATCCGTGGACAGTGATCATGGCTCTCATTTTTACCTGTACACGGCCTTTCTTGAAGTCCTTTTGCCAGGCAAACACATGCGCCCTTGACAGTATTCAATCCTGAAACTTTCCTGTCAATCTCCATAAAATTTTCAGTGGTTTGATGCCTTCCCGAGTGAGAAATTTGATTATAATTTTCGAAGGGTTGCATAGTCGAAGGGTGAACCTCTTTCTCAGACATCGTGATTGGTATCCCCGAACCAGTCTGATGTGGCCTGTCGACATCCTGACATCCCCACCCACCCCTTCTAGATGCAGCCGCTGGTTTTATTCAAAATTATGCGTGCAGAAGAAAAAGTCTCGTTTGTATTTGATCAACCCTTGTAAATAAATTGTAGAATGATCTAGGAATTTTTATTTATCATGCCATATAGTGAATGCAACGTGTTTTTTAGTCATGATTTTTCTTGAATTTTGGCCAATGCAACTTATATAAATGTGTGATTACCATTATAAATGTCCAGACAATACTGGGATAATTACCATTCATCATAAAGTGAGAAGGTTGTTTGTAAGTTGCAATTCGTATGAAATGAGCTGAAGGCTATTTTGAAAAACTTAAGGGATAGGGAATAATGCTGAATGCCGGGATTTAGTTCATGGCATGTATCACTATCATGCGATTGGAAGGAGAGTATGCACCATCTAAGTTATTCTTCTTCTTCTCCCTCCTGACAAGTATTCAGCTACAAGGCCTGTTACGGTCTCACACAAAATTTTCGCGCCATCTCTTAGCAGGACGTCCCACAGATCTTCGGCCACGTGGTATATAATCATAAACTGCCTTTGGGAGTCTAGCATTACTCATTCTTTCCAAATGATGTTTTCAATTAGACTGATATTGGTCGATGTAATCCAAAATTGGTTTAGTTTTTAGTTCCTTTAAAATTTCCAAGTGATTTTTACTGAAATTATAATTTTTTTAAATTTCAGCTGCCATCATTAAAGGAAATCATACAAATTGTGCTCAATTTGCTCAGTCTCACCGTCTGAATTGGTTGTTCAGTCGATTGGGAAGCCAAGCCACTGGGGAAGGAACAGGTTAAGAAGAATTCTTTCTTAATTAAAGAAAATATATCATCCTTATTGTACTTAATACACAGTAGTGCATAAAGTTATTTATAGAGTCAAAAATTCAACTTCAAGTTTTCTATAGATATACTGTATTAGCCCGGATATAAAGCGACCCCAAAATATAAGGTGCCTTCTTCATTTTGAATTTTAAAAAAATTTCATATTACATTTTATATCTGAATTACTGTTCTTTAAACAATTTAATAAATATGCTAAGTTGTAAAAAGATGAAATGCCATATTTTTGCAAGCATACTCTGCGGGTTATACGCTTTTTTACATCTGCGGGAAGGGGGTAGGGGTAAATACTAATATCATGTATATTGGATACTCCGTAGGGAATACAAGGAATGTAGGTTTCTAACATTTTTTACATAAAATTCAAATTTTCAGGGGTATACAGGGATGAGGGTTATACGGGGTTGTGGGTTATACATGACTGGGGATTATACATGGGTTCAGGATATATTCACGAAAATAAGTATATTTTTTACTGTGGTAAGAAGAAAAATTGTATGCAGTCATTGCTGCTGTCATCTTCACTATAATTGTCCTATTCCCCTCACTACGATAATGGCAAGGCACAAATATAAGCCAACTGCTAATTTTACTATTCGATATTGTGGAGGAGAGGGGAGGGGATGCCACCTTACATTCGGGCCAATACAGTAATTATTTAATTAATATAACAAAGTAATATATTGTATGAAATTTTAACATGTTTTAATATAGGCATGCTGGATGTATTGCATTGTGTATTGATTGACAGTCCTGAAGCGCTGAACATGATGAAAGAAGAACATATTAAAGTTATCATTTCTCTGCTTGAAAAACATGGGAGAGATCCTAAGGTTATTTATAAATTAATCAGCCATAAAATTTGCTTAAATTTGCTTAAGTAAAATGTATTTAATTTCCAATGCCTTTTAAAGGTTTTAGATGTTTTAAGTTCACTGTGCGTGGGTAGTGGTGTAGCTGTTCGTAGCAGTCAGAATAATATTTGTGATCATTTACTACCTGGGAGGAATTTATTACTTCAGACCCAATTAGTAGATCATGTTGCAAGGTAAAGTAGTAACTGTAACATTCAAATGAAATTGGCATAAAAGATAGTTGGGATAATGCCATATTTTATTTCAGCATGAGACCGATGATTTTTATTGGTAAAGTCGACAATTCAACGATGTATCGGAAATGGTATTATGAAGCAACTCTCGATCACATAGAAACTGTGACCCATTTGACCCCACATATGCGAATAGGTTGGGCCAACTTAATAGGATATACACCTTATCCTGGAGGAGGAGAGAAATGGGGAGGAAATGGTGTTGGTGATGATCTTTATTCTTATGGTTTTGATGGAGCTAATCTTTGGACAGGTAAGCAAATTATGTATATTTATTTTAAATTAGCTGTACTATATTTAGGCCTAGTCCTTGAGCACGATTTATCGTGGGATAAACATGTTACGGTCATGATGAACAAGCTTAATTGGCACATGGGAGTGATTTCTAAGCTACACTATCTTCCTAACAATGTTCTTTTGTTACTGTACCAAGCATTGATACAGTCAACGTTATGCTATGGTATTTTGTTTTGGGGAACCACCTCACAATACCATCTCAACCGAATATTTCGTCTGCTGAAATGGTTCTTGCGTATTCTATTAAGGGTGCCTACAGCTAGCTCAGTATCCTGTTACTGTAAACCTTTTAAAATTCTTTCGATCTTTCAGTTATTTAAATTGCAGTGTAGCTATTTTAGTTATTTAAAAATTTTTATTTTTAAAGTAATAAACTCTGTTAGATGTTAATTCCCCTCTTGTTTTAACCAAGGTGCAAGATAGGCACAGTTATTCCACTCGTCAGTCTGGCAATATTTACATCCCAAAATCTCATAAAAAGTATCGAAATAATTGTGTTTTACATTACAGTATTGATGTCTGGGTCTCCCTGCCCAGCCTCATGAAATTCTTAATGAGGCGTTGTTTTTCAAAGTTTCGACGGAATCTAAAATCCTATGTTTTAAGTAATTTATCAGTAGCAAGTGTGTCTAGGGATTTTAAATAGTTACCCCCACTTCATGTTATTGCCAACTTAAATTGAGTTTGATTTTATTACTTGTAATTTTGACAACTTCTAAGATTCTTATGCCATTGTGTAATTTTTTGTATTCTTTGTTTGATTTAATGCCGTTTTTTAAATAACAGTTACCTTACTCAATTTGCTTTGACTAATCTATTACTAAAACCTTTTGTTTTTACTATTTTTCTGTAATCTGTTAGTTACATTATATGTGTTGTTGATTTAAATTAGTGTTCACCTGGGATCTTTACTAGTCAGTCTCTGACCATACTAGATCCTGTGTGACATCCTGAATGTAATTTTATTAATTCTAATTAAATAAATAAATAAATTAAAACAAATTAAATTTATGTGAATATGAAGAGTTTGTTAAAAGAAGTTTTTGGTTTAATTTTATGTACACTCATCGTCAAAAAAAAAAGTTGTACACCCATTCCAAGAGGCTCTGTCAAAGAGAACTCTGGCTGATTCTGGGACCATACCTCCTTACAGGTGTTCCACAATCCTTATATTGGTCATGGTCTTCTATTTCCTAAGCCCCGTTTCAAGAGCCCAAACCTGCAGAAATCTAACAGTGATTCGGTTGGAGAATTAACTGGGATATCTGTGAAAGGAATTGCATGAATTGTTGTTTTCTCTTCAAGCATTGACAAGTAGGCAGCCATTGATGCTGAGATATGGCTGGATGATAATAAAATTATGAACATGTGATTTAAAACGTTTTTCCATCTGAAGATCTTTATGGATTATCGATTATTTTATGGATCATTCCCTGAGACATGGCTATGCGTTTTGCAGTCAACCATTGGGTGCTAGGGTTTTCCTTTCTGACAAATTGCCTCACCTTCTGTGCAATGTTTGGGGTAGTCTTGGGAGCCATTCTTTGTCTAGAGGGTCCGGGTTCATCCACTGATGCCAGTAATTTCAGATTTTCTCTTCTCATTAAGCACATTATTCCCATACCTTTGGAAATAATCAATCTGTATGTTTTGCACATGGTTAAAATTGCATAATACGAGTACAGTAGAACTCCAATTATCCGGATCAATTGGGACCAGACCCGATCCGGATAATCGAATATTCGGATAATTAGATAAGTGACGGAAAAAAGGTTATTTTTTAGAAAAAAAATGAAATTTGCTTATAACCTATTTGTATGCTTACATACTGTATTAAAATATCACTGCTTGAACATACTAGGTGGTTATAATTTTCTGTGCAGGCTGCAGGCTGCATTATTGCTCAGATAGTTATGAAACTTTATGTATAGGGTATGCAGAGCATGAGGAAGAGAATTCCAACGGAAACTTTATTAGTGCATATGGTTGCCACCAGGGGGGAAAAAGTGGTGCTGCAATATCACGCATAGATGGTAGTAATTACACTACTGGAATCCTGGAGAGACATTGTTCAGTGTATGCACCCTCTGGGTTGATGATATGCTAGAAGTGCAGGACTGCGTGCTCAACAGTAGCACAGAGTGTCTCTCGTGAAGTGATTGCAACATGACGAATGATGTTGGTTTCATTTCAGGCAAGGTCCATAAATGCACACTTGTTTCATCATATACAAATTGCACATGAAATACCCTATAAAAATCCTGAAAAATTCCGTTACAAAAGTGGATAGATAAAAACGAAAAATCCATGATATATGAAAATATTTTAAATGTCGTATTAATTTTTCTCTTTTGTATTTTTTTGATTTTCGTATGGAAAATCACAAACTATCTGTTTTTCGAGGGTAGATTTGGTTTGCGGATTTCTTTTCTCTCTCTCTCTCTCTCTCTCTCTCTCTACCTCCTCAAAGCGATCCGAATAATTGGTGATCTGAATAACCGGAGTTCGGATAATTGGAATTCTACTACACTTGGCATTGGAAAGAGTAGTTATGTAGCCTTCCCAAAACCTATCAATTTGGCCCCATCTTTCAATCGCAGGTAGGATCACGTGACTGACACTTCATCCTGACACCTGTGATTGACCCCTTCCTATCCCAACAGACACTGGTTTGTTGCTAGCCACCTGATCAGATATTTTCCATATTCAAATCGTTCACTATAAACATAATCTACCCTCCATCCAAACTTTAAATATTATTTTAACACTCACAAGGGAATCCATTGAACATGTATGTCACAGATTTCCACCAAATTGAAATATGTTACTCGTCTGAAGCTACTATAGATGCTTGCAAAATAAGAGAGTGCGAAATTGTGTTTCTTTCAAAATTAACCGCGAAAACGAAAAAATTTCAGCATACAAAGCCATACAAGGACTCCATTGTTAAAGCGGTTAGGCTATGTGGGGTTCCCTTGTCAGTTAAAATACATTTGATTAAAATACTCTCTATTCGTTGATCATTTTCTCATACAAAATTTATTTCTCTATTTATTTTTTTAAGGTGGTAGATGCAACAACGTTAACAATCTTGCACCACCATATTTTCAGAAGGGTGATGTCATTGGAGTTGCTATTGATTTAAATATCCCAATGATTACATTCACTTTAAATGGTGTTAAAGTTAAAGGATGCTTTAATGGCTTTAACACAGATGGAATGTTTTTTCCAGTTATCAGTGTTTCTGCAAAATTAAGGTCAGTCTTCATTAGCTGCTTGACTCTAAGAATGCCTTTTAACTCTGGTATTTTATGAACCAATATGCTTTATCTTTCTAAATAGTTGCCGCTTTTTGCTTGGTGGAGATCAAGGACGACTTAAATATGGCCCTCCAGAAGGGTTCTCTCCTTTGGTGGAATGCCTTCTTCCTAATCAAATACTTAGCATTGAGCCTTGCCTTTATTTTGGTGATCTAATTAAAGGAGTTTTGGCTGGGCCAAGTATGATAAATGATGACACCGTATTCGTTCCTATTCCTGTTGATACTTCTGGGGTATGACTAAAACAATTTCCATTATAGTTTTGAATTTTAAAAATAATTTTAATATAACACGAGGGATGTTCATAAAATAATAATCATTTTTATTATTAACAATAAATAGCAGGCATGCATCAATAAATAAATTTTTATGCAGTAAATGTTATGTGCATAGAATTTCAACGTATAGCATAGAGAGCCAGAAAACAAAGATGGGATGAAACGCAACACCTGAATCCTGCTGAACTTTGAGGCATGATTCACTTTTTGTTTTTGAAAGGAAAAATTGCAAAAGAAATCCATGAGGAACTTGCATTGGTAAACAGAGAAAATGCTCTATCATATGACTTGGTGGTAAGATGGTGTAGAAGGAAAGTAAAACTACAGCTGGAGTTAATGCTCCAAACAGAAGGTAAAGGGATTAATGGAAAAAGAAACAAGGAAAAATTCTGTGACCTGGATTTGATCCAGAGACTTATAAGTATCACACTCATTACTTCTGTTAATTGGGTCACTGTTTTTTCCATTAAATTTTGGGGGAGGCCGTGGCCTGCTGGGCTTTCACTGAACACAGCTTCTGTGAAGTTAAGCTACATCAGGCACGGCTAGTCACTGGATGGGCGATCATCAGTGATAAACAATCTTCACCCCCCATCCCCCCCTGGCTGCTGCAACCATCTTACAGCAGTCGTGAATCCAGGTCCATCCAGGGACCCAACTCGTCGGCCTCTGGCCATACAATGGACGTATTTGATCCCAGTTCATTAAAAAAAAAATGCAGTGCAACAAGCCTTCAATTTGAAGATTGCAGTGGGTGGGCTTCGCTCTCAGAGGAACCCGGCGCAGAGTGAAATCCCTCGTGCTCGCAGACTATCATATCACCATGGATTATGGGAAAATAATGACAGGGTAGTACTACTGGGACTGCTGAACCAAGTTGCGTGTTGGAATTGAAGGAACACCGTGGATTGCTGATGAACAGAGTGTGTCTCTTCTATGACAACACTCTCACTCATATGACAGCAACTCATGTAGCCACTTTGAGGTTTAAAATTCTTCCTCACCCCACTTATTCCCTGGACCTCCCACCTACTTCTGCATGGGAACCTTTCGATGATGTTAAAGCTGTCATTTCTATGCTGAATGACTTCTTCTACAGCCAGAGTCAGCACTTCTAAAACAACATCATCGACTAGCTGGTACATTGAAGAGACAAGTGTATTGGTCTGGATGGAAATTAGGTGAAGAAATACTGATTCATATATCAGAACTCAATTGAACATATTCTTTCTTGGCAATAATTATTACTTTATGAACATCCCTCGTAGAGTTAAATTTCCTTACAACTATAATTTCAGTTATGTCTTGCATTAATGAATCTTACATTTACACATAGATCTCACTTGCTCCACATATTGAAACAATACGTGATAAATTGGCAGAAAACATCCATGAATTATGGGCACTCAATAAAATTGATGCTGGCTGGTCTTATGGAGAGGTGAATGTTTGCATTTCTTTTTAACATACTGAATTGGATAAGGAAAGCAGATTTAATAGAATTTTATAGCTAAGAGAAAAAAAATGTTTATTGCATATTATACAAGATTTATTAATATAGTAACATTTTTTGAATCTTTATATATGCTAGAAACGTGATGACATAAAGAAAAAACATCCTTGTTTAACATCTTTTGAAAGATTACCTCCAGCAGAAAAACGATATGACAGTACATTAGCCTTGCAAACTCTGAAGTAAGTAGTTTTATTATGAATTAATATTATTTTTAATACTTTCTTAATTTTTTATACATATTTTATACATAAGTTGTGGTCAAGTAAAGATATAATGAACTATGAAAACAACACTCCCATATTTTCCGCATATTTAGCCATTTCTTGCCAATAAACTCGGTTGAGTACAGTAGAAGCTCAATTTTACGACTCTTGAGAGACCAGTAAAATTTATTCATTAAATCTGAACTTCGTAAAAAAACAAAATAAAAAAATAAATAAGTAAATTTTTAAAAAAAACAAGTAAATATTCACTGTAAAAGTTTTTAATGGGCAGTATTTTTAATAAACATATGCTTACATTAGTTATTTGATTTTTGAAAATATTTAAATTTATTGTCTGATGCAAACTTGAACTTATATCATTATTTACATAATTTTAAAATTCAAAAAAACTCTCAAAAATATTGTCAGGTACCTTTTCAGTTCCATAGAAATGTTTTTTAGCATTTCTAAGCATTTAGTGTTTTTAATTTGTGAGGATGTTGCTTTGAATGCAGTATTTTCCAATTCATTGTTGCCATTGTCATCTTCATGGTCTTCTTTGCCTCCATCTTTGACAAGATCACAAATTTCGTCATCGTTTAATGTTGGCGAAGTTAAGACTAGATATGTAGTGAACACATGATGGTGTAAAGTCGAAAAATGATTAACCTTCTGGATGACCAATCAAAGGTTGGTATCATGTAGTTAAAACAAAAATAGAGAAATGATCGGTTAAGCGAAGAAGTATTTACTATTAATTACAACTTCTATCTTCGTAAAATCTGAATGTTGTCATATAAACACTTCGTAAAATTTAAAGTTTATCATATGGAAATTAAAAGGAGGGATTCGGGATTTCAGAATTATTTCGTAAACTCAGAAATTTCTTAAAATCATAGTTCGTAAAAATGAGGTTCTACTGTAATTTGAAAGTTATGATCTTTTATCTTTAGTCACTTTTGAATAGAACACCTTCTATAAAAAAGGCAATATTGATTTCACCTGGCTATACAGATTTAACCTGGAATTCCAGAAATGTATTGGAATTGTACAGGGCTGCCATAAATGATTCATTTGATTCCAGAACACTGTATTTTCCAAAAATTACACTTACAGATATAATTGATACATGAAAAGAACTGAAACTCACGAAGTTTGCATTGCGATAGACAAGTTGGCAACATGAGTATCATGCATTTACAAAAAGATTTTCTGCGTGTTGGAATATACGAGATATTGTAAGCATGGATATATGATGATTGAATTTCAGAAGCGTGGTCCCCCAGATGCCCACATGCTCTTTATTCTGACATTGTAACTTTATTAACTGAGTTACAACTTCATATAAGTA